>CM047429.1:29737359-30172359 GCA_026168455.1 Theocolax elegans
ATATGTAAAAGGCTTGCAAAAGGTTCAATGGCTTAAACCATACTTTTCGAATGTAAAAAATTTGGAGGACTTCAATTGTCCACCTTTACGCCAACTAATTACAAATGTAAAAGTTCAATGTGATAACCATTACCCAAGTGTACAGAAAAATTGTGCAGTAAGAAATGTGTGTGCTTTAAAAGAGTGGTTTATAAGTAACTTTGGACCCACGACCTCATCGACCTGTAGTACATGTTCGGCAGACGATGAAGCTGATGATGGGGAAGGGGCACTCGATCTTACGATTAATAATAAGTTTAATTATCTAAAAACTGTACACTCGGTGGGGGAAACATCGAGAAATAGAGTGGGGTGAGATGAATCTGCTATAAAAAGGCGAGTTACTAGGCTTGAGCATTATTTCCATACTACTTACAACTGAGTAAAGACTGAATATAAGTAAAATATGGAGCAGTTAAACGCAGCAGCCCGATCGTCATGCTACTTGCCTTCTCGTAGACTTAAAGATTTAACTATAGGAGAGAGATACCCAATAACTTATGTTAAACGTGTTAAAACTAAATTTGGTGAGAAAGTAGTAGTGGAATTAAATAAAACGTTTGACGTATTTATGCCGGCGCAAGTGAATAAACATTTACTGGAAACTGAAAATGCGTTTAACTTTTTAAGCGATGAAATAAATAAGCGTGTTGTATATCTCAAATACTTGGGAAATTGTAAAGTTGAATTTGTATGAATGTATGAATGTGTATGCATGAGTGTTACATCGTTTATATTCACTTAAGCTTGTAAAAATTTTGTAACAAAATCATTTTTTTTACAATATATGTATTAAACCAATTTATAGTATTATAATTTTTAACCCATCTTCTCATCCTCTCTCCTTAATTACACTTGACATAATAAAATCTAAATAAGTTATTGCATTGAAAAAAAAAAATTCATTTTAAACTGCTTTGAAAAATAATTATTTGTTTCATAAGAATATTGATTTATATTATAAAAAGTAATTTTCCAATTAACTTTAACATGCATTCTCAAAGTCGATACAACAGATTACGTCGCGTTGGCAAGGTGGCGCGCGCGCGCGGGCCGATGGGGGGCGCTCGCGTCGATAGCCGTCGTAAATTAGGTTAGGTTCAGGGGGCGCTCGCGCCGATATCCATGGTAATGCAGGTTCCACTCGGGAGGGCGCGCGCATCGAATGCCATGGTAAAACAGCTTATTATTCATATGCCATGGTAAAACAGGCTCCTGTCGGTAAAACAGGTTCCTACTGGGTGCGTATCCATATGTTTGCCATGGTAAAACAACTTATTATTCATATGCCATGGTAAAACAGGCGCATGTCGGTAAAACAGGTGCCTACTGCGGCGCGTATCGATGTGCCAGGCTTTGGTAAAGCAGGGGGCGTCGGTATTACCATCGGTCGGTAAGGTAGGAAACTGTTAGCACGGATCAGAACCATACTCTGATGGTAAGTGGCTTAGAATCCTCTTTGCCCCAGCTACTTGTTCAAAATAATCTTTAAAACTTATCTACCTGGGTTACAATTCTTAATTTTAAAATCTCGAAGAGATAGAACGCCCGGAAATATTGAATATCAAAAAAAGGCGACCACGCCACAATCGATTTTGATCTAACACCGCTCAAAGGATCACATTTTTCGAGAGCTTTCGAATGGCGGTGGTTAGATTATTGGCCAAGATCGCTGGTGTAAGTAAAATCACCTATAAGTACCCCTGTACCTTGTAAGTAACCTCATAAAATCACTAATTTTCATGTATTTTAGGGCATAACCTACAACAGCATATATAACATATATATATAATACAGTGTACTTTACTTATATTCATATATATATATAAATATATATATATATATATGAGTATATGTAAAATATTACACACTCAGTGCTATTAATTATTGCTATTAATTAGTTTTATAATTTAGAGCACATTCAAATTGAATTAAAATTATTTGTTTTCCAGATCTGTTTTGTCCTTGGAGGAAGAATATTCTTTGTATTTGAAAATATACTGAAAATTAACATGTAATTGAGTTCGATTTGATGCCTGAAAAGAAAAGAATTATTATATTGGATAAGTTTATATAAAGTAAATTTAATATTTCTTTCATGTTTATTAGTAGTATATCATAGAAACTTCTATCTTTATATGCATGAAGAATAACAATGAAAAACATTTATAACTAAGGTTACAAAACTAAGAATACATGAAAGTGTCACACGAGTATCGCTGCAGCATTAATAAATTAAGTATACTTATGTAATTCGTATTATTGTTGGCGCAGCCGATACAACCCGATAGGCCGTCTGTCCCTTACATGCGTCGAACCTCGTAAAACCCTATAAAGACGTCAAACTTCCGAAAACCGGATACATGCCTATTTGGTATAAATAATAAATACGGAATTGCCTGGTAGAATGGGATTAGCAATTTGATTAAGATTTGTTATTACTGGCGCAGCCGGTAGTAACGGATAGATCGTATGCCCAATACATGCGTCGATCCTCGTAAAACCTTATAAAAGAACTGTATTGGTTGGTTTAAAATTATGGAATTTAACGATAGACACCGATAGCTGTTAGTGGACAATATAGTGAAAAGTCTTATAGAACCTTATTAATTCAATGCACACGAATACGTCAAATACTCGAAAACCCGATACATGCCTATTTGTTATAAATAATAAATACGGAATTGCCTGGTTGAACGCGATTAGCGATTTGATTAAGATTGTATTTATGGATGTCTCAGCTCATACGATCCGGTAAACGAACCGCCCATTTATTTTGTTGATCATCATATTGTACTATAAAATGTTTTTTTCTTTTGTGAGGTTTATCTTATAAAATACTATAAGCATTTATTGTATAGTATGGTATGAGGTTTTTGCACCCGGAATTCCTTATAGACTCGAATTATAAACCTACTATTAGAAAGCAAAAAAAGATATAAACATATACAGTATTTCCATGATAAGAGCTTATTAAATTTTTTATCGGGAATTGTGTATGAACTATAATCTTTTTATATTCATTTTTTTATTATAGAACCCGATTAATATTTTCTTGGATGCACTTGTGTAATTCATGTAGTAAAACATCTATACAGGCTTATAATTTTTCAATCAATTTATTACGATATATGCCGATTCTGAATTCATATTGGTAAAGTGAATAGATTTCTATAAATTATTAAATGAGCATATCTCTATAAAAGCCTATAAATTTATTAGTCTCATAGAAACTGATATATCTTTTACCAGGTAAAACTTATAAAAACTAAATTTCGGAACTTGTGATTCGTAGCTGTGAGGATTTCATTATAGGTACCGATAAAAAAGAAATCGCCCGATATATTACTATAAAATTTTTATCGGCACCCCGATTCAATGTGCCATTATTTTATCGGATTTTATAAGGTCTTTTCAACAGGGATACTTAAAGAGACGTGAAACTAAAAAATTGAAGGGTTAACTTTTTTCTAAGAAATCATTCTTTTTTTACTCGTTATTACATCTATAATTTAGTTATCGAGTCAAATTTGAAAATTTTTTACATTTACACTTGTAGCTTCGAAAACTCTGCAATTTTAACAATCAATTGCTTACCAGCGTGGAGGAAGTAAATTAAATTTAATATACTTTAAATATGGTAATTTGTATATCATACTGATCGTACGATAATGATAAACGATTAAGAGTGTGCGAATACCCGAAATTTCGAGTTACTCGACCCAAATACTCGACTCAACGAGCTCGAGCTGAGTAGCAAGTCAAATCGGTTATGCGAATTTACCGAAATACTTGAAAAAGTCGAGTTACTCGGTTCGTTTCAATAGTTCGAGTTGCACCAACTGCTCGAACTATTCGGATTATTCGAACAACTCGGAATGATCGAATAGTTCAAACAATTCGATTTTTTCAAGCAACTCGACTATTTTCGAGTATTTTCAATAGCGTATTGTATGCCAAAGGCGTGAACTGGAATTTTTACTTCACATTACGCCCTTAGCACATAAATATAATATTGGAAATATTCGAAAGTAGCCGAGTTGTTCAAAAAAATCTAATTACTCAAACTATTCGGGCCGTTTGATCACTCCGCATCGCTCGAATAATCCGAGTACTCGATTTTTTCGAACAACTCGATACATATTTAACGTTGAAAAGAGCCGAGCCGAGCACTCGACTCATGACTCAAGATCAACTGTATGCTATGGATGACAACAATTGAGATCTTTCTACAAACATCGTTATAATTATCTGTACTTCCAAAATCGTTTTATACTATTGACAGAACTTTAATTTCAAACGATTTACAGCATACGAAATGTAATATCGATGCGACGATCAGCTTGCGGACATTCGTGTAATATTGGTGTAACGTTACCATTATATGATCCGAGTCACGTTCGATGTCGATTTTTGCATAAGGCAGTGTTATATTTTTGTCTAATTAGTTGGAAATTATTTCTAAAGTATCACAATTTTTTGTTTTTGTTATTATATCTAATTTAAGTATTGAGCCGAACTAGGGCCAATTATTATTTCCGAATTATCACAATCGTTACAACGAAGTTAACAATCACATAGAGTATCCAGTACAATGTCACATTGAATATGAATAAATAATAAACTATAAAATAAATCGTTTATCAAACAGTTTAAAAAATGTAGGTACTTTTAACAACGTTTGACGCAAGACGACTGTGTATATACAAACTCAATGCCTACAGTCAAGAATTTATTCGGTCAGCTTCGAAAAATGTATGTTTAATTACCTATAGAGTCAAGATTTTACTCGATCAATTTCGTTTGTCATTTACGACTATGTTTACGCAAGTAAATAAGTAAACAATTAAGCATACAAGACTGATAGTAATAATGGCGTGAGTAAAATACAGTCATTTATCAGATTATATTATATATAGAGATATGAAAAAAATTTTATAATTGTTTTTTTTCTTATAGTGATAGTGTTATTAAAAATCGACCTGTTCAAAGTCAAATAGAAATTTTAGTTTCTTATATGAAAAATCATCCACTCTTCGCTCGAGGACAAGTTACGAAACTTGGAAAGGCTGGAAATAAAAAATTCAAACAAATGTGGTCTGCCTTAACTTGTACGTTAAATACTGCATGTTCGACACAAAAAGATACTCAGAGGGCTGGCAAAACGTAAGTATTTAAAAGAAAGATCAAAATCATTTTAAGAATAATTTTTCTACTCTATGTTCTATTTTCCTTACATTAAATTACTTTGGGTCATATTAATAGACATGGAACAAATTGCGAACGAAAAGCAAGTACAACAATGCTCTGTACGTAAAGGAATTGTTAAAAACGGGAAATACTAGGCTAACGATTGCTTTAACCAGATTGATGAAAGAATTGCAAACATTTTTGGTAAATATAGATCTGGATTCAGTTTGCATGAAGTTGGTGTTCCAGGTTATGAGAAAAAAGACCATTTACTCGTGCACGAAGAGTATGTATTATTTTATTTATAAATGATTTACTTTTGGTGTAAAAAATAACGAAATTTTATAGTGTTAAAAAAATTAAATTTTTATTTCAAACTAAGGTTTCTCGATCTTGGTGTATAAACCATACATTTAATTAGATGGCGACGTTTCGATGACTTTTCGCCATCCTCTTCAGGCTATACCTTTATTTACAAAAACGAATACATTTGATGAATTAACAATAATTATTGATTTAGTTTTTTAGCCTATTGATTTATAACATTTTACTTACTACTTGCCATTGAAATCTGTATTTAACATAACCTTTTAAATCGTAGTATCACTGAGTCGTCGCACTAACAATGAAAACAAGGATAATGAAAACCAATGAACTTTATTTTGTTATATGCACAGAAACTGAATAGTTGCAATGATTACCTTAGCACTATTAATAAAATAAATACTTAAATAGATTAAAATACCATACAAAAATTAATAACACGAATAAAAGAGCAAAAGCAGTCACGAAGAAAATATCACAGACGGTAGACTAAATTCAATCACAGCCGATTTATATATATACAGCTATAGTTATGTGTTATAACACTAACTATACCTGTATAAAAAAAGCCGCGTAAATAAAGGTATAGCCCAGGGTTGCCAGATGGCGATTTTTTCTCCTTGTTGCTCTTGCTTAATAAACATCAACATACGTAAGAGAGAAAAGGAAAAAAAATCGCCAATTGGTCACTCTGGTATAGCCTGAAGAGGATGACGAAAAGTCATCGAAACGTCGCCATCTAATTAAATGTATGGTTTATTCACCAAGATCGAGAAACCTTAGTATGAAATAAAATTTGCGTGGATGACAAAATATACATCTATATAAAATTAAATTTTAATAACATTGTTTTTATATATTCTTATATAGCTTCATACAAATATAAAAAATAAGTATAAATATATGTTGAAATCAAAATTTGTTTGTAACTCGATAAATTTAACTTTTACTACACTAGTTCACTAATACACTAAAATCATTCACTACATGACCTCAGCTCTCTACTTTTGATAATATACCCACGAAAAAATGCTAGGTTCTCTTCTTCGTCAAAGCTAGATAATTACAAATACCGTATAAGTAGGGATTTCTCTGATTTAGTAAAGTAAGTTTATATTGTTTCATGACTTCAAAGGTGTAGGACGTATTTCTTACAACATCTTGTAAAATATAATTTTACTAATATATAAGCATGGATCTAAAATATTTTTGTTTTAAAAAAATACTTGCAACGACACTTTTCGTCGGCGCAATAATTAATTAAAATTACGAACCGACGGAGGTTCCGTCGTAGCGACGTTCAAATGGCTATATCTCGTTCTAATCTAAGAGTATCAATATGTTACTGTAGCCGTGAGCGTAAGGCGCACGTTTATGACCTGTATTGGTATTAGTGCTTTTTTTGTTTATTTAAAGAAATCAATTGAATAATCATCACTATTATAATTTTTATGTTTTTAAAATATATTTTTAACTGAAAATTTTATTTCATTAATTTGTGTCAATGTTATTATTATATTATAATTGTAATAAATATATTATATTATTTATTGTTATGAACTATGAAATGTTTCGATAACATACAATTATTAAATAATTGAAACATTTCTTATAATATAAGAAAAATAATAATCAATAAATAGTTAATTTATTATACATTTAATCAATAATATCTGAAATTCCTTAATAAAATAAGTGCAAATTGGAAACAAATAAATAATTTATTTATATATTGTTTCCTCATAAAGGAAGCTTTGTAACAGTAAAATTTTTCGATTCTCTAAAAATCAAATGATTTTATACAAAATATCTGTATGTATGTGTATGCGTGTGCATATGTTTGTGTACGTATAATACTGCCGCATTTTCGGGACTACTCGATTGATAATCGATATTGTTCAGCTTGCATGTGCAGTTTACTTTATATTTTCCGAATTACGGAACAGAGTCCATCCTTCTAATAGTCTTTCTTTTATAGGCAATTTTCGTTTTTTGAGAAGTTAATTATCCAAAATTTTTTAAAATACCGCCGATTTTTTCCTCGTTTTCACTTCAATAGTTCAATTGTGCGAATGGTTTGATCGACTATCGCTACGGGGTGCTACTCTACAGGACAAATTTATCATCGGCAATCTCTATACTAATCTCTGACTATACCCCAGCCAAGCCCAGCATAGAAAAATACGAGTAGAGCCAAAAAAAATAGCGAACGAAGGATCTTAATTTTAATCCAGCTTTCCAGGGGCCTTAATGAGATAAACAATATATCAAGACTCACCAAAAAATATCGATCTATACAGTTTTACAAAGTGACATAATCAGTGTTTACGCTATTTTCGAATTTTTAACCTCTTTAAATAACATTTTGACTATCAATTTTGTATTTCTTCTCCGTTCTTTTTATTTAGTGGCCCGATTTTTTTAATTGGACAGAATACACTTTATAGAGAATAAAAATATCTATATATTGGCTTTTCAAATTATTTGTATTAGTTTTTTTGGTATTTAAGTAAGAAGATTGTTCTGTAACTATTTTATTTTTTGGAAAGAAAATGGGCAAATATGCTGAAAAAATCACAATGAAGAAACATTTAAATAGCATAAACTGTAAAAATTTAAAATAATTATATCGACTACTTTTTATTTAAAAAATAAAAAAGTGAAAAATTGGATTTTTTATGTCAAACGTTTTACGGAATAAAAAGCATTTAATGCTCTCAAAATTTAGGGATAGAATAGTCTTTTTATTAATTTCGATCCCTATTGTTTTTCAGTTCAAATTATGTATTATTATTGAAGTTATATTAAGCATTATATATTTTTGTATATAATATTTGATTGCTCATATCTCTGAAAATAATAGGTCAATTATGTTGAAAAAGATTGTGAAAATAAAATATAATAATAGCATTGTTACGTTTGAACGGTAACGTGTATATCGTTCTCGTGGGTACCGCGGCTCGTTGAATCCCAAGATCAGCGAGTACAGGCGTAAAGAGGCAGATGAATTGTTATACTGTTCTTCAGGTCGATCCTCGTATAAGTGCGTTGGGTTTGGCTTGCGTTGTGTTGTTAAGGCCGTAGGGAAAACGATCCTGGTGATATCGTGTCTCCGTGTCTTCGCGTTGTATCCTCAATTCTTCGATTTCCACTCGTAAATGTCACTTCTGTCTTTTTTTGTTTGTATATTACGATCTTCTTTTATATAAGTTTGGTGACCTATATACGAGTGTGATTGGAGGGGCGCTTAGCTGATCCTTAAGCTTCAGGTTGCATCGATGCTCAAGTTGCGAAGTCGCGTGGCACCGTTTAATGACCTGAACGGTCAGCATTTTCGGCGAACTAACTATTTAATTATCTTAATACATTCGTGACGTGTATCCACACGTAACAGCATTAGGCTATAAAAATTTCATAATATATTTTGAAGAAAAAGATCATAATGTAAAATATAATTTTAGTCAAATTGTATTTACTTATAACTACTCTAATATTGAATTAAACATACTTTGGAAGAAAATGTTTTTAAAAAATTTAAAAAAAAGCTGAAAACAGAACCTTTTTTATATTTTTAATTGATAACATCCAAAATCTGATTAAACGTAATTTTCTTATTATCAGGGAACTTCTATGGATATTTGAAACAGAAGATCGTAAGTAATAATAATCGAAAATTGATGGTATTACCTTTATTTTACTCTTTAAATAATATTTTTATTACATTTTTTATAAAGATATAACAAATAAAATACGGGTTTAAATGATAAATTAAAAATGTTTATGAACTTTTGGCGGTTACTGTAGGTATTACTAGAAGGAGAAAAAAATTGTTATACTTTTCAAAAATCTTAGTGAAAAACTTGTGTGGGGATCTAATGCGGTTTATTTTTAAAAAGTTATAATGTATACATATATATGGGTGGTTCTCTGTGACATCGAAGATGAAAAAAATAAATATTGCTATAACTGTGGGAATATGTTTTAGAGGTATCCGGTAGTTCTCCTGAATTTTTTCGATGAATCTAGTAGCATGATCATTGCAAAAAAATTTATGCACTTACCTTGGAATGGTAAAAAAGTATCTCCACTTGTTTCAGTATCCAACTAATCCCCTGTAAGCTGCTAAAAATACAAATATTATTATAAAATTATAAAAAATTATTTTTTAAACATTTATTATGCTGGATTTTTAGTTTTACATCCCTTACAAGAATTATAATACTAATCTGAAGGATTTAGGTGCTATTGTTTTAAGTTACTGCTTTATTTAAATAAACATTATCAAATATTTGTAATATTAGTAAGCACAATTGTTTTTAGATGCTGATTTAATTTGATTAAATATAAATTATTTTAATAGTAATATTTGTTATAGTAATAGTAAACTTAAAATATGTAAAAGTCCATTTGGAGTTATTGCAGAATTTAAAAATTCAGTTGGTATTTTCGTATTTAAATTTAAATATTTTAAACGTAAAGATTGGCGCCATTATTAATCTTTTGAGAAATTTGAATTTGAATGAAGGACTTTGTAATGGGACAAGATTGAAAATTACGAAATTAATGAAATACACAATAGAAGCACAAATTATTTCAGGAACTAATAAAAATCAGAAGGTATTAATACCAAGAATAACATTATCAGCATCAAAAGAAGAAATACCATTCACTATGTTAAGAAAACAATTTCCAATAAGATTAGGATTCGGAATTACTATTAACAAATCACAAGGTCAATCATACAATAATGTCGGAATATATTTACCTTACCCTGTCTTTAGCCATGGTCAATTATATGTGGCATTATCAAGAGTAAGGTCAAAATCAAATTTAAAATTATGTTTATCAAAAAATTCTATTTACATACTGTAACGGGGTACGGATTGAATATAAGGAATAAAAAAACATCGAAGGTATCGGGGCGCGAACCCACGATCCCGGGAGCGCGAGGCAGAAGCCTCACCACTGTCCGTAGCCGTTATATCCCCCACCCAAACGCGACCTACGCCCTCGGGGAGTCGTTTGATCATTTCGATCACCTGGGCTAGAGAGGCGAAGGTTGTCCCTGCTCGACCGGTGTCAAGAAGACCATTTTCTGAGCACCGGGAGCCTCGTTAGGGATAGCCGTGCGTTTGCACCACCACGCTTGAGATCCCAGAAACTCAAGCTCCCCTACGTCTAGTGCCAACTTTGGAGGTGTACTGCGTATACGTATACACACTGTGGAGAGAGAAACACAGGCTTTTCTCCTACAGTCGTACCTCCGCACTTTTTTGACGTTCTCGCGGGGAAATCCACCGGGACTGTGGTGGTGGGGATGGGAGTTTATGACCGACTTCGGTCCAAGATGAGCCAGGCGAAGATAAACTACTTCGTCTCTTCTGGCAAGTGGGTTTTTGAGTTGGGCGCCATTTGTAACGGGGTACGGATTGAATATAAGGAATAAAAAAATCAACGAAGGTATCGGGGCGCGAAATATTAAGTAGACGCGGGTCTAAATGTGGTGCACCACTTACCGCGTATCTGAATATCTCGCTTCGGCGGGAAAAGGCTGTGCTACTGAGAGAGAGCTCGTACGCGTATATCTCTCTCTCTCTCTCGAACGGTCGAGAATGTGGGATTCGCCGGGCCTCCTTTTCTCACTGCCTGTGAGAGGTGCTGCTGCACACGTCGACGTGGAGGTTAGTGGGGAGAAGCTGCTCACACCCACACACAACGCACAACACTCCTTTCGCTCTTTTATGCCGTAAAAAACCAACAACCGGTCACCAACACCTTGTTGTTGCCGTGCGCGCGCGAAATCTGTCTCGTTCTCCTCTTTGCGCACGATTCTCGCGCGCGTTCCTTGCGCGCGCATCAATCTCGATACACTTTTCGGTTACTCACCTGATCGGTAACTCGCTTACCGTTATCCCCCCCTTCCAGATTCCGCATACTCTGTATGTGGACTCTGTACCGCGAGGAACAGGAAAGAGGATAAATAATCAGGAGGTACACCTTATTTTTTTATTATAAAACTTTAATAAAAACAAAAAGTATCTATATACATTTGGAGGATTGGGCCGTTGTCTCCTGATGGCTCTCAGCCCTGCCTCCTGCGCCCCGCCTTGATTTCGGCGTACGCCTTGAAGCGAGGGCATTTCTTTGGGTCAATGACCCCTTTGCAGCGGCAGAGCGGACACTTCGGTTCCTTGTAACCGCTCGTTCCGCTCGTGGAGGGCTAAGACTGCAGCCGCGCCTCCAGCTCAGCGGCTCTTCTTTTAGCGTCATCCGCTTTCTGTTGGAGACGCCGGTGCTCTTCAGCAGCCTGCCTATAGGCTGCCTCAGCCCTCAGCCGCTGCTGGCGCTCTTCCTCGCGCTTCCTCTCTTCCGCCGCCGCCTTTTCTTTGGCCTCGCGCTGCTGGGCACGGAACGTTGCCAGGACCTCGCGCTCCTTTTTGAGGTTCTGAACTCGCTCACCCCAGACACCCTTGGTGATGGGAGCCGTCGGATGAGCCTCGGCAAAAGCATTGAACTTTGCCAAGGCCTCTTGTTCGGCTGCCCGTAGCTGAACCCTCAGGGCTTTCATGTGCCTGAGGGCAGCCTCCGTCTCCTGCCACTCCTCTTCTTGTGTCCTGGGTCGCGCCTCCTCTGTCGCCGCAGAGGTTGCGGGTTGGGACCCGTTGGAGTGGGGACGACGGAGCTGGGGTCTGGTGTTGGCTGGTTCCGGCTCAGTCTTCCCCTGCGGACGATCCGATACCGGATTGCCCTCCTTCTCCATCCGCTCTTCTGTCGCGGGTGCTGTCTTCGGCGGAGAGGGCATGGGTATCGTCCCTTTCGCTTGTCTCAAGCGGTCCGCAGGGGTCGCTACGTAGGCCGTGTCCTGGCCCTGACCGTCCTCCAGGACCTCTTCTAGGACGACGGCGGCGATATCCTCCTGGCCACGGCGATACTCCTCCTGGAGCTGTTGCTGCCGATGATCTACGGCAGCAACTACAGCAGACAGGACGTCCGCCGTCTGCATCTCGCCGTGGCTGGCCCGGGTATCTATCATCCTGGCTAGAAGAAACTCCAGGGCTTCCTGCTCAACCTCGATGATCATCTGCAACAAAAAGCACGATCTCAGGTTATGGCCCATCGTTTCAAACGATACTGTTCTTTACTTGGATTTCGATCCACGAGGACGCCCTCGTCTTCGTCTAAGGGGAACAGTTTCTGGCTGCGCATCTAATTGCCGTGTTACTGGTGATCGGCGTCGCACGGTCGCATTCGCTTTCCGGGGACGACCACGTGGTCGTTTAGTAGCGGGGGCCCTATCTAAGGACGTACGCGACGTCTTACGCGGTTTACACCGAGTCCCTTCGCTAGGTGACTCGCTCGCATTATACTCCCTCGCAGGGGAGGCTTCGCTCGCTACAGGTGGGTCGCACTTCACCTGTTGATCCCTCGACGGTTGAGATCTCGTAGGTTGCTCTTCATCGTTTGGTTCAGCATCATCTTCGGGGACGTATCGCTTCAGATGCCCTATATGAGATACCTCTTGGTCCCCTTGATCATCTTGTTTGACGTAGGTATTCATGCCTTTCCTACTGATGATCAGGTATGGCCCTGTATATTTCGGAGCAAGCTTAGCCGAGATACTTTGTGCGCTGGACGAGAGGATCCGGTTGCGTTTCCACACCAGATCTCCTACCTCGAATTCCGCTGGCCTTCGTCGTGAGTTGAAGATTTCGGCTTGCCGGGCCTTGCTGGCAGCCGACTGACGACTTACGTTCTCGTGCAGTCTTGGCAACTGTTTGATTTTGTCGTTCCAATCCTGCAGTCTACGGAACTCAAACTGTTGCTGGGCAAGCCGGTCTTGCTCTCGACGAGCTGTACTAGGCGCCTCGGGTTGGCGACCATAGTTCAGCATAGCCGGGCTCCATCCAGTAGAACTTTGCACCGCTGTGTTTAGTGCAAAGACTAACTCTGGCAGCTTGTCGTCCCAGTCGCTGTGCTTATCTTGGATATACGACGCCACCATTGTCTTAAGGGTCCGATTGGCCCTCTCGACAGGATTGGCCTGTGCGTGATAAGGGGGTGTCGTCGAATGATACACTCCCTTAGATTCAAGGTATTCGTCTACGAGTTTATTTTTAAACTCGGTCCCGTTGTCCGAATGAAATACTTCCGGGGTGCCGAACCGGTTAATCACTCGTTCGTGAAGCTCGCGGACTATCGTCTTCGCGTTAGCTTTTCTTATCGGGATTGCTTCAATCCAGCGCGTGAATAAATCCTGGAATACTAGGATGTATTCGTATCCTCGGCTAGAGCGTGGAAGCCGGCCAGTGATATCTCCTGATGCCACCTGCCATGGTCTGTCCGATTGACGGTGACCCATTAACCCTGAGGGAGCCCGTTGCTCGACCTTACATTGCTGGCACACTTGACATCGCCTGACGTAATCCGCAACTTCTGCGTAGAACCGTGGCCAATAATAGTTTTGGGCCACGCGGGCGAATGTCTTTTCCCTTCCGAGATGGCCAGCTGAGGGGTCATCGTGACACTCTCTCAGAATAGAGTGACGATTCTCTACGGGTACGACCAGCTTCCATGCTTGCTCATCATCCATCACTTCCTCTAACTCCTTGTCGGGGCGATAGATGTACAGATTTCCTCCAACTATTTTCCAGTCGGGGAAATCACGGGGTCTGTCGGAAACGTTCTTGATCCAGTCTAGGTACCAAGGATCTTCAGTAGTTTGAGCCCACGTCATTGCTGCTACTGTAGGCTCGTCGTCTTCATACATGCGAGAATAGGGCATCGGAACGTGATGCAGAGCTCCTTTTCTGTGCTCAACGACAAAGTCGTGAGCTTGAAGCTCTAAAGCACCATCTCGTAGTCGGCTGGTTGGATTTCTCATATTACACAACCAGGATCGCCTGACGTAAGCCAGCAAACTTCTGCGTAGACCGTGGCCAATAATAGTTGTTGGGCCACGCGGGCGAATGTCGTTTTTCCCTTCCGAGAATGGCCAGCTGAGGGGTCATCGTGACACTCTCTCAGAATAGAGTGACGATTCTCTAACGGGTAACGACCCAGCTTCCATGCTTGCTCATCATCCATCACTTCCTCTAACTCCTGTCGGGGCGATAGATGTACAGATTTCCTCCAACTATTTTCCAGTCGGGGAAATCACGGGGTCTGTCGGAAACGTTCTTGATCCAGTCTAGGTACCAAGGATCTTCAGTAGTTTGAGCCCACGTCATTGCTGCTACTGTAGGCTCGTCGTCTTCATACATGCGAGATAGGGCATCGGGAACGTGATGCAGAGCTCCTTTTCTGTGCTCAACGACAAAGTCGTGAGCTTGAAGCTCTAAAGCCCATCTCGCTAGTCGGCTGGTTGGATTTCTCATATTACACAACCAGCGAAGACTACTGTGATCCGTTATCACTTTGAAGTGGTACCCTTCGATGTAAGGTCTGAACTTATTAATAGCCCAGACCACGGCCAAGCATTCCCTCTCCGTAACGCTATAATTCTTCTCGGGTGCTGTGAGAATGCGACTGGCAAACTCAATGACTCTTTCCTCTCCGTCTATCTCTTGGACGAGCACGGCTCCTATGCCGGTATCGCTCGCGTCCGTGTGCAGGCTAAACAGTCCATCTGCACTGGGACGTTGAAGAACTGGGGCAGTCATCATCAGGGCCTTCAGCTGCTGAAAGGCTTGTTCCTGTTCATCTAACCACTCGTACCCTTGGTTCTTCTTTGTGAGACGGGTAAGTGGCTCGGCAATCGTGGCGTAATCCGGCATAAAACGCCGATACCACGACGCCATGCCGAGGAATCGTCGAAGCTGTTTGAGGTTCTTGGGGGCCGGATAAACCCTTATAGGCTCTGTCTTGGCTGGGTCGGGACGAATTCCATCCCTGTTGACCAGCACGCCAAGATATCTCACCTCATCTTGACAAAAGACACACTTGTTCTTATTTACTGTCAAGTTAGCTTCGGTCAGTCTTTTCAGCACCATCTCGAGATACTTCTTGTGCCCTTCAAATGTCTCGGTGACTATAATAATATCATCGAGGTAAGAAAAGGCATTGGGCTCGAGATCAGGACCAACCACTTGGTCAATCATGCGTTGGAAGGTCGCGCCGGCGTATGCCAATCCGTACGGCATCCGCTTAAACTGATACAGTCCCATCCCCGGGACTGTGAAAGCCGTATAAGGACGCGATTCCTTCTTGAGAGGTATTTGATGATACGCTGAGTTCCTGTCCAGAGTACTAATGTACCGACATCTCTTCAGCTTGCGCAAGATATCCTGCATGAACGGGAGGGATAAGCGTCTGGTTTCGTTAGCGCATTGACTTTCCTAAAGTCAATGCAAAACCGACGTGATCCGTTCTCCTTGCGTACCATCACCACGGGGCTTGACCAACCGCTGTCCGAGGGCTCTATGATCTCTAAATCTAGCATCTCTCGGACCTGGCGGTGCATCTCCTCCTGGATCTTTTCCGACACCGGGTAATACTTCTGCTTTATCGGGCGAGCTGATCCCACGTCAATCGAGTGCTCGATGAGTTGGGTTCGCCCGATTTTGGGAGAAGTATTAGACAGCACTTTGCTTACTAGCGCTCGCAGCTCTTCCCTTTCTGCCTCGGTTGCGTCCGCTATCCCAGCGGACGAGAGGGTGGCCCTACCCCCTATTCCAGCAACTTCGAGGTGGATCTGCTGCTTGCTGTCTTTGAGGAACAGGCGGTCGCTATCCGGATCCAATATGGCTCGGAATGCTCGTACGAAATTTACTCCTACGTAGCATTCGGCGTCAAGATGTGGTATGATCGTTACCCTTATTTCACGCGTCTCCTTCCCGACAGTGAAAGGTAAGATCACATGACCGTTTAGCGGTTGGTAACTACCATCCGCCATCTTGACGCGTCCGGCGTTCGCCACAATGAGCTCCATGCCCAATGCTGCGGCGATTTGCAGACCGCTGGGTCCCATCACGGTCGTGGAGGCTCCGGGGTCGTATAAGGCTCTTATACGAAAGCCCTCAATCTCCACGAGAAGCCACCAACGACTCTCATCCTCTGGTTTATAGGATGAGGTTGGTCTACTGGCTTCTTGGGACCGTTCCTCCTTTTGAGGCCCATTTCCGCTCCTCTCTGAACCATACTCTCGGACGGAGCGGGTCTGTTCCGAACTCACCTGGGACAGCGGGGACTCAAGCTCTTGGGTCGCGGTTTTCGTCCCGGTTAACCGCTCCCTTTGGCGTTTCCCGAGCACACCGAACAGTACCTGAGGGAATATCCAATTTTCCCGCATCCCTTGCAGGTAAGAGGCTTAGTCGGATCGAACGTCGAGCCCATTCGGTTTTTCAGCTGTTCCTTTCCTTTTTCCCTCGGTGGACTAGCACTTTTCTTCTCCTGCCGGTGTCCGAAGCTCTTGCTTGGGCCATTAGGTCTGCCCAACCTCCTACTCTTCGGAGATCGGTTGGCCGGCGAGCCTTTCTTTGGAGAGCCAGACCTTGGGCTTCTCCTACGGGACTGTCGGGTCGTCGACGCCAATTGGGAGACGATGGGCCGCAGCGCGTCCTCCAGCATCTTTGCAATGCGGTCGACGACGTCTGGCTCGCTTGGTTTGGCTGGGCTTACCTCAGCGGCCGCTACCTTAGCCTTCGGCGAACCTTTTTTCCGCTTCGGCTTATACGCCATTTCGGGAAGCAGAGACCCTTCCTCCGTAGGTGGTGGACGATATACTTTTTCACCTTCTATCGTCTGCTCCGCTTCCGTGGCGAGGTCCAGCATTTGTTCAATTGAGCTCACTTCCGCTCTTTTGAACAGACGCTGAAGCTGTGGCAGCATGTTCCGATACAAATGATCGAGCTGCTGCGCTTCAGTCGGCGTAGGGACTATCTTTCGCATTATTGCGATAGAGCACGTCATATAGTCCCTAACTGGTTCATCGGGTCCTTGAGTCCGTGCGTTGGACTCGGCGATGATCCTCTGCTGGAAACGTTGGCTCATTCCGTACCAACGTTTAGCCGAAGTCACGAAATCCTGCCAGGAGTGCCACTTGTGTTTCTCGTTCTAGTACCACGTGGCGGCAGTGTCTGTCTGAAGTTCCGAGAGTGACGGCAATAACTCGTCCTCTGACAGGTTGGCCAGGATCCTGCAATCCTCGATCCTGGTTAGGATGGCGTCGATGCTCTGGCTCTTGTCGCCAGAGAACTTGACCTGCCACTTCCTAACAATGCCGCCGACGTCCCGAGGTGTCCCATTCAACCTCGATGACGTCAAGAAGCTTGGTGTTGAGAATGTCCGATCCTTGTTTGGCGAGCTGCGCGCTTGAGGAATCCTCTGGGATTCGCGCGCATTCCCCCCCCCCCCCTTCCAAGCTCCATCAGGCTTAGACTGAGGGGCGCTTGCGCGTTGTTGCTCGCCATTTACTTGCGCCTCACCTATCTCGCTCACATCAGGACCATAACACGTATATGTGTCCTGAAATTGCACATGGTGAGATTGGTTGGCACCGTCCAATCTCGTACTGTGAGCGGTTTGCGTGCGCTCGGACATCAGCTTATCTACCTTTATAGTGAGGTCATTCACCTTTTTGATAAGTTGCACCAAGGTCTGGGAGAACGATCGAGGGATTTTAAAAATGTTTCCCTCTTCTGTGACCACGATCCCGGGAGCGCGAGGCAGAAGCCTCACCACTGCGCTACCATTCGCAATTATCCCGGCTAGTCGACTTGGTCCTATCGACGAACGTCGCCGATAATTCAGGGACCTAACCTGCGCCGACACTCGAAAATCCGTACCCGTTATAATACTAATAAAAAAATTTATACTAAGAACATTGTATTTAAACAAATATTACAATAATAATAATTACTAATGATTTAATATTGTATATTTAAACAAAGCAGCAAGTAAAAACAAAAACACTTACAAATATTACTATTAAAATAATTTATATTTAATCGAATTAAATCAGCATCTAAAAACAATTGTGCTTACTAATTTTACAAATATTTGATAATGTTTATTTAAATAAAGCAGTAACTTAAAACAATAGCACTTAAATATATTACTAATAATTTAATAATGTATTTTTAAATAAAGCATCAAGTAAGAACAATATCACTTACAAATGTTAATAATAATTTAAAAATATGTGTATGTTTAAACAAAGCAGCAACTACAAACAGTTGCGCTAACAAATATTACTAATAATTCAAAAACTGTAATATTACAAAAAGGACCAATTAAAACAGTGTCACTTACAAATGTTAATAATAATTAATAATGTACATTTAACAAAGCAGCAACTAAAAACAGTTGCGCTTAAAAATATTACTAATAATTTAATAATGTATATTTAAACAAAACAGCAACTACAAACAGTTGCGCTCACAAATATTACTAATAATTCAATAATGTATATTTAAACTAAGAAGCAACTAATATCAATAACAATTACAATGTTAATAAGACTTAATATGTATATATTGAAACAAAACAGCAACTAACAAACAGTTGCGCTCACAAATATTACTAATAATTCAATAATGTATATTTAAACTAAGAAGCAACTAATATCAATAACAATTACAAATGTTAATAAGACTTTAATAATGTATATATTGAAACAAAACAGCAACTAAAAACAATATCAATTGCAAATGTTAATAATACTTTAATAATGTATATATTTAAACAAAGCAGCAACTATAAACAGTTACGCTTACGAATATTACTAATAATTTAATAATGTATATTTTAAAAAAACAGCAAATAATATTAATATCAATTACAAATGTTAATAATATTTTAATGTTAATAATATTTTAATATTGTATATTAAACAAAGCAGCAACTACAAATAGATGCGCTAACAAATATTACCATTAATTGAATAATGTATATTTAAACAAAGCAACAACTAATATCAATATCAATTACATATCAATATCAATATTAATTATAGAGTATATTTAATCAAAGCAACAATTAAAAACAATAACACTTACAATTGTTATTATTAATTAATAATAAATATATTTAAACAAAGCAGCAACCAAAAAAAATAGCACTTAGAAATATTACTTGAAACAAAAAAAAGATAATAATACTCATTTTTAATGCAGCCATATTCATAAAATATGATAGTCCCAAGCCTAAAATGCAGAGGGAAAATGAGAAAATGAAAAAATGAGAAAAAAAGTATAAAAAACAAAAAAAAAAAAAATTCAACCTTTTGAACAATGTAGAAGTTGATTAAAAGCGATTACTAAAGTATTCGAAGGAGTATTCGGCGAATCCTTCAAAATGAATACAGTATTCGAATGGAAGTATTCGTCGAATACTTCATTTCGAATATTGATTCGAAACAAAGAATTTGTCGAATACTTTTTTTCAAATAAAGTATTTGAAAAAAAGTATTAGAATACTTGGGTAAACGATTTTAACAAACTTCTACATAGTTCAAAAGCTTGAATTTTTTTTGTTTATGATTTTTTATATTTATATTTAGATGATCACTTCCTGGAGACGATGTCTAGGTGACCAGGGTAACCTCCAGGTCATCTGGACATCATCTACTGGAAAGTCTACATACCAAAATGCATGAATCTGATAAAAAAATTGTAACTTCCTAGAGACGATGTCTAGGTGTCCAGGGTGACCACAAAGTCATCCGAATATCATTTACTTAGAAGTCTACATGCTAAAATGCATGAATCTGATAAAAAAATTGTAACTTCCTAGAGACGATGTCTAGGTGTCCAGGGCGACCTCAAGGTCATCCGAATATCATTTACTTAGAAGTCTATATGCTAAAATGCATGAATTTGAAAAAAATGATCACTTCCTGGAGACGATGTCTAGGTGACCAGGGTAACCTCCAGGTCATCCGGATATCATCTACTGGAAATACTAAATGCCAAAATGTATGAATTTAAAAAAAAATTGTCACATGCTGAAGACGATGTCCAGGTGGCCAGGGTGACCTGGTCAAATTTGCCCCCCCCCCTCTTTAAATTACACTCCCCATCCAATATTAACCCTTTTTAAAAAAATCTACTGGAAAAATTTATTACAATTATCTTCAACGCATATGTATGTATATGTTTGTATGTATGTATGTATCTATGTGTGTTTATATGTATATATGTATGTATGTGTGTGTGTATGTATGTGTGTATGTATGTGTGTTTGTATGTATATATGTATGTATGTATATATATGAATATATATGTAAGCATATTAATATAATATAGATTTTTACAATAAAATATGTGTATGTGTAATAGATGTTTGAATGTATAGGTGTTTTAGGTTGGAGAAAATTAGTAAGGAAACATTTTAATATAATATAGATTTGATTATATTATATTGCTCGTTACATTCTCTCTCTCTCTGTCTAGCCTGTGTATTAATCTTTACAGCTGTTACAGGTCGACGTTCGATGATTTTGGCGATTTTCGCGGACCTTCGTAAAGGTAAAGGTAGGGAAAGAGAGAGAGAGTCTTTGGTTTGTAAGTGTGAGAGCACTTAGGCTTATTTCAACCGTCTTGAGACTAATCTCAACCGGCGAGATACTAACTTTAACCGCGAAAGAATTATTTTGTTTCTTTTTATATCTCAATTTTGGATTGCCTCGTGCCTCTTGTAATCCTGGTGCTGTGCTGGTGACCCAGTGAATCCGTGGTGTATTGTTCAGCGACGACGCAGCCCAGGAAGCCGAGGAGAGAAGCGACCACGCGGACTTCGTCCGGTTATTTCATTTTCTATCGCGACTCACGCACTGTAAGTGCCAGTTTTGTAGTCTCTCTCTCTCTCTCTCTCTCTTTCTCTCTTTATTATTTTCGCGTATCGACCTGCGATCTCGCGTGCAGCGGCACACGTGCATTATCTCTCTTTTTTTTGATAATATATTATTGCCTTTATTTGAAATTAAATACCGTGTTTTCACTCTTGTTATTTGCCGTTTATTTTCCTTCGCGTTCGCTAAGTAAAGGATACCGCCGCCTTCGTCTATACGGCTATTTCTATCCGTATTATTATTGAACAGCTGATCGCGTTTTGAGACTATTTAATTAACGGTTTAAATTGTTATTTATTTTATTTATTATTAAAAATAGCAAATCCGTTACATGGCGCTCAACGTGCTTGGTGATTAGCGATACGCGTATTATTTATAATTAATAGTCTCAAAAATTAATTTTCAATATTTATAAATTTTCAATTCAGTCGATATACGTGTAAAATTAAGAGATCTTATTTCGAGCATTTCGAGAGCGAGCGAGCGCATTGTTTACGTTTCGCGGTGATTCTCGGTGTTTACGCTACAAATAATATTCGAATGTTGTAACTTTTATACATTTAGATTATATTCTTTTGAATCCTATATTATTTGAATTTTAAATCGATTTTTCTTTTCGATTTAATTTTAGCGTATTGCAAATTTAATTATTTCGTGTTTTTTTGATTATTTATTTGTTTATTTAAATAATTATTAGCGACACCGCGGAAAATAAAATTATTGCTTTTTTAATAATTTTTCGTAAGCTGTATAATCGCAATTTAGGTTGATTTAGTCCATTTTGCGTGCGTGCGTGTAAGTATGTGTGTGATATCCGCGGTAAATATAAAAGTATTGTAGCGTATCGCGGTACATGTATGTATGTGTATGTAAGCGTGTGCGCAGATATAGTAAATTGATTTATTAATTACTCAATTTAATTTTTATTATTATTATTATAAATTATTAAAATAATTTTTAAAGCGTTTCTTTGCAATTGAGAATTTTGTTTTTTTTAACAATTGTTATCTTTAAACAATTTGTTTTTAAATTCTTTCAAATTTCTTTGTATACTAAATTTGTTAATTCAATTTAATTCTATTTTTGCAAACAATTGGAAAAATTTATTTTAACAAATTGCAGATTAGTAATATTTTTTTTTTTTGCAAATTAGTTGATTTTATTAAATTTAAGTTGGTTAAGCGAATTTACGTATAATTTAATAGCGATTTGCAATTATTTTGTAGTTTGTTTGATAAATTATTTAATTGTGAGAATTTATTTTGCCAATAAAATTTAAAATTTAAATTTTATTCAATTTTTATAATTCAAAATGGCTTGTATGAACGAGTGTGATTTCGATCAAACGTACGGAGTCGAGATCCAAAGATGGATTTTGAATCTAACAAGCGATCAATTCGATTCTGTACTTGATCAGCTAGAATTGACGTGTGACAGTACGCCCTTTGTACGAGTAGATAGGTTATATAGGCGTTTACGCGGCGATTATACAGCCGCGGATTTCGTCCAGTCAATTATTAAGGATGATTTAGTTTCGCGGACTCGTCGCAAACAAAGACTCTGCACCTTTTTGAAACATGCGAAATTTAGCGAAGAAGCGATAGCACAGATTGCGCACAGATAATTTGAAAACCTCAATCAGGCGCATGAGAGCGGATTCTCTCCCCTTGCTAATAGTATAAAGTCAAATGACAACCAACATACCGATTCCGATGCGGAATCGCAGCATGGCGCGGAAATATCGCGGGAAACCTTGCGGAAAACGCGACGGAAAACACCGCCGAGAATAATTTTAAATCAAATTTTGAATTGACTTCGACAAAAACGCTTAATACGACTATAGCGGTAAGACCAATTCCTACCATATCGACCGCGATGATATCGACCGCTATTTAGTACGCATTTACAATCAAGAGGTGCGATACCAAAAACGGTATTTTCTTCAAAAGAAAATAATAAAATAGATAATGATATTGTTTACAACGCTCCAAGGGGGTTAGTCCTGGAGTTGAGTAAAGCGCAATCGCTTGCCTTACAACAAGAGAAGGAATTGAATTCTCTAAGGCAGCAATTAGCGGATTTTGCGCGACGAGTATGCAGCTTGCGACGCAAACGTCAATTGTGGCGGGAAAGCAGCGGAAAAATCGCAAAAGTGTAAATTTTCAGGATACGTTTAATTTAAATTATTTTGAAGCTTACAAGTATCCGCAAGCACCTCAAGCGCCAACGCAAACACAAGCGGATATTAATTCGGATCCACGTTTGAACGCAAACGCTCCGTGTTTTCCGACTCCCACGTCTAGCGACATACGTCAGTTTTTGTCTCTTCCAGCTCCTGCGGATTGACATGAGTCTGGAAGGGGGGAAATGTGCCTGTAGTTACAAGTGATCTACTTACGCAACTCTTGTCGAATATGTCGACACATAGGTCACACTGTTCGCCGAGGAATTTATTCAGCGCATAGAAAGATGTCGCAAGTTAGCGCATATTTCCGACGCGGATTTACTGAATGCTTTCTCGGAGTTGTTAACTGGTGTAGCGCTACATTGGTATTGCCAATCGTGGAAAGATTGGAATATTTGGGCTGATTTTTGCAATGCTGCTCGACGATGTTATGGCGTTAAACAGAACTTTCAGCAGCGCTTAATGGCGGAAGCGCAAGCACGCAAGCAAGGTAGAGAAGAGCCTGCTCGTGATTACATTTTCTGCTTGTTAACCATATTTAGCAGAATGGATGCACCTCCGAGTACGCAGTTTCAGCTAGACATGTTGGATGCTAACATGTTGCCGTCTGTTCGGAAGTTAGTTCCGAAAGAAAAGGTTACAAGCGTCAATAGGCTTGTGCAGCTAGCTAGTCAGGCGGAAGAGCTTATCGAGGAGGAGCGGAATTTTCTCGCGCCTCCACTGCCAGAAAAGAGCGTTCTGCTTTCTGTGGCTCGTAAGCAGCCAGATGCCAGAGGTAAGAAGGGCGGAAAAGCTATTAGTGATGATTTTACGGTAAAAGTAGCGAGTATCGCAGAACATACGATGAAAAATTTGGCCAAACTCTTAGAGAAGAAGCTAGATGAAAGATTTAGCAAATATGCGAATTCTTTTGCGAATTCCGCTAATAAGAAAGGCCAAAACGCGCATAACTCACATAGACCAGGTGTGCCGAAAGGAGCAAAGAATGTCTCTGGTAAGCCATTGGCGTGATTAGTACCGAGAGGAAGGATGACGGTAAAAAGAAATCATCCAACACTAATGAAAAATCCGCGCGTAGTTGCAACCGCGATAGGAAAGCAGGTCCCAAGGAGCGTGTGTACTGCTATCGCTGTGGTTGGCCCGGGTATATCAAGACGGATTGTCCTGAGTGCTCGGGAAACGAGAAAAGGGGCGAGTAGATAAGGTCCCTACCACCCCAATTATAAGCGAGACCTCTGATGTGAATGAAATTCCATCAGTAAATGTGCTAACGGGGAAAATGCCTTCGCATTTGCCTGTCGGAATTGACAGACAATCAGCGGATAAAGGTGTTTGCGATTCTCGCGCCGGAACGCCAGTTGAGGAAGAAACTTCACAGTCTACTCGCTGGTGGCTGCAGATTGGAATCGGTGGATTTCGCGTATGCGCTTTGTACGATTCAGGGGCGGCTCACACGGTTATTAATTCCTTAGGCTTGCAAATAGCATCAGCCATAGGAAAACCGTTAACACCTTACATTGGACCAGGTGCACGACTCTCTAACGGCCAACGCGCTCCAAATACTTGAACTTTAGAGCTGCCGTTTGATTTAGCGAATGAACGACATTACTTGGATATTTTAGTAATGAGCGATCTCGACGCCGATTGTATACTCGGTGCCGATTTTATTTGTGCGTCTAACGCTGTTTTGTTGCCGCGTGAGAATCAGTTACTGATTGAAAACGTGGCTGACGCAATTCAGCTTGAAGTGTCTGCTATCGGCATTGGTGAGGCCTGCTCACTAGCTGCTGTTGGCTTAGCAGATATTGACGAAGTGCAACGCAAATAACTCAATGAGTTGTTGTAAAAGCGTTTGGCCGCTCCGAATGCAAAGCTAGGTTGTACTATCTTAGCTGAGCATGAAATTGATGTGGGCGCGTCCCATCAAACAGCGCTATTATCCGGTGTCTCAGAAGATTGAGCAAGAGATGCACGCTCAAATGCAACAGATGCTTGACGCGGGGATAATTCGCCCGTCGACGAGCGAGTGGTCGAGCCCAGTAGTCATGGTGCGGAAATCTAACGGTACCTCTAGATTCTGCATCGACTACCGTAAGCTGAATTCCGTCTCGAAGACCTGCGTTTATCCGCTTCCCTATCTGGAGATTATTTTGCGTAAATTACAAATGGCACGCTACATAAGCATGCTGGATTTAAGTAGCGCATACCATCAGATTCCGATGAAAAAGGGATCGGAACCTCTGACGGCTTTCACGGTGCCTGGCTTAGGCTTATATGAGTTTACTCGGTTGCCGTACGGTGCGGCGGGGCGGGGTGGCGCTACGTTTTAACAGCTGATAGATAGGGTTAAAGGCCCTGATTTTGAACCGTACGCGTTTTTGTATCTCGATGGCGTCATTATAGTCACCGAGACGTTCGAAGAGCATGTCAAATGGCTTAAGTATGTCCTAAAACGGATTTCCGCCGCGGGGCTTATGATAAACCGTGAGAAAAGTGTATTTTGCCGCAAAGAGGTTAAGTATCTCGGCGTGTTGGTGAATCGCGATGGATTTTGCCCTGATCCGGACAAGATAGCGCCGATCGTGGATTATCCCGCGCCAACTAACCTCAAAAAGCTACGCTCTTTCCTCGGCATGGCTTCATGGTATAGGAAGTTTTTAGAGGATTTTGCTACGCTTACGGAACCGCTTACCGAGTTAACAAAGAAAAATCTTAAATTTGAGTGGGGCGAGGAACAACAGTTCGCTTTTGAACAAATCAAAGCGTTGATAGCGTCTGCGCCTATCCTCCATCGGCCATCTTTCGAGCATCAGTTCATTATTCTGACTGACGCTAGCGACACTGGCTTAGGAGCGATTTTAACGCAAACTATCGACGGAGAAGAGCGAGTACTTAGTTTCGCCAGTCGTACGTTAAACGCGGCGGAACGTAACTACTCGGTTACCAAACGAGAGTGCTTAGCTGTATTATGGGCCGTGGAAAAATTCCGTTTATATGTAGTAGATTATCGCTTCAAGGTTATAAGAGACCACAGCGGTTTAAAATGTCTGTGCAACTTGCGTAACCCTACTGGACGCTTAGCGCGTTGGGCTCTTAAGCTCCAAAGCTATGATTATGAGATCGAGCACCGCAAAGGATCTCTTAATGTCGTGCCTGATGCCCTCTCTCGCGCATTTGAAAATGACTCGGATTGCGACATCGCTACAGTGAGTTTGCCGTACGACACTCAAGATGAGTGATATACGCAAAAACTTGCAAATGTCAGCGGAAATCCGGAAAAATATCAAGACTGGAAGGTGCTTGGGGGCAGATTGTATCATTATAAGCCTGACCCTTCCATCGATGACTATTTCGAAGACGAAGACGCTTGAAAACTAGCAATACCGCAGGAGAAATGCCAACAAGTTCTCTGCGAGAATCATGATGAGCTAACTGCTGGACATCTTGGCCGAAACAAAATGTCTCAGCGGATAGCGCGATACTATTATTAGCCTGCGATGCTTAAAGATATCGCCGAATTTGTGCGGAATTGCTCGATTTACCAGCAATGTAAAGTGCCACAGCAGGCTTCTGCAGGTCTCATAGGAAAACGTGTTATTTCGCGTCCATGAGAAGTCGTTGCAGCTAATATCATGGGGCCGTTTCTGTGTTCTTCGCTTGGATTTGATATCTTTTAATATTCATGGACTTATTCACTCTTTGGATAGAGTGTATCCCTATACGGAAAGCATACTCGCGTACCATTCGGCTCGAGCTGAATGAGCGCGTTTTCATGCGTTTCGGCGTGTCTAATGTTTTTCATTCCGACAATGGCACGGAGTTAAAAATGCTGCTATAGAGCAATTCTTAGCTGAACGCGGCGTGGTTCATTCCACGATTCCGCCTTACCATGCACAGGCGAATCCTGTAGAACGCGTTAATCTCACGATGGAAACGATGATTACTTCGTTTATCGAGGCGAATCCTAAAACATGAGACGCTCGTATCTTTGAGCTCATGTTTGCGTATAATACCGTCGTGCAAGATTCTAACGGCGCAAGTCCTGCTTTCTTAAATATGGGAAGAAACCCCGTTCCGCCGAAAAGCTTGCGAAAAATAGAAGATCGAGCCGTCGCCGACAGCGAAGCTGCAGCAGCTATTAAAAATTGTCAACAGCGTATGTAAACGCTGCCAGAGCTGCAAGCTCAAGTTGCTAAACGAGCGACATGTGCACAAGCACGTCAGGCCGAATATTATAATTCAAAACGCCGAAATGTACAATTTGCCGTGTGACAAAAAGTTTCTAAGCGGATTCGTGTACTCTCGTCCGCTTCCCAAGGCATAGCTGCCAAGTTAGCTCCGAAGTACATCGATAGTTTTATTGTTTCGGCGTTACTCGGCTCAAACGTGGTAGACTTCATCGATAATGATGAAAAAGAAGCAGGTAAATGCCACATCAATGATCTGAAACCGTATTATAAAGACCAGACAGACGTAACTGAGGAGAGTAAATTACATTTCGTAAGCGAGGTAGGCCGCGCAAAACTCGGGTAGTTGTTAATCGTATGACCGCGGTTGATCGTGCCCCCTCTAACGAGCGATTAAATGTGAACACTAATATACACGCGAATCTTTCCGACGACGGAAAATAGGCGCGGAAGATCGAAAGGGTTGAAAAACAGGCCCGTATCCCCGGTAGAAACGATCGAACGGCGCACTCGGTCGAGAAAACTGTAAAATTCCCTTCGAGCGATTGATGTATTTACGCGTACCGTTCTCTGTATCTGTAATTTTTATAATCTTTTTCATTCTGTCATTCGTATAAAACATGGCCTGATATTTACTAACCTATTCCAGAATTATGTCTGATGAACTGCGCAAGCCGCTTGGTCTGACCTGCAAGGTTGGTGGACTCGAGTTGGAGGCCAAATTGCAGCGAGTTCGCCAAGCCTTGCGAGAACTTCGTCGGATGGAGACGGAAGTACTTCCAGAATATGACCGCTTCTGCGAACAGTTTGGCGTTGACGCAATTCAAGCGTCTGGCAATTGGCCTAACTCAATTGAGGCGCGAAAACGCTGTTAAATGGCCTATGATGCTGAGAGACAGCGAATTCACGAGGAAAATGACCTCTTAGAAGCTGAAACGAGAGCGCGAGAACCCATTTGTCGCTTCCAACGTGAATCAGAGCTCGGAGTTGCTCCCCTCTTAAATAGAGTATAGTATATGGGGAAGCGATCCGCTGAGGCGCGATGGACGGCGCTGGCGGAGGCATCAGCTTCTGGCGGAGAGCAACCGGCGGGGTTAGATCCTGCAAGTAAAGAAGTTGAGGAGGCACTTGCGACGTTCCGTCGACAAAAGGAACGACAAGCGGTCTATCTTCAGCAGCACTCGATGCAGTTTTAGCTCGCAAAGCTCAAGCAGAAGGCAAAGCAGTGCGTAGTCGCAAGTGCTACGTCTGCGGGTTGCTACGTGTGGCGCGTGAACGCGAATGTCCGAATCGGGTAAACCACAGTACCTACGAGCGACCACACCAATAACTTTTAATCGATTGTATTTTTTTATTATTATTATTATTATACTTATCTCCTACCTATGTACAATAAAGAGAGAAAAATTAATAAAATAATAATTATATGAAAACATATTCTTTATTTTATTTTTCTGGCCTAGAGAGAGAGAGTAGAAATGCAGAGCTGGTACGTCGGAATGTAACGAATTAATATAATATTTGATTATATTATATTGCTCGTTACATTCTCTCTTTGTCTAGCCTGTGTATTAATCTTTACAGCTGTTACAGGTCGACGTTCGATGATTTTCTGCGATTTTCGCAAACCTTCGTAAAGATAAAGGTAGAGAGGGAAAGGGAGAGAGAGTTTTCGGTTTGTAAGTGCGAGAGCTATTTTTTAAATTTTATAAATATTCATAAGTTCTTATTCAGTTTTTATTACATTTTTATATTTGGAAAATATCGTAAAAAACGAAAACACAAAATTAAAGTAGTTATTGCCTTGTATTTTTTTATCGAAAAGCAGAAAAGGTATTACTAAAACATTACAATTAATAAATATTCATAAAAATTATAAATACATTTTTACGATGTATAATAATGTTTAAAAATTATTAGTATTTATTAGCTTTTTTAAGTTACACGTTTTGCTTTTGAAAAAAACCTTAATGCTAAAAAAGTCTAATAAAAGTTGGAAAAGTTAATAAACGTTATAAACTCATACTGCATAGTTGTTTTTAGATAAGCAAATTTCAGCCCCGCTATTGATTTGTTTAATAAAAGAAATAATATTTGGTTCGTAACGTTTCATTGATAAGTCAAGGCATGTTACAGCTTAAAAATGTACTTTATATAAAGTTAAAGAAATCTGAAAAAATTATGTTTAATATTCAAACTAAATAAAAGAATTTTTCAAATATGATCGTAATCGCTCGTTAGTTTTATTATTTTAATATATATATATATATATAAATGAATTTATGGGTCTATATGAGCTATAGCTCGTACAGACTAATAAAGTTAATTATATATATATTGTGACGGAAATCGTCACACAATCTATTCACGACGAATAGAGTATTTAAATTGTCGAATTGTAAGTCGTCGGAGCCTTTCGTATGTCAAGGCCAACCGACGACACTTGTTTATTTTCCTACAAGTATACAATTACGCGCGCAATAGTACTTAGGGATGAGAGCGCGAGAGTGTGTGTGTATTCCACTCTCATCCCTTTTTCGAAAATTAGGCAAATGCCTATTAGTACGTCCCGATCCGCCGCTCGAGGCGGAATAACTTATCCGGACCGATCGAGAGTTTTCCGGCTAAGAAAAGGCGCGTGAGGCGCTAAGCCGTCGAGTTCCGGGTTATCATCGCGAGGTGAGCCGCGAGTGATATCTGGTGTGAAAGAAAGGACGGGAAGTCAGTGTGTGAGTGTGGACGCGGTTCGCGGGACACTCGCCGCGGCACAGGGCCGCCTTTCAATACCGCAGCCGACGTCGGTCCTCCGTTGCCCAGGAGGACACAGGGACACGGATCGGCTGGGCCATCCACGGGGCGCATCCCGGTAAGTTTTGATTACATTACCGCGCGTTTTCTTGCTTCCCCGAGTGTATGTGTGTGTGAGACCCCGGGAGTGCATTCGGATACGCCGGTACCTGAATAGCGGAAATCGGGACAGAGTCAACCGCAGGCGAGTATCTCGATCCGGTTGACTCCCGAGACTTCCGCCCGTGCGAAAGTATCTTTGTCGCGGCACACGGCCTGGATGGCCAAAATGTTAAAATATTCATTAAAATAAATATTTATATTATTTTTATTCTAATTCTGAGTATTTATTGTTCTCCCCGCTCCCGCCGACATCCTAATAATTTTTATATTGTGCCGAGGCAAGGAGGATTGCCCGAATCCTCCATACCGTACGTCCCAGCGAACTCGCGTTCCTGGCGACAGCCCGCAGTTCGGAAAATAAATTACTTGTGTGCGCTGTATTGGGCAACGCGGCCCAACGGTTCATTTTAATTATTAAAAATAATTAATTATACCGGGTTCGCGAATACCACGTCACAATATAGATCACTAGCCATATTACCTCGGTCGCTAACGCTCCCTCGGTTGAATTCCGCTTTTGAGGGTAAATGTTGATTATAAAGTGTAATACTTAAATCAGTTAATTATAAATATATTTTAAATGTTTTAAATATAATTATTTTACCTAATTTTTTAACTAATTTTTTATAACTTTTGTCACGTGTTATAATCTGTTAATTAAAATTTATTATTGTATTATTAATACAAAAAAAAATTATAAAATATATACAACTTATATTACCTTTACTCATGATATTTAACTATAAAATTTTATACTTGAATGTTGGTTAATTTTATTTTCTCTCTGCATTTACAGGCTTGAGACAGTCATATTATGAATGTAACATTAATCAATTGACAAATGTAATATTATCTACAAGTTAAAAAAAATACAAATAAAATATAGATTAAAATATGCTAAAACAGTTGCAAAATTTTAAAGACACTTTTGAATAATATATATTGCAAAATTATTATATGTATAAATTATTTAATTATTTAAAAGCCTCGATATAATTATGTTCAAAATATGGCTGCATTAAAAATAAAACAGTACCACATGTTGCAGATAATTTATTATTTGTAGAAATGGTATTTTCTGCTAATAATTTTGTTAATAAATGTCGCTAATGGCAGACAAATGATATTATTAATGTTTACAGTTATAAAAGTTATCTTATCTTACTAATATATAAAGAGAGAAGGTTTGTTTATATGTAACCAATAAACGCAAAAACTACTAAACCGAATATTTTCAAACTTTGCATATAGATTTGTTATAACATATCTGGAGTGACATAGGCTATATAAACATTCATTTTTTTAATGCATTATTTGTGAAAAAAAACATGGGACTATATTGCCATAGCGTAGTAGGGACTACTTCGCATAGGAAGGTGTTCTGCGGTCGGCGCTATACAATGCGCATGCTTCGCTCAACGACCGATAGGTGGCGACCGGTTTTACTATTCCCGTTACAAAATTTGCACACAGACAATATTAATACGTCTCGAGCCATTGATGTATTCGTCATTTCGGCATTATTTTTACTTGCATTTATTGCAAAAATCAAAATGCCTAAATGTATTAAAACTAATTTGTCGAGAAGAACTGCTCGAACTAGAGCAATGAGAGATCGACGACTCGATTGTCGCAAATGTCTTCACAACAAACATTGCGACTTTCTCGAGAAAGAGATTCTCAAAGAGAGTTACGTTTGTTAACTCAACGAATGCAAACTTCTGTTAGTAGACGTCGAGAGTCTATTGATGAAAGAATTCAAAGGCTTGCAAATCAACGATTGCGTAATACTAACAATCGACGTAGGACAAATAGGTGAAATGAATAAGATTTGTATTCACTGTGATGCAAAAAAATGGAAAGACGAAGCATCTGGACTTTGTTGTGCTAATGGTAAAGTACATCTTCCACTATTAGAAGAGCCTCCGCAGTTTATGAAAGATTTAATATTAAGTATTCATAGGGATTCAGCACATTTTCTTCATAATTGCAGGCAATATAATACATTATTTAAAATGACTTCTTTTGGCGGTAAAGAAATCAAAGAAGGAAGCTTTATGCCTACATTTAAAATTCAAGGCCAAGTTTATCATTTAATTGGTAATATGTTACCAAATCCTCATGAAAATCATCAATTTTTACAAATTTATTTTATGTCTGAAAATGATCAAATTTCGGCACGATCGCATATTAATCCAAATTTAAAAGTAGAACTTATAAAATCATTGCAAAGACTACTATTACAAAATAATAATTTAATAAAAAGTTTTAAATACAATCTTGAAAATAATTCTTTACAAAATCTAAATAATTTTAAACTGATTATACATTCAGATCGTGTACCTAATAATGAACATAGGGGTCGATACAATGCTCCTACTTGCAACGAAGTTGCGGTTTTATTGGTTGACGAAGACAAAGGTCCTAGAGATATTGTCTTACATCATAGAGGTGGTCATTTACAACGTGTATCTGAACTTCATCGTTCTTACGACCCTTTACAATATCCTTTAATGTTTACTAATGGAGAAGATGGATATTACTTGACTATTGAACAACGATCTAATACTTCTAAAACAGTAACTTGCATGCAATTTTATGCTTCTAGATTAATGGTGAGACAAAATAGTATCAACTATTTACTGTATTTTAAAAAATTATTAAATCAATATGTTGTAGATAATAAGGCAAAAATGACAACCGAAAGGCTACTTTTCATTCGTAGCAATAAAAAAAAATTACGCACAGATGATTATATACATCTTCGAGATGCTAATAATAATGATGCTAATATTAACCCTGGAAATATTGGGCAATGTGTTATTTTGTCATCTTCATTTACAGGTTTACCCCGTTACATGCATGAGAAAACTCAAGATGCGATGACATACGTACGTAAAAAAGGACGCCCGGATTTGTTTATAACTTTTACATGCAATCCTGAATGGCCTGAAATACGCAGAGTTATTTCCAAATCAATAATCGTTTGATAGACACGATATCATTTCCAGAGTTTTTCATTTAAAAGTTAAGAAGTTGATGAACCTATTAACTAAAAATTGTATATTTGGTTCTGTTGAATGTTATATGTATAGTATAGAATGGCAAAAACGAAGTTTGCCACACGCGCATATACTATTATGGCTTCAAATAAAAATTCAACCAGATGAAATTGATAAAATTATTTCTGCTGAATTGCCAGATAAAGATATTGACCCTGAATTATTTCAAATTGTTTGCAAAAATATGATTCATGGCCCATGCGGTGAATTTAATATGAATTCACCCTGTTTAAATAATGGAAAATGAAGAAAAAATTATCCAAGACATTTTTTAGAGAATACTATAACTGGTGAAAATGGCTATCCATTATACCGCCAAGGTCTCCGCAGAATAGTGGGCACACTACTCAAATTAAAATTCGCAATCAAATGGTACTAATTGACAATAGATGAGTTGTCCCATATTCACCGTTGTTATTAAGATGTTTTAATGCTCATATTAATGTTGAATACTGCCATTCAGTGCAAGCCATAAAATACATATGCAAATATATAAATAAGGGTGCAGATCAAGCAACATTTTCTATCAATAATAATGATGAAATTAGTAGTTATATCAATGGTCGTTACATATGCACTTCAGAAGCAATGTGGAGGTTTTTCGACTTTCCAATACATGAAAGGTATCCAGCTGTAGTACATTTAGCTGTTCATTTAGAAAATTGTCAACATGTTTATTTTACTGAAGATACCATTCAACAAGTCCTTGAACATCCGCGGAGTACAACACTAACTGCTTTCTTTGATTTAGCTTCTTTGGATGATTTTGTTAAAACATTACTATATCACGAGGTTCCTACATATTATGTATGGAATAATAACAAATTTTCTAGAAGGAAACGTGGCCAAGACGCTGAAGGATATCCTGGTATTAAAAAAGATGCTGCTTTAGGTAGAGTTTACACAGTTCATCCTAATCAAGAATCACTTAAAACAGTTAATAGTGTAATATATCCCACTTTTAAAGCAGCATGTCAAGCGCTCGGACTATTAGAAAATGATGACCAATGGAAAAACACATTAGCTGATGCTGCAATATCACAAACATCTTCAAAGATGAGGGACTTATTTGCTATTATTTTAGTGTTTTGTCAACCATCTCAACCTATTTTATTATGGGAAAGATTTCAAAAAGATTTATGTGAAGATATTCTTCACAAAGAACGTCAACGTAATAACGATATCACGTTAACTTACTCTGATAATATTATTAATCAAGGTTTAATTGAAATAGAAGATAGAGTTGTGAAACTTTCTGAAAAATATCTACAGGAATTTGGAATGCAATCTCCAGTTTGTGAAAAACAACCTTCTAATAGTCCTTTCACAGAATCTTTTACACGCTTCAATATCGATGACTTAATAAATCATGTTCAAGTTAACTAGATTACAAGTCAAAGTGATGCGTAATAACATTATTGAAGCCATCATATTGACTGGTCCTGCTGCTGGAGAGACTGCTTTTATTCCGCGCATTCCAATGATCCCTACAGATTTGCCGTTTCAATTTAAACGTTTACAATTTCCCATAAAACTTTCATTTGCAATTAGTATCAATAAATCCCAAGGTCAAACTTATAATTACGTCGGAATTGATTTACGGTCAGAATGTTTCTCACACAGGCAACTATATGTTGCATTTTCACGTACTGGAAACCCAAAGAATCAATTCATTTTAATAACTTCACCCTCAAAAATTACTAAAAATGTTGTTTATCCGGAAGTTTTATAATAATTCGATTCGACATTTAAAAAAATATTATTTTCTAATACGAATATCCATCAAAGTATTTAAATTACAGCATGCTAAAATATCTAACAATATAACAATATACCTTAAACTGCGATATCTAGCGATATGACCGTTTGAACTATCCGTCTGAGGTTAACGTGTACTATAAACTGAATACTGATAAAGTTTAGTGAAGGACAAAGGCTTTCTGGTAAACTAACATATCCTCGAAACTGACTTCACTACACTATAGCTTTTCTTCGATATACTTATTGTAATCTGTACGTAGTGCTACTGCCACGTGCTTTCCGCTACTGTCGTATTTCGCGACTGTCTTTAAAAAATGTATCTGCATTAAAGTTTTAAAACTAAGATAGTTCTAAAGCTTTATTTCGGGCACGTTCACGTGTGCAATGAGATGAGTTACAATAATCATAGTTGATCTTTCTGCTTTATTTGTCGTATAATACTAATTTTTACTGGTCAGTATTCGATCAAGTCAGTCGAAACAATTGTAAAAACAAATAAATATTCAATAAAGATACGGTAAAGACAACGACATTATAACACGGGGAGAATTTTTTGGCAATCTTTACTTGCTTGGACAATTATTAAATTGATGAAAAATAATTGGTGGTAAGACAGTGCATGGATAAACAATACCGGGGGGTGTAACAGCCAGGTTTAATTGAAATTTTACTTTAAGTATTTTGAACTTTAAATAAAAAACAATTTTAATGAAAAATATATTTTTGTAAACGGGAGAATGGGTGATTATCTACCGAGGAGGGGGAGGGGTTGATAACCCGATTTAAATAGTAAAAAATAAACCTATTATAACTATAGCGTGGGCGATGCCACGCCGGGGGATGCTAGTTAGTATTAAAATTGTAGTATAAACAGTTTTAATGTGATGTAAAAAATTTAGTAAATTGAATTAAAATTAATATTGGCTGAATTATGACGCTTGATTCAGACAATTAATTATTTTAAAAATTTATTTTCCTTAAATAATTTATATTAAAAATGTCGCTTTATGCAGACATTTTATTATTTCAAATATTTAGATTAAATAAAGAAGTTATATAAAAAATATCGCTCAAAATGCAGACAATTTGTTATTTCAAAAATGTATTTTTCGTAAGTAATTTATATAGAAAATGTCGCTTAATGCAGACAACAATTATTTTAAAACATTAGTTTACGTAAGAAAATTATATAAAGAATGTCGCTTAATGCAGACAATTTGTTATACCAAAAATGTATTTTTCGTAAGTAATTTATATAAAAAATATCTATAGTATCTATGTTTTGAAGTCATTGATATTTCGTCCCAAATAATTAACGTAATATTTTTTAATATTTTACCTAATTTTGAATTGGAAGAAATATTACATGTTGATTGTTCATTTAAATTGAATGGTAATTGGAATGTCGAATGTATAGTTTTATCACCTATTAATAAATTTGCCGCAATACCTGTCCAAGCAACAGCTAACTCTGGTATTTTATTCAATTTCACAAATTTTATTATAGTCTTTAATAAATAACTTTTTCCACTACCACCAGGACCATCAATGAAATATAAATTGTTTTTACTTTTATCGTTGAGGGCGTTTATTAGTATATCAAATATTAGTTTTTGCTCAGTTGTTAAAGATTTTAGTAATATTTCTATTTCATCAATTTCATTATTGTGTCGCGTCCCGACGAAAATTATATTATTATTTTTCGTACAAAAGTACTGCGTAGTTTACAATAAAAATACGGCGTAGAAGAAAAACGAAATAAGGTTGATAAGGAATGGTTCTAAATAAGTGCAGTAATATAAAATATAATTTATAGAGCTAAGGGACAGATTAGTTTACGAGTGTTTCAAACGAAATAGAGATTGATAAGTAGAGTTAAAGATATTATTCGAAGCCAATACGCGTATAAGCGGGATCGCCGATAGTGAGATCGAAACGAAGGGTTGCGCAAGAGTTTTTTTGTACTGCACTATAAAATCAATGCTCGGAGAAGAACCGGCAATGGGAAACATCGACTAGAAAATTCGAGCATTAGAAGGAAGTAATAAATTAAGCCGTTCTTTGGATAACGTCGCAGTATAAAAGGGGGACAGAGAATTCTCCGAATCAACTACGAAGCGATACAGAAAATGCATGGGATTCGATAATTTTTAATTACGCACATCTAACGGTCCAATCGGGTGCAAGCACAGAAAAATCGAGAACTACTTACACATCTCCATATAAGGCAAAGTGTAAGACAAGGCGAAGCGTAAGACAAGGACAGATGCATAGGATTTTAGGGTATATAAAGCGGACCCAGAAGAGACACAGGCACTCCTAATTTTTCATCTGAAGCTTTCGCACGGCGAAGCTCTGCTGGTCAACTCTTTGATTTTTATCCGAGGGCGTGGCTCTGCTACTTGAACTTTAAAGTAATACGTATTAAAAATCACAAGAGGAATCGAGACGTATCATTGACATCTACAAGCCATAGTCGAGGAACTACGACTTCGACATCTGGAAATCGTCGAGCTCCAACAGCATACACATCTAACGTCGACGCCCGCAGGTCTAGCAGGACATTATACGGCAATCTGACACCGCTACCCACGTTCAAGGCGGACCTTCGTTCCTCACCGAATATACACATATATATATATATATATATACATATATATATATCTATATATTTGGGTACTTAAGGTATATTCTTTTCGGCTATCTATACGCTTGTATTATTCGTAAAGGCAACCTGATATTTTATGTTATTTCGATTGCTGAACCAACCGTTTTCTTTTAAAACAATTATTATTATACAGGGTGTCCCAAAAGTATGGACACACCTGAATATCTCGGAAAATAAGGGTGCTAGGAAAAAAACTTTCAATATAAAAGCTTTAGGAAATCAAACGATGCATCTGATGGTGACCTTCAATTTGACCTTAAGCTTGACCTTCAAGGTTATTTGAAGGTCAAAGAGATTTTTTTAAATGGGAACCCCTATTTTTGACACCGGATTCAGAAAGAGCGAAAAATTTTACGTCCAAAGCGATAGTTTTCAATTTGTTAGAATGACCTTCAAAAGGTAAAATGAAGGTTAAATATTGAAAAATCGAAAACAAGCTATTTTCTTTGAACTTTTTCGGATTTGTGGGCGAATAGATGTCAGAGTAGATTTTGGGATTAACAACCTTGAGTATCTCAACCTTGGAGTTAATTTACAAGGTCATTCAAAGGTCAAAGTAAATTTTTTATGGACAGCCTTATTTCTGACACCGGATTCAAAGAGAGCGGAAAACGTAATGCCAGAAATGAGTCGCCTTGCCTCTCACGATGGGATGCTTGCTTAACGTGATTCTCCTTTGTCTCTCACGATGGAATGCTTAAGTAAAAAAGTAAAACTAAAAAATTTGCAAAATTGGAAAATTTGCAAAAATAAAAAATTTGCAAAATTGGAAAATTTGCAAAAATAAAAAATTTGCAAAATTGGAAAATTTGCAAAAATAAAAAATTTGCAAAATTGGAAAATTTGCAAAAATAAAAAATTTGCAAAATTGGAAAATTTGCAAAAACAAAAAATTTGCAAAAATAAAAAATTTGCAAAATTGGAAAATTTGCAAAAATAAAAAATTTGCAAAAATAAAAAATTTGCAAAAATGAAAAATTTGCAAAATTCAAAAATTTGCAAAATTGAAAAATTTGCAAAAATGAAAAATTTGCAACAATGCAAGACAGGCTGGTGTCCTGCCGGTGAAGGCAAGACAGTCTGATCCAACCGGGTAAAATAAGCCCTGGATTTGGGTTTAGCAAGTCAAAATACACAAAAACCACGTACACTCATAAAAAACTGTTTTACTCCGAATCTTACCATTTTAATATGGATTTTATTCACCTTTTTCACGGTTTTTTATAACTTTAAAAAATTTTTGGGGATGCCTGAGTAAAAGCTACGTTGGATTCGGATTCAGCACGTCAAATACATAAGAATACATAGGTCTCGTTCCCAGAATAGACCACTTTTTTGAATGCTAGTGTCATTATTATAATAAGAGTATAACTAATAAGATTTCGTCAGTTTTAAGGAATAGATAAACACGACTAATTCTAGCAAATTTATAAAAAAATAGCAAGATTGCAAATTTGAGAAAATGTTTAAATATGCAATAATGTGCAGATATTCAAACATTTAAGAGTTACACCGGGGGTACCCAGTTAAAATTCTGAGCCCATATTCGTGTACAACAACCCCGAAAACCTCGTGGGTAGTGTTTTCAGTGACTCTGAAAATTTCAACGAACAAGTTTGAATTTGGTCTATTAAAGCATTCATTCTGTTTTCAATTATTAGTTTTGTTTTACAATTCTCAACTTATTCTTCATTTCTTTTATTCATTTGAATATGAATCGTCTTTCAGAACGTGAACGAATAACCATTCTCATGATGAGAGGATGGGGTAACATGGTCAGGTCATATCGTCGAGTTGCGGCTTTATTTAATGCAGAATACCGTTTACCGTTGCAACCAGGAATTTCACAAAAAACAGTTGGAAAAACTATTTCTCGTTTTGAGCAAACTGGTAGTGTCAAAGATTGTCCCAAAAGTGGGAGGCCTAAGATTGCGACTGATAAGAAACTCTTTGAATGTGGCATTATCATTCATTGAAAATCCTGGAACCTCTATCAGGCAAGTATCTTGGGAAACAAATGTTTGTAGGACTTCCGTTCATAGAATTATGAAACTGTTGAAATTTCATCCATATAAAATCAAATTGGTACAAGAATTAAATGAGGATGATTTTGATCGAAGACTGGAATTTGCCGAATTAATGATGAACCGTATAGATGCGCGGCAAAATTTTTTAAACGAAATAGTATTTTCCGATGAATGTACTTTTCAGTTAGATTGTAGGTTCTGGGCATCAGAGAATCCACACTGGTTTTTGGAATCACATACACAACATCCACAAAAACTAAATGTTTGGGCAGGTATCATAAACAATAGCATAGTAAGGCCGTTTTTTATAGAAGGTAATTTGACAGGAAAAAAGTATCTAAACATGTTAAGGAATGAAATCGTACCTGCGGTTAATGAGATTGTCGGTGACAATTTTAACACCACTTACTTTCAACAAGATGAGGCGGCCCCTCATTATGCAATAAACGTGCGTAATTATTTAGATGAAACATTTCCAGGACGAGTAATTGGGCGTAGAGGAACTATTGAGTGGCCACCTCGTTCCCCTGACATGTCGCCACTAGATTATTTTTTATGGGGCTACGTCAAAAACAAAGTGTATGCTACTAAACCTGCAAACTTGGAGGAATTACGACAACGTATTATTGACACGATACAGGCAATCCCAAATGAAATGATTCAAAGAGCAGTTTCATCATTTTATGATCGCATGGGGCATTGTCAACTAAAAAATGGAGGGCATTTCGAGCAAGAACTTTAAATGGTAACTGACGATTTCTGAAAGAATTTTCATCTTGCCTTCACAGGCCAGACACCAGCCTGTCTTGCCTTTAACGGCCGGACACCAGCCTGTCTTGCCTTCACCGGCCGGACATCAGCCTGTCTTGCCTTCACCGGCTAGACATCACGTCAATCGTGAGAGGCAAGGGGACTCACGTTAAGCAAGCTCCCCATCGTGAGAGGCAAGGGGACTCACGTTAATCAAGCACCCCAAAGGAAACAGAACTTACTACGTCCACGTCGTTGTTTTTGGGTAGCGCTAAAAGTAAGGTTAGTAAATTTACGACAATAGTTTCTAAGTGTTTATGAAATTTAACCTTCAATTAACTTTCTCATGTTCACAACGAAAAACTGTAAAATATCATTTCTGGTATTACGTTTTCCGCTCTCTTTGAATCCGGTGTCAGAAATAAGGCTGTCCATAAAAAATTTACTTTGACCTTTGAATGACCTTGAAAATTAACTCCAAGGTCGAGATACTCAAGGTTGTTAATCCCAAAATCTACTCTGACATTTATTCGCCCACAAATCTGAAAAAGTTCAAAGAAACTAGCTTGTTTACGATTTTTCAATATTTAACCTTCATTTTACCTTTTGAAGGTCATTCTAACAAATTGAAAACCATCGCGTTGGACGTAAAATTTTTCGCTCTTTCTGAATCCGGTGTCAAAAATAGGGGTTCCCATTTAAAAAAATCTCTTTGACCTTCAAATAACCTTGAAGGTCAAGCTTAAGGTCAAGTTGAAGGTCACCATCAGATGCATCGTTTGATTTCCTAAAGCTTTTATATTCAAAGTTTTTTTCCTAGCACCCTTATTTTCCGAGATATTCAGGTGTGTCCATACTTTTGGGACACCCTGTATATTACAATTTATTTATAATAATTATTCGTTACATTGTATTTGAATTGAAATATTCACGGTTTGAATTACAATTTATTAACTATAATTCATGTTTTAAACGACAACCATTTTTTTATTTTATCTGCACTTATTTATAATGATTCTTATTTCAATTATTGATTATTAATGTTTATAATAAAATAACCTTGCGAATATTTTATTCTGTAATGTGCTAACGTGTTCGCCGCACACTTGTTTATTTAATCAAAATTAAGATCTTTATTTGACTTAAATAAATTTTTGGGATTGTAAATAAAATAGTGTGAATTTATGTATTTTTTGCCCATTAAAAAGCTGTAATAATTTAGTTGCATGTGTTCATTTAAAGAAAAACAGCATATTATATTTTAATAAATAATGCATGATTAATACGAAATAAAACATATATTATTTTATTTATCCCGCATTATATCCTGCATCTCTACTCTCAAAATAACTTCGCTCGCTACTCCCGGAGACGTAAGGCTAGTCCTAGTCAAACAAGAGCGAAAGGAACACGAATGGTTTATTAACCATTTGCCTTCTTGTAATATTTTTTATAGTGATTGGTGCAAGTCTGGACGTGACAATTGATATCATCAATAACATTCGAATCTAAGTAAATTTCATTATTATCAATATTTGGTAGTTTAAATTGTTCCAATGTTAAATGGTGCATTGATAAAATGTTGTCTATAATTCTTAGAGCTTTTTGTTCTCCTAAACTTTCAGGTAATTTTGGGTCAAAAAAATGTTCTTTATATTTGTTATAAAGTTGCAACCCATCACAGTTGCAATCAAAAGATAGAATGAAAGCGAAAAGTTCACATAGTGCGTGTGGAAATTGAAAGCAACTATTTTCTTGTAAACATTTATCCCATTCATTATTAGTAATGATTAAATCTCTCTTCATGCATGCTTCATAAAGTGTATCATAAACAGTGCCATTAAGTGATCGTAAATCTTCAAATGATTCGGCACCACGTACATGTAGTAACAATAATCTAAGGAAAAATCGTTCTCTATCTTTAGGATTTACGTGAAACATTTTTACTAATATAGGTTTATTGAATTTTTTTTCGTTGATTCCACACTTTCTTCATTTTATCGTAAACATAATATTGGGGGATTTCAGAATACAAAAATTGCTTTGCTTTTGCATCATATTTACATGATTTATTTAATACACTTTTACATAATTGTGACGTGTGATAAACACACGCACTAGTATTGCGTAAAATTATTTTATAAATTGTTAATATATTATATAATAATAATAAGTACGTAGTATATTAAGATAGCTTCGCGATAAACACGTGTCGTTAAACGCGAGTTCAACGACCGCGCTATAAATAGATTAGAGTCATTGACCGCCACCCCACTACTGTGCCTACTCGCCAGTTCATTGAACCCGTCCGGAGTGGGGGAACAGGCGTTATACGCATGCGCGCTCTCGTAGAATCGGGTATATAAGGCGCACCGAAACCACCAGTAGGCAGTCTGCAACTGGACGACAGATCGGACTGGCCGTGAGCACACGACCAGCCCCTTTCTCCGACCTAGTGCAGCAACCGTGGATACGTTCGTGAGCACACGTTCGTAAACACGGTTACCGTATACCGTACCGTCCGTTACCGTAACCGCATCCTACCGTAGGCACCTCGTGAGCACACGTGGTGTCTAATCCTGTCCGTATCCTCGTGAGCACACGTAGATTTTCCCGACCGTATCTACGTGAGCACACGTAGATTATCCTGACCGTATCCTCGTGAGCACACGTGGATTATCCCGACCGTATCTTCGTGAGCACACGTAGATTATCCCGACCGCACCCTCGTGAGCACACGTGGGCTATCCCGACCGTATCCTCGTGAGCACACGTGGGTTATCCCGACCGTATCTTCGTGAGCACACGTAGATTATCCCGACCGTATCTCCGTGAACATACATACTAGTCCGAACCGTATTGCCGTGCGAGCATACACGATAACCGTTAGTTGCGTCCGTTTAGGAAACTAGTTATAAGACAGCGTTGTAAAGTTCGTAGATCGCGTAATAATTAAGTATTTTGTCTTGATTTGATTACAGACTAATTAGCTATTTCACCCGACCAAGACCAGGCGGGCTGGCAACATTTACATTATATCGTTGTTTATTTTTATATCTGTAGATAGTCTTAATAATAATTAATCTTTATTATAAATAGTGGTACTTTATTTCAAATTCCTTAAAAATCCGAATCCTGGAATCTGAGCAAGGTCCGGCAAAGATTCACTCCGTTACATAATTTATTTAATAAAAACCAACTTGTCAATGTTGTTTCATAATTTTTGTTAATTAATTTATGTTCAGATCCTTCTTGAAAATAAACATATTGCTGATCTTCAAGATGTACAGCCAATCTATATATTGCATATGACTGAGAGTGGAATTTGAATTCCTTCAAACGATAAATAGCCTCGGGCGGACAAACGTACCTCGTAGAAATATATTCTGAGATTTCATCATAATTTGTTATATTTTGTTTTTGCACCTTTTCAACTTCTACATTGTTAGTTTCCATAACTTGGCGGAATCCTGTTCTCAGATTTCCTGAGTTGGGAGAGGGTGAGTGACTCGGCCCCCAATTCCGAGGGTCCGATATAGACCTCCTGCGATAGTGGAGGAAGAGGATTGCCACTAGTGCGCCTCGAAATCGTGTTGCTTCGTCGAGCCTATGTCGGCGATCAACTGTTTAACATGCGATATTTCTTGGTTACTAACACGCTTGGTTATCGAAAATATGCCGTTAACGATTCTGCTATTCATCTGGGCGAACTCGTCAAGGGAGACTCTACCTAGGGATGAAGGGACGGCCGCTAAATCAAAGTAGACATCCTTCGGGGTGTACTACGTGCAGCGTCAAAATACTGAGGCGGGCCTTTCGAGGTCTGCCTTGGGGCACATCCGGACCGAAGTAGTTTCTCATCCAGACGAGTCGCTGGGATGTCTCATAGAAGGGTGTCCCTTTCATCAAAATTCTCTTCGTATAAAGTCAGTAAGTCGAGATGTGATACACATCCGAACTGAAGGCTTTGCGTTGAGTGAGATGTTAAAAACACCGTTGCGTACAAGCTTTTGCTTGTACGCAATTTTTCTCTCTTTCAAGGGATTTTTCGAACGGTATCCCTTGGAAGGCTTATGGAAGGATTGTCGAATGTTTTACCTTTCATAAGCAATAGCGTACAAGCCTTTTGGTTTGTACGCTTTTTTCTCTTTCAGGGGATTTTCGAACGGTATCCCTTGGAAGGCTTATGGAAGGATTGTCGAATGTTTTACCTTTCATAGGCAATAGCGTACAAGCCTTTTGGTTTGTACGCTTTTTTCTCTTTCAGGGAATTTTTGAACGGTATCCCTTGGAGAGCTCGTGAAGGGAGTGACAAATGCTTTACCCTTCACGAACAGTCGAACGTTAGGCTACCTACCGCAAAAACTCCTCGGGGATCCGGGGAGTAATAGGGAGGCGTGCTTCGGCATGTCGACAGTTGGACCAGGATGACTTTACTCTGGTACGCAGGGACTGGGATCCGAGCCCCACGTTGGCGTACCTCTGAGTCGAAAGTGAAACGCCGGCGTGTCCCCAGTATTGGGTTGGACTCTGCGGGGTGTGTGGTTGCAAGCAGGCTTGACGGGTGAAGCGATTTGACCCGGATGCTGCTTATGTTCGAAAGCAGAAGACGGCGGGGAGCTAAACACCGCCGAATTCTTACCAAGAATTACGACTCTAGGCTAGCCGTGTAATGCGGTGGGCTGTAGTAAGGAGTTTTGGTACACTTAGTGGCCTCTAATCGAGGTTAATCGATGCCGTAGGGGCTCTCATGAGAGTCTCACTTTTCATTGGGGAAACTCTAGGCACCATCGCCGACGAATGAAACCGACGAGCTGTGAGGCTTGTTGACGAGGGCTCCGGGGCAACAAATACTGCGGATTGATGCGGTGATATTGCCCTAAGGAAAGACTCTAAGACAGTCATAGAATAACTGTTAGTTTCCATAACTTGGCGGAATCCTGTTCTCAGATTTCCTGAGTTGGGAGAGGGTGAGTGACTCGGCCCCCAGTTCCGAGAGTTCGAATTTTACCTCCTGCGACAGTGGAGGAAGAGTTTAACATGCGATATTTCTTGGTTACTAACACGCTTGGTTATCGAAAATATGCCGTTAACGATTCTGCTATTCATCTGGGCGAACTCGTCAAGGGAGACTCTACCTAGGGATGAAGGGACGGCCGCTAAATCAAAGTAGACATCCTTCGGGGTGTACTACGTGCAGCGTCAAAATACTGAGGCGGGCCTTTCGAGGTCTGCCTTGGGGCACATCCGGACCGAAGTAGTTTCTCATCCAGACGAACGCTGGGATGTCTCATAGAAGGGTGTCCCTTTCATCAAAATTCTCTCCGTATAAAGTCAGTAAGTCGAGTTGTAATACACATCCGAACTGAAGGCTTTGCGCTGAGTGAGATGTTAAAAACACCATCGCGTGCAAGCTTTTGCTTGTACGCAATTTTTCTCTCTTTCAAGGGATTTTTCGAACGGTATCCCTTGGAAGGCTTATGGAAGAATTGATGAATGTTTTACCTTTCATAAGCAATAGCGTACAAGCCTTTTGGTTTGTACGCTTTTTTCTCTTTCAGGGGATTTTTGAACGGTATCCCCTAGAGAGTTCGTGAAGGGAGTGACGAATGCTTTACCCTTCACGAACATTCGAACGTAAGGCTACCTACCGCAAAAACTCCTCGGGGATCCGGGGATTAATAGGGAGGCGTGCTTCGGCATGTCGACAGTTGGACCAGGATGACTTTACTCTGGTACGAAGAGACTGGGATCCGAGCCCCACGTTGGCGTACCTCTGAGTCGAAAGTGAAACGCCAGCATGTCCCCAGTATTGGGTTGGACTCTGCGGGGTGTGTGGTTGCAAGCAGGCTTGACGGGTGAAGCGATCTGACCCGGATGCTGCTTATGTTCGAAAGCGGAAGACGGCGGGGAGCTAAACACCGCCGAATTCTTACCAAGAATTACGACTCTAGGCTAGCCGTGTAATGCGATGGGCTGTAGTAAGGAGTTTTGGTACACTTAGTGGCCTCTCATCGAGGTTAATCGATGCCATGAGGTCCTCATGAGAGTTTTTACTTTTTGAACGCATCGGGGAAACTTTAGGCACCATCGCCGACAAGTGAAACTGACTAACTGTGAAGCTTGTTGACGAGGGCTTCGGGGCAGCAAATACTGCGGATTGATGCGGTGATATTGCCCTAAGGAAAGACTCTAAGACAGTCATAGAATACTGTTAGTTTCCATATTACTAAATTTTATTAAAGCTGTGTCTGGACCGTTGTAAAGATACTTAAATAAGTATTTTACAGATTTTATTGTACTACATATTTCTACATTTATATGACATTCAAGTTTTAGAAGTACGTATGGATTATATGGAACAACAAAAGTATTATCCGCAGTTTTGTTTTTGGAGTATATAATTAGTGATCCATCATTCTGTCTGCGATAAATAGGATAACCTTTATGAGATAATTCTGTTTGTGAAGTAAAACATTTTCGAAAATTTTTTGTGCTATACGTTTTAGTTTCATCCATGCAGACACTATTTTTATTCTTAACTCCACAATGGCCATGAATCATATTTTGTTTTACTAACTCATATAATCTTGGAAATTTGTTTCCAAGATTCTGTGTTTTGAATTTTATCTTTTTCATCTAAGCTTAATAACATATGAATATGAGGCAGTCCGCGTTTTTGAAATTCGATTACATAAATGTATGAATTAAACTTACCAAGATTTTCTTGCTGCAGTTACTCGTTCATTAATACCTTTACTTTCTGATCAAATACTCGTACTATTAGATCTGGCCTATCGAGTGTATCTTCGTATTCTAATAAGTTTTCTCTGATTTCTTTCCATTTGGGATTACATGTCATTGTTACAAAAACGTCCGGTTTTCCATTATTTTGCATTATGGGTGTTGCATCTAAAAAGTTCTGTTGCATTGCTCTTGGGCTGCCTATAAAACTAGATGGAAGGATAACCATTTTACCAATAGAAATATTTTCATTACTACATCTATTGTTAAGTTGATCCATTAAACCTTTACATTGTTATGTTCGTATATTATGTTGATCTTTTCTTATAAAATATAAACGATTATTTTCAACTTCGGTCCACGAATTGAGAAGAAATTGGTTGGATAAGCTTTTGAGATTTAAACATGAATTAAATTCTTTTCCTGAACTTTTCATAAATGGTTCCCAACCTGAATCACCATATGGAAATATTAATGGATATACCATTGGATCAATATCTTTGTTAATAATTGCAATTGTTTGAGGTTTTTTTCCTTTTTGAAAAATACATATACACGGAGAGAAAAAACAGACTAGCGTTGTAGGTTAGGCTCTCAGCACAAAGTTGTAGGATGTCATACCGCGGTGGTATGGCCGCCCTACCAAAAGTTTCCTTAGGCATCATAGGTGAAAACGCGCAGGGGGCGTGGCTAAACAAGCAATAGTATGACGATCATACCACCGTGGTATGAAATCACACAAAAGTAGCATGGATATCGCGCAACCATAGCACGATTTCACGGCGGGCAACGGTTGCAGAAACGTCTATACAACGCTGGTTTGTCTCTTCTCTCCGTGTATCTCTATTGGAAGGTGGTTCTTCATTTTCTCCAACATATACGATAGTAACTTCATTACAAACCGCTATTTGTGATTTATTTTTTAATGTTTTATCTCTAGTTAAACACATTTTGATTTCTTGAACTGGACGATTTAATTCAGTTAAACGTGCATGTTCTTCTTTTTTGATTTCATGCATCATTTTATATTCATTTGCAAATGGATTTATTTCACGTAGTACACTATCTAATTCTTGTATTACTTCGTTGTCTAAATTGTTCTCATGACATTGAGATAATCTATTTTCATTTGCTATTTTATTGTCTAGTACATATAATTGGCCAAATTTTGGACTTTCACATTTTGGACAAATTTTTAATACTTGCGATCCAGCAGTAGTAAAATGAGCTATTTTTGCACCAAAACTTGCTTCTTTCTTTTTATCTGCAGATTGAGATGCTCCAAACTCACGCACTCGCTTTGCCTCAGCTAATTTGTATTCTTCAGTCATTTGTTCTCTTTGCTTGCTTTTTATTATTGAGATTTCTTTTTTTTTATCTGCAGATTGTAATGCTCTAAACTTACGTTGTCGTTCTGCTTCGGCTATTTTTTGTTCTTGTCATTTGTTTTATTTTTTTGTCTTTAACTGTTGCTAATTCTGTTTCTCCATCTTCAGATTGAGATGGTCGTAATTTTCTTTTACATTCTGATATATTAATTTTGCTTTTTTGTTTTATTTCAAAGGGTTTGTTTTTTATAACGTCTAGCTGTTTATTCTGTTGGTTAAAACTTATTTTTGATAATTATACTGTTAAATCTTTAATTTTATATATTTTTTAGATACTTCTTCGTGTGATTTCTTCATATCTACATCTTTAATTTGTAGTCTTAGTGTATCCTGGAAAGTAAGTTTTGTTTTCTGTTTTGTTGTTTCTGTTTTACTATCATTAATAGTCGTCATTCTTTTCTTTTAATTCTTTATGAAATTGGTTATCTTGTTTAATTAAATCGATTGACTCATTAATCAATGGAACATTTAGCAATGAATTATGATAAGTAGCCGAATACTCTGACATATTATAATTTTTAAAAACTTGTTTTAAATTATGAATTACAATATTGTTTTTATGACTCTGATTATTTGGAATACCACTTCTCAAAATAGAAAACATTTTAACTGATTGATTTTTATAAATCATTTAAAAATGGCTTCTCATCATTGATTCACCGAATATTATATTACAAGCACAAACACCATTAGAAATTGATAGTGCGAAATAGCTATAGCAAATAAACCTCAATTGTAAGTTTTTAATTGATTTTGAACGTATTTCTGTACAATTGTAATTGATTTTTTATTGGGAAATAATCTGTTTATGTATTTCAAGTGATCATTTCGAAGACCTGAATTTAAACTATCAAATACATGAATAAATTTTTTATCATACCAAATGCAAATCCAGTGTCCCGTATCACTTGGACCACTAAACAATATTTGTATAAATTCTTCATCATAAGAATGCTCCTTAATATTGTTCAAAGCGGATAAAAAAATTGTATCTTGCATTTTAAAATGTGGATTTAATTTCTTAAATTCAAACATATGACTATCATCTAACATTCCATTCGTTGAATTTCCATCTTGTTGTATTACATTGTAGAAATGATGTCCCATATTCATGATTAATTTCTGAAAATTTTTTTTATAATTTTATTATACTAATAATATTAACATCATTTTGATGTAAATTTTTACTCACTTATAATGAGTGTAGACTTATTATAAAATTATCGGATGTTATATAGAGAAAAAACTGTGTTACATATCAATTAAATTAATTAATTTACAAATTACTATATTTTAAATTAATTTAACAACATTATTATTACATTTATTTTATTAAATTATTTGTAAGTATGTTTTCTTGTCAGACTATGCTAAATTATTAAATTACGAAAACTTATTTTATTTAGGCAACTAAGTATAAACCTCTAATTTTCAGGTATACACAATTTTTATATAAAATAATAAAAATCAAAATATAATCATGCCCAATTTTGAAATATGAATTTCGAAAAAATAGTGTTTTTTTGTATAGTATACTTTCAGTGCATTTCAAAATTGTTTTTCGCTTCTCAAATTATTCATTTTTCGCTTCTCAATATTATTGGCCTGAATTGAAATAGTGCTCTAAAAATTTATATTTATCTTAAAAATTAATTTAAAAGAATTTTATTTTTTTTGACTGGACCACTTCACATGGAATATTCCATACGTAAATAAGATAAAAGACCCAGTGGTTGGACAGGTATGTGTGATTGGACAGTTTCTTGTATTTACCCTAGCGAAAAAAATAAAACGTAAGAAAACGTAGGAATTAGTTTGAAATAGACAGTAAAGTGGGAGTTGCATCTGTTTTTGGACTTCTTTACGTTTTTCTACCTTTCTTTACTGATGGATTATTGGGTGGTGGCAGCAATAAAAACAACACCTCACAAACACTTCACTTTGTTTAATATAAAAATAATAAAATACTAAAAGTACAAGATAATAAAGTCGAGATCTCGCGGTGGCGCCAAAAACGATCAACTCAGATCGGTAGCTGAGGAGAGAGTAAGTCCTCCGACTAACACCGTGCTCTTCTATTGTCTTAAGGTGGTGGGGGGGGGGAAAGGATAGAAGGGCCGATCGCAATTCCAACACTCCCTCCCGATCGGACCTGCAATCACTTACTGTTTCCTAAAAGAAATACAAATCACACATATTAAGCATAATATATACGCATCTCTTTATCCATTCATTATCTTGAAGGTTAGTTTATTATGTAAATCAAAAGCCAAAGGCTTCGTAAATATATCAGCAAGTTGTTCTTTAGACTTAACCCACATCACTTTAACAAAACCCATTTTAACACATTCTCTCACATAATGTTCTTTAATTTCAATCATATGTCGCAACTTATTGTTACCTGTCATTTGGGTGGTTGCACCAGCCGCCTTATTGTCGCACCATAGAATCATTGATTTAAAGTCATCAATTAGAATCAATTTGAAAGAATTTAACAACGAAATTTTATATTGACACGCCTCGCTCATTGCTATATACTCATCTTGACAGTTAGATAATGCGACATATAATTGCTTGTGTATCTTTCAAGACACCGCATCACCAACAATTTAATTACAAAATCACTAGTTCTCAACTATTTCTACAATCGGCTAAACTTGCATCTGAATAAGTCTGAATATCATCAGTACTACCAGTATATTTTAGACCCAAGGACACACTTCCCTTTAAATACCAAAAATCCTTTTATCATTTCCCAATCGTCCTCATTCGGATTTATTCGATGCTTACCGACAATATTTACTGCATAAGTGATATCAGGACGCGTCACATTTGCTAGATACAATAATGAACCCACGGCTTCTCTATAGGGAACATTCAGTTTGAATTTGTCACTTTTGTATTCCGATTCTGTCTCATTCTCTTCGCGATCGCGTCTCTTACGATTTGCTACCTGGTTTGTAATCATCGGAGTCCTTTGCGGATGCATCTCACCAAACCCAAATCTATGTAACAATTTTAATATATAGCTTTCTTGTGACAATGTCAACGTTTTATTCACTCTATCCCGTATAATCTTAATTCCCAGAAAGCACTTCGGTTCTTCCAGATCAGTCATTTCAAATTCTGATTTCAATTTAGTTTTCACCTCGCTTAGTCGGACTTGATCGTTGCTAGCAATTAACATGTCATCAACATACAAAAACTGAAAAAACAATATTTTATTCGCCTCTCGCCAAGTAAATAAACATGGTTCGCTATCATGAGTATGTAAACCTATTTTATTAGTGGCTTCCGTAAACCTTTCATTCCAACGTTTCGGACTGATTTTTAAACCATACAGCGCTTTCTTCAATTTACAGACCTTCTCTCGCTTCTCTTTGCTCGTCACATTCATGCCTTCTGGCAATTCCATGTATATCTCTTCGCTTATAGTTACGTTCAAGAAATCGGTTTTCACGTCCATTTGATATACATTCAAATCATATTTATTAATGATAGCTAGAACCGATCTTATCAAGGTTAATCTCGAAACAGGTGCGTATGTTTCAACCAAAACATATTCATTTCTATCCTTGAAGCCTCTTATAACAAGTCTCGCTTTATACTTACACGTCCCTTCTTTTTCCATCTTTTTCTTTAAGACCCACCTAGAATCTATTATATTCGGTTTATTTTCGTCTCTCATAATTTCAGATCGTTCTACTAGTTCCCATACTTCATTTTTGCTCATTGAGTCCAATTCACTCTGAATTGCAGACAACCAATTTTCTTTGTCTTTTGAACTCATCGCCTCTCTGTACGATTGTGGGTCACAGTTAATTTTCGCTAACAGTGCATTATATTTCAGATCACTTAATATTTGTTCCTTTTCTATTTCGCTTTCTTTCGCTTGCAATTTCCTCGGGTGACCTCTCTTTCTCTTTTCTACTCCCTCCTTTCTTATTATTTCCTCAGATTCTCTCGACACATCTTTCTCATAATTCAAGAACCACTTCTCGTTGTTACCTTTTCAAAATTATTGTCCCAGTCTTGTATTTGATTCTTTGTGAATCTGTCACCAAAAACAATTTTTTTCATTGAATCTCACATCTCGACTTTCAAAAAAATCTATTCTCATCTGGTTTGAACAAGACATAACCGGTGGCTTTGTATCGAACAAGAAAACTTGGGATTGCCATCTGTCTAAACTTAGCACCTATTTTTCTCTGAATCTTTACATAAGCCATGCAACCAAAATGCCTAAATTGTTTTAAATTCACGGTATAATTTGGGTTAAATTTTTCCAAAGGAGGAACCATCTCATTTGACTTGTGTGGAGTTCTATTGTAAGCATAAACAGCAGCACCCAAAGCCAAGTCCCACATATTTTCTGGAAATTTGGAATCAAACATCAGCGCTCTTACTTTCTTCTGAATAGTCTCATTGAATCTCTCAGCCACTCTATTGTGGTGAGGAGTATCAGGACATGTCAACTGCAGTTCAGCTCCGAGTTTTTCCAAGTACTTTAATTGTATCGCCTCCCGTAAATTCTCTGCCCTGATCTGATTTAAATAACAGACTTTCGCGTCTCATCCAAGTAAATTTCTCGAAGTTTTAACAAACTGATCAAGACACGATCCTGTATCATTTTTAAATTTCATGGGATATGCCTGAGCTAATCGGGAATAATCATCTACAAATACGGAAATTAAGCGATATCTCTTTGGGTGTCATTTCGGACTTATCGGGCCCATTATGTCCGAATGAATTATTTGTAATTGAGCAGATGCTCTCATCCTCGTCTCATTGAAAGGCAATCTGTTTATTTTAGTCATTCTACACACTTCGCATTCAAGCACGGAACTATCAAATTTCACATCACTCAATTTCTTAAAATCAGGAAATCTCTTCTGCAAGTTTCTCAGATAATTTAAAAAGGCATGACCCATTCTTGACTTATTCGATTGGACAGGTAAATTCTGTGTCGCTATCAATTTCTTTTTCACATCTCATTTTTTTCATCAGGGTTTATAGTTATTTCGTTAAGGTTATGCAGTTTTCTATCTGTCACTGTTGTTTCAAAGCTTAAACCGACTTTTCAGCACGTCACTTTTATTCTTAATTTCTGACTGGGATTCGATTTCTCGGATTTCATTTATCATCGTTCAACTCATCGCTTGTAATACCCATCTCTTTCGCATCATTCAAATCCCATTTAATCATTTCAGATTTTACTAAATTGCCTAATTCGGTAGAGGGGTAAGTAATTAGCTGGTTTTTGACCGGAATGGTCAGTACTTCCCTTTTATTGCGCCTAGCCTTGATTGCTTCAGATACCACTCGAATCTGATCTCCTGATAGGTGATCCATATCTGAAAAACATGTATCGCAATCAGCTGATGGTTCAACCTCTTGAACACAAAGCTGTTAAACCATCAGCGAATGTAGCCAACTAACACTTGAACACAAAGCGTAGCCAACCACATCCCCACTAATGCACTGCGAGAAAGTACGACGCCTGCAGCACATCAGCAGACCACCTGTGCCGATGAATGCAACTTTTAAAACACTTTAATAATTATTATTTATTATGTACACAGGGTACATGTGAATCCGGATTCTGTTGTGAAAATTATTTATTTTTCAAGAAGGTCTAGACCAACCTTCTGCCCGGGGAAACTCTTGTCATGTCAATTCTCATTTTAAACAGCGCATCACTTTGTTAACGTTAACTTTTACTTAATATCCTTTTAAAGTTGCTTAGACATTTGTTGGACCGATATTGTATCGCATGCGGTACGAGAAAAAGGAAAAAGAAAAGAAAAGAAAAGGAAGATCAGCTGATCCGAAATTAGCGCGCAAGATCCTGCCTATCTAGCTTTTCGTCTACCACACTTCGCGCTTCTTTGCATCGAGAACGCCCCGCTCCGCGCTCACCTAGTCACGCTCGTTTCCCTACTACGTAAGTACGCGTCTCCGCTCTCTTCCCCACTTCGCGCGCGCCCGAACTTGCGCTTATTCCGTACTCGCCCTTCTCTCTCTTTCTCGAGTGTTCCCCAGCTCGTTCGGCCGCTCTCGCCTTGCGCTCTCCTTCTTACTCGCACTCACGCTCTCCTTCTCACTCGCACTCACGCTCTCCTTCTCACTCGCGCTCTCGCTCTCCTTCTCACTCGCGCTCTCGCTCTCCTTCTCACTCGCGCTCTCGCTCTCCTTCTCACTCGCACTCTCGCTCTGCTATTCCTACTTCGTCGCTCACGTGTTCCCGCCGCATGCAATACCTGGTACAAACAAATGCCGCGCTCTGACCTTTCCAAGGTCCTGTTCCACGAATTTTTCGGATAAAAGACAAACGTGTCTATGAACATTTTTTCACATCACACTCACTATTTTTCGCATCTAGGCTTTTCTCATCGCATCAACACAAGATTAATAATAGATTAATAAATAAATTAATAAAATTAATAAACCATGAATACCGGCCGGTGAATTTGCATAACATGTTAGTCCAAGATCGCATCGCACAACGATATCGTTTTAAACACAAATCACCGCGTCGCTATCAAATCGATTTTCACTTCACTTTATTAAGAATTTTCACATACCCTTGGTGATGCTGCTCGTCGCCTTCTCTCCTTCTTCCGACATCCTCGTTATGCACGACTCTTACCAAAAAGCAGAACCTTTTCTGAATTCCCCGCGCAAAAGGAAGCGGTGGTGGGCCGATAACCTGATGGATTATTGGGTGGTGGCAGCAATAAAAGCAACACCTCACAAACACTTCACTTTGTTTAATATAAAAATAATAAAATACTAAAAGTACAAGATAATAAAGTCGAGATCTCGCGGTGGCGCCAAAAACGATCAACTCAGATCGGTAGCTGAGAAGAGATTAAGTCCTCCGACTAACACCGTGCTCTTCTATTGTCTTAAGGTGGTGGGGAGGAAAGGATAGAAGGGCCGATCGCAATTCCAGCATTTACCTTTTATGACATTTATTTAAATTTTATTACGTTTTCTTACTTGTTCTTACAATATTCATCTTAATCAAAAGTACTAAAATGTAAAGTAAAATAAGAAAAAGTAAACCGCTACGTTAATTTGCGTTTACTAACTTGTAGATATTTTCAATTACTTTTTCTTAATTTTTATTGCTTTTTAATACGTTTTATTGTCTTTTATTACGAATTAATAAAGTCTTAAAAAACTAATAAAAAAGAGTTATTATATAGTAAAAATTTGAGAAATGTAGAAAATAGTAATAAAACGTAATAAAACGTAAGTAACTGTAAGAAATAGTATATGAAGAAAGTAAAAAAACGTAAAAGTGTCCAAAAACAGATGAAATGTTACCTTTCTCTACGTTTACTTACATATCGTTATGTTATATTGCTGCTTTTTATGTTTTCTTAATTTTTATTTTTTCCGCTAGGGTATATAAATATTAAATACAAATTAAATATTTTTAGGTTAAAATAATAGATATTTTTTTATAACTATTGATTATCCTAATTACAAATAAAATAAATATGTAAATGTACTTGGTGCTATCGTAAACAAATAAATATTACGAATAGTTACCAAGTCAATGCATTATAATCACCATCTTAATGTTTTTGTTAGCGTTGAACCAATATTACTTAAGCTTGTAATTAAAATATAAATCATGTTTTTTGATCAAATACAGTTTATTAAGATTATTTATTATATTGAGAATCAATAAAAAAATTTTGATTGTCTGAATATATATAATTTAAAGTTTAAAAATTACCGTGTCCAATTACTAAAGCAAGATAACTGGCAGCAGTGTAGTCATTGGACGCTTGTGTATGTCGATCTTTATATTTTAAATAATTATAACCCTCTTTAGTTACTTATTATTAATTGCATGTATAATGTTTTTGTCAAAAAAACAATTATTTTAGCAGTAAATAGTAAACTTAACCTATTATACCCTTACTCAAACATCGAACAGATTTAAATATAAAATATTTTTTTACATTAAAAATGTCAAAAATTAAAAAAAAACTGCACACAAGAAAGTGTAATCAAAGCTGTTAAGTACATTTAAAATGAGAATATCGGTGAGAAGTGAAAGTTAGACATTTCAATGCCAAAAAGTACAATTTTATGTTTTTATGACTTATGTTTTTATAATATTATTTATTTATATTGTTTTAAAATATTCAATAATTTATGATCATAAAACATTTATAATTGTATAATTTACATGCATGTCCAAACACTAGGACACCTGTGTTCAATCACTATAACATGTCATAAATAGTGTCCAATAACTACATCACATTGATATGCATAGATTTTTATTTATTTTAATTCTATATTTCATTAAATTAATCATTGTAGTAGCTGATTTTAAAAATCAGATCCTTATATCTATCAATTCATTATACTTTTATGACCATTCAGTAGTATTTTATATATATATGTAATGGAATCAATACAAACAATAGCCTTAGCTGTCCAATCACTGGGTCTTTTACCTTATAAGTCATTTTAAATGCTTTTAAATTTGAGTTGATTTTTGGCTTTTAAAAATTGGTTTTTAAATATTTTCATTGTTATTGCTTATATAGCTCTATTTAAGGAGTGGTGATTCGTAGAACAAATTTATTTAACTTCTGCTTTCAGGTTTGTTCAGTTATCTTTATTCGTTATTGAGTTATTGCAAAATAAACAATTTTTTTTTAAAATTCGTAGTTCTAAATACTGCTTGTATTTTTAATAGAAAAGAAGTCAGTTTACTGGCAAAATTAAGAACTTCATGTAGTAAAAAATTTTTTTAAATCTTAATTATTCTTTGTTCTCGAGTAAGAAAATTAAATGAAAGAAATAAATACTTTCCTTTCGTTCAAGTTTTAAATCATACTTCTTTTAGTCCAAAATTTAGGAAAAGTTAGATTTCAAAATAATCATAGAGGTCCTCTTTGGTTGGCTACATATGACAAATAGGTTCCAAGATATTTGATTTTATAAATTTTTTCATTGTTTTTTAAACTGCTTATATCTCAGATTTGAAAAATCTAATTTTAAGCTGTAATTTCACATTTTGTTCATTTTTATGAGTAATTTTTAAAGAGATATTAAGATTTTGTGTTTACACAAATTTATTTGATTAATTAGCAAATATAATGTATTATTATTTATTCGTAATTTAAGTGAATATATTTTATATCTTATTCACTTGAATTGATCACTTTTAACAAATGTTTAATATTAATCTAATTCTTAAATCTTTAATTTGCATACGTCTATGTAAGAATAAATTATTTTCTGACACTTTCAATATTGCGCGTAAGATGCGATTTCGTATACTCGTATCGGTGCGTAACATGTTGATCTTCAAGAAAGTGTGTGCAACATGAAAAAATTCATTTTCATTTGTCAAGTACTCTTATTTAATAAAAGAGCACTTCGTCTTGTAAAAAATATTCGCACACTTGTGTGATAACGCAAGTCATTCGTATTCAAGTAGCAATTACATTAATGTACAATATTGCATTTAACACTCTAGTTCCATAAAATACTGTTGTACAAAAACAGAAATAAGCATTGTGCGAAAAAGGTACGAGTTAACATTAAATAGCTGCGTTTATTTATTCTATTTAGTGTGCATTTCTGAGCATTAAATGGTTAATCACATATTAACTCATAGATTAATATTATAATAATTAATATTTGATTTAAATTATTCTTCAAAATATTAATATAAAAAACAGTAAAATGTATTGTAAAAAATATTCTACACTTATTATAGAGCGCACTAATTTATATTAAAATTCAAATAAAAATTAGCGATAAAAAATAATTTTAAATTAACCAAGTACGTAATTGTATTTTAATTTCTTAAATAATAAAATATTTTTTTTAATATACATACGTAGAGTGGACTGCAAAAAAATTTCTACACTTATTATTAAATTTACTAATTTTTATCAAACTTAAATACTTTTAATAAAATCCACAATAACGATTTTAAAGGGTTAAATCCAGGTTGTAATAAAATTAACAACCAATTTGATTTTAAAAGTTGTGCGACGTTTCGTCTGCCAGGTTTTGCAGACCTCTTCAAGTACTAGTTTATTGAACACAAAAAATAATAAATAAATATACAAAAAACTTTTTGAATAACAAACAATTCACAAAAAACACTATATATAACAAAACAATTTTTACTATAAATGTCAAATAGTTAGCAATGATCTTCCATTACTCGTAGATGAGTATAGAGTCAAGTGAAAATTCAAAAATTGTTATTGCTATATATAGCGTGTACAAAAGATTGACATATGTATAAGATTCGCAGAAGTACAAGGATGTGATCGGTCTAACGATTTTACAAGTTCTAAGAATAATTTTCAACGGTTACAAGATGATGTTGATGTAAATTCTACTCAACATAACAGTATCTTCTTTCTTATTAATAGTATTTTTAGTACTTTTAATATGAAGCATTTCAGAAATCAAACGTTTTTTATAGCTGTTTTCAATGTCTAAAACTTTAACATTTTCAAAATCGAATTCATGATTTTTATTCTTCATGTGTAAACTCACAACAGACTCCGGATTACGTGACTTATTATGTTCAGAAATGCGTTCTCTAAGTGCTCTCTTTGTTTCGCCGACATATGATACAGAACAATTTTTACAATTAAATTTATAAACAGCACCACATATATCCATTTTTTTTAATTTATCTTTTCCTAATTGTATGATGTTACTGAGTTTGTTGCTTATAATTGGTAATGTAGATATATTAAATTTTTTTAACATGTATGAGCATTTCTAAAAAAATTTGGATAAAAGGGCAGAGATAAAACTAAAAAAGGTGCTTTTTTATTGTCTTTACAGTTACCAGAAATTTTAATTTTTCTAAGTCTCTCATTAATAGCCTCGTCATAAAATTTATTTGAATAGTTGTACAGGTTTAAAATACGTTTTATTAAATTTATATTATCATTGTGGAAGTCAGTGTGAGACAGTAAAATTGCTCTATCAACTAAATTATAAACTATATTTTTCTTCTGTCGGTCAGAGTGATTTGAGTAAAAATTAAGTATTCTATCAGAATTTGAAGGCTTTCTATACCAGTTAGTCATTTGATCTGATTAATGAAATATCTAAAAAGTTTATAATGTTATTTTTTTCCAATTCATAAGTAAATTGAAGATTTTCACTATAACTATTGAAAACGCTTATAACCACATCAACGTGTTCTTTTTTAATACACATAATAATAGTGTCGTCCACATATCTATATAGTAAAATAATGGAATACAATTGTATGAGTTTTTCAGTTTTAACACACAATTATTTTCAAGATCTTCCATGACTAAATCAGCGAAAAGAGGAGATATTGGAGAACCCATTGGTGATCCAAAAACTTGTTGATAAAATTTATCATTAAAACTAAAAAATGTGTTATTAAATAAAAATTCTACAATATTAAGGACGTCACTAAAAGGTATTTTACATTCATTGCGGATGCGCGACCAACGTCGATCTAAACTGCCAAGAACAGCTGAGCACGAAATATATTAGTAAACAAAGAGCTCACATCAAGAGAAATTATAATATAATCATGCGGTACCGTTATCTTATCTATTATGTTTTTAAATTCAAAACTATTGTTAATGCGAGACTTGGGAGAAGGAATTGACATTTTTAGAGAATTATATGTTAATTTTGCTAAAAAATGAGTCGGGCTATTGATTGTAGATATGATAGGTCTGACAAGGGAAGTACATGACCTCCGAGAAACGGATCTCATCCTAACTTTGGTATGTCTTTTATAATATAAAAATATGAAGAAAGCCAAGTTATCTCTTGCCAATGGCCACTTTTACGGAAGTTATTCGACATTCAATAATAATAGCAGTAAAAATTACTTCCAATTCGGTCGCTTATAACTCGGAAACAAATAAAGATAAACAATCAAACTAAAAACCAGAAAAAAGTTGAGTTCAAGTAGATATGGTTTAAAAAAAAAGAAGCTCAAATTGCATAATTTGAAGCAAATTTATGAAGAAAATAAAAAATTGAAGAAATTTTAACCAAAATTTAATATGAAAAATTTATTGTTTCTTTTGGCCTAATAATCTTCAATTTCTTATTTTCTTCATAACTTTGCTTTAAATTAAGCAATTTAAGCTTCTTTTTTTTCAAACCATATCTACTTGAACTCAACTTTCTTCTGGTTTTTGGTTCGATTGTTTATCTTTATTTGTTTCCGAGTTATAAGCGACCGAATTGGAAGTAATTTTTACTGCTATTATTATTGAATGTCGAATAACTTCCGTAAAAGTGGCCATTGGCAAGAGATAACTTGGCTTTCTTCATATTTTTATATTATAAAAGACATACCAAAGTTAGGATGAGATCCGTTTCCCGGAGGTCATGTACTTCCCTTGTGAGTGAAAAGTTTTCTTTGTGAATTTTAGGAAGGCCATATGCTTTCGCCAAACAAGTATTAGTCTGAGTTAATAGATTGTTATGGTATTTTTTTCCCAAGTACTCACTCTCATTAAATCGTTTCATTATATTATAGACATTATTCTGTAATTTTTTTAAGCGATTCTTCTTAACTATTTTATAAACTTTATCATCATTTAACAGTGTATTCATTTTTTCTATATAATCAGTCTTATACATACAGACCGTAAGATTTCCTTTGTCAGTATGTGATTGACATAAGACTTACAGAATTTACTATAAAATCGAATATTAAATAACCGTTTACTTGCATTAACAATGTGGGTAGGAACAATGTCATTGTATCTGCAATCTGCAAATCTGCAAAAAGAGATTAATAAACAATGTTGGCGTTTTTTAAATTATGAAATTAAAGATATACACATTCACATTAATTATTTGCAAAAGAACTTAATAAGTTAAAACTGAATATAGTGAGATCGAATATTGATTTACACACTATTAATAACTTTTTTGTATATACTGAAAAAAAGTCTGTAAGAATTTTAATCAACTTGAATATAAACATAGTCAAATATTAAAAAAAAAAAAAAAATTTAATATACAAACACAAAAGAAATCAAAATCTTAATATACAGGAGAATAGTAACTGGATAAAAAATCTGACTTCAATTGCACTACCGAAAGAAGTAGTTGAAGTAACGTCATTAGGGCCAAAATTCAACGAGAATAAAAATTTTACGAAAAAAGACATTGTTCTTACCGTTAAAAATATGGAAACTAAATTTGATACATTTGAAATCAACAACGAAGTAAAAAATGAAATTCGAAACATAATAGTTAACAATATAAACGGTGAAATTAATTCAACAAAACACGTGACTAGTAATGAAAAATCGTTTGCAAAAAATGTTAGAAGCACACAAGAATTTCTAAAAGAAAACCCAAATATATTTTTCACACATACTGACAAAGGAAATCTTACGGTCTGTATGTATAAGACTGATTATATAGAAAAAAATGAATACACTGTTAAATGATGATAAAGTTTATAAAATAGTTAAGAAGAATCGCTTAAAAAAATTACAGAATAATGTCTATAATATAATGAAACGATTAAATGAGAGTGAGTACTTGGGAAAAAATACCATACAATCAATTAACTCAGACTAATACTTGTTTGGCGAAAGCATATGGCCTTCCTAAAATTCACAAAGAAAACTTTCCACTCAGACCCATCATATCTACAATCAATAGCCCGACTCATTTTTTAGCAAAATTAACATATAATTCTCTAAAAATGTCAATTCCTTCTCCCAAGTCTCGCATTAACAATAGTTTTGAATTTAAAAACATAATAGATAAGATAACGGTACCGCATGATTATATTATAATTTCTCTTGATGTGAGCTCTTTGTTTACTAATATATTTCGTGCTCAGCTGTTCTTGGCAGTTTAGATCGACGTTGGTCGCGCATCCGCAATGAATGTAAAATACCTTTTAGTGACGTCCTTAATATTGTAGAATTTTTATTTAATAACACATTTTTTAGTTTTAATGATAAATTTTATCAACAAGTTTTTGGATCACCAATGGGTTCTCCAATATCTCCTCTTTTCGCTGATTTAGTCATGGAAGATCTTGAAAATAATTGTGTGTTAAAACTGAAAAACTCATACAATTGTATTCCATTATTTTACTATATAGATATGTGGACGACACTATTATTATGTGTATTAAAAAAGAACACGTTGATGTGGTTATAAGCGTTTTCAATAGTTATAGTGAAAATCTTCAATTTACTTATGAATTGGAAAAAAATAACATTATAAACTTTTTAGATATTTCATTAATCAGATCAAATGACTAACTGGTATAGAAAGCCTTCAAATTCTGATAGAATACTTAATTTTTACTCAAATCACTCTGACCGACAGAAGAAAAATATAGTTTATAATTTAGTTGATAGAGCAATTTTACTGTCTCACACTGACTTCCACAATGATAATATAAATTTAATAAAACGTATTTTAAACCTGTACAACTATTCAAATAAATTTTATGACGAGGCTATTAATGAGAGACTTAGAAAAATTAAAATTTCTGGTAACTGTAAAGACAATAAAAAAGCACCTTTTTTAGTTTTATCTCTGCCCTTTTATCCAAATTTTTTTAGAAATGCTCATACATGTTAAAAAAAATTTAATATATCTACATTACCAATTATAAGCAACAAACTCAGTAACATCATACAATTAGGAAAAGATAAATTAAAAAAAATGGATATATGTGGTGCTGTTTATAAATTTAATTGTAAAAATTGTTCTGTATCATATGTCGGCGAAACAAAGAGAGCACTTAGAGAACGCATTTCTGAACATAATAAGTCACGTAATCCGGAGTCTGTTGTGAGTTTACACATGAAGATAAAAATCATGAATTCGATTTGAAAATGTTAAAGTTTTAGACATTGAAAACAGCTATAAAAAAAACGTTTGATTTCTGAAATGCTTCATATTAAAAGTACTAAAAATACTATTAATAAGAAGCATTTCAGAAATCAAACGTTTTTTATAGCTGTTTTCAATGTCTAAAACTTTAACATTTTCAAAATCGAATTCATGATTTTTATTCTTCATGTGTAAACTCACAACAGACTCCGGATTACGTGACTTATTATGTTCAGAAATGCGTTCTCTAAGTGCTCTCTTTGTTTCGCCGACATATGATACAGAACAATTTTTACAATTAAATTTATAAACAGCACCACATATATCCATTTTTTTTAATTTATCTTTTCCTAATTGTATGATGTTACTGAGTTTGTTGCTTATAATTGGTAATGTAGATATATTAAATTTTTTTAACATGTATGAGCATTTCTAAAAAAATTTGGATAAAAGGGCAGAGATAAAACTAAAAAAGGTGCTTTTTTATTGTCTTTACAGTTACCAGAAATTTTAATTTTTCTAAGTCTCTCATTAATAGCCTCGTCATAAAATTTATTTGAATAGTTGTACAGGTTTAAAATACGTTTTATTAAATTTATATTATCATTGTGGAAGTCAGTGTGAGACAGTAAAATTGCTCTATCAACTAAATTATAAACTATATTTTTCTTCTGTCGGTCAGAGTGATTTGAGTAAAAATTAAGTATTCTATCAGAATTTGAAGGCTTTCTATACCAGTTAGTCATTTGATCTGATTAATGAAATATCTAAAAAGTTTATAATGTTATTTTTTTCCAATTCATAAGTAAATTGAAGATTTTCACTATAACTATTGAAAACGCTTATAACCACATCAACGTGTTCTTTTTTAATACACATAATAATAGTGTCGTCCACATATCTATATAGTAAAATAATGGAATACAATTGTATGAGTTTTTCAGTTTTAACACACAATTATTTTCAAGATCTTCCATGACTAAATCAGCGAAAAGAGGAGATATTGGAGAACCCATTGGTGATCCAAAAACTTGTTGATAAAATTTATCATTAAAACTAAAAAATGTGTTATTAAATAAAAATTCTACAATATTAAGGACGTCACTAAAAGGTATTTTACATTCATTGCGGATGCGCGACCAACGTCGATCTAAACTGCCAAGAACAGCTGAGCACGAAATATATTAGTAAACAAAGAGCTCACATCAAGAGAAATTATAATATAATCATGCGGTACCGTTATCTTATCTATTATGTTTTTAAATTCAAAACTATTGTTAATGCGAGACTTGGGAGAAGGAATTGACATTTTTAGAGAATTATATGTTAATTTTGCTAAAAAATGAGTCGGGCTATTGATTGTAGATATGATAGGTCTGACAAGGGAAGTACATGACCTCCGAGAAACGGATCTCATCCTAACTTTGGTATGTCTTTTATAATATAAAAATATGAAGAAAGCCAAGTTATCTCTTGCCAATGGCCACTTTTACGGAAGTTATTCGACATTCAATAATAATAGCAGTAAAAATTACTTCCAATTCGGTCGCTTATAACTCGGAAACAAATAAAGATAAACAATCAAACTAAAAACCAGAAAAAAGTTGAGTTCAAGTAGATATGGTTTGAAAAAAAAGAAGCTTAAATTGCTTAATTTAAAGCAAAGTTATGAAGAAATAAGAAATTGAAGATTATTAGGCCAAAAGAAACAATAAATTTTTCATATTAAATTTTGGTTAAAATTTCTTCAATTTTTTATTTTCTTCATAAATTTGCTTCAAATTATGCAATTTGAGCTTCTTTTTTTTTAAACCATATCTACTTGAACTCAACTTTTTTCTGGTTTTTAGTTTGATTGTTTATCTTTATTTGTTTCCGAGTTATAAGCGACCGAATTGGAAGTAATTTTTACTGCTATTATTATTGAATGTCGAATAACTTCCGTAAAAGTGGCCATTGGCAAGAGATAACTTGGCTTTCTTCATATTTTTATATTATAAAAGACATACCAAAGTTAGGATGAGATCCGTTTCTCGGAGGTCATGTACTTCCCTTGTCAGACCTATCATATCTACAATCAATAGCCCGACTCATTTTTTAGCAAAATTAACATATAATTCTCTAAAAATGTCAATTCCTTCTCCCAAGTCTCGCATTAACAATAGTTTTGAATTTAAAAACATAATAGATAAGATAACGGTACCGCATGATTATATTATAATTTCTCTTGATGTGAGCTCTTTGTTTACTATATATTTCGTGCTCAGCTGTTCTTGGCAGTTTAGATCGACGTTGGTCGCGCATCCGCAATGAATGTAAAATACCTTTTAGTGACGTCCTTAATATTGTAGAATTTTTATTTAATAACACATTTTTTAGTTTTAATGATAAATTTTATCAACAAGTTTTTGGATCACCAATGGGTTCTCCAATATCTCCTCTTTTCGCTGATTTAGTCATGGAAGATCTTGACTATAACTATTGAAAACGCTTATAACCACATCAACGTGTTCTTTTTTAATACACATAATAATAGTGTCGTCCACATATCTATATAGTAAAATAATGGAATACAATTGTATGAGTTTTTCAGTTTTAACACACAATTATTTTCAAGATCTTCCATGACTAAATCAGCGAAAAGAGGAGATATTGGAGAACCCATTGGTGATCCAAAAACTTGTTGATAAAATTTATCATTAAAACTAAAAAATGTGTTATTAAATAAAAATTCTACAATATTAAGGACGTCACTAAAAGGTATTTTACATTCATTGCGGATGCGCGACCAACGTCGATCTAAACTGCCAAGAACAGCTGAGCACGAAATATATTAGTAAACAAAGAGCTCACATCAAGAGAAATTATAATATAATCATGCGGTACCGTTATCTTATCTATTATGTTTTTAAATTCAAAACTATTGTTAATGCGAGACTTGGGAGAAGGAATTGACATTTTTAGAGAATTATATGTTAATTTTGCTAAAAAATGAGTCGGGCTATTGATTGTAGATATGATAGGTCTGACAAGGGAAGTACATGACCTCCGAGAAACGGATCTCATCCTAACTTTGGTATGTCTTTTATAATATAAAAATATGAAGAAAGCCAAGTTATCTCTTGCCAATGGCCACTTTTACGGAAGTTATTCGACATTCAATAATAATAGCAGTAAAAATTACTTCCAATTCGGTCGCTTATAACTCGGAAACAAATAAAGATAAACAATCAAACTAAAAACCAGAAAAAGTTGAGTTCAAGTAGATATGGTTTAAAAAAAAAGAAGCTCAAATTGCATAATTTGAAGCAAATTTATGAAGAAAATAAAAAATTGAAGAAATTTTAACCAAAATTTAATATGAAAAATTATTGTTTCTTTTGGCCTAATAATCTTCAATTTCTTATTTTCTTCATAACTTTGCTTTAAATTAAGCAATTTAAGCTTCTTTTTTTTCAAACCATATCTACTTGAACTCAACTTTCTTCTGGTTTTTGGTTCGATTGTTTATCTTTATTTGTTTCCGAGTTATAAGCGACCGAATTGGAAGTAATTTTTACTGCTATTATTATTGAATGTCGAATAACTTCCGTAAAAGTGGCCATTGGCAAGAGATAACTTGGCTTTCTTCATATTTTTATATTATAAAAGACATACCAAAGTTAGGATGAGATCCGTTTCCCGGAGGTCATGTACTTCCCTTGTGAGTGAAAAGTTTTCTTTGTGAATTTTAGGAAGGCCATATGCTTTCGCCAAACAAGTATTAGTCTGAGTTAATAGATTGTTATGGTATTTTTTTCCCAAGTACTCACTCTCATTAAATCGTTTCATTATATTATAGACATTATTCTGTAATTTTTTTAAGCGATTCTTCTTAACTATTTTATAAACTTTATCATCATTTAACAGTGTATTCATTTTTTCTATATAATCAGTCTTATACATACAGACCGTAAGATTTCCTTTGTCAGTATGTGATTGACATAAGACTTACAGAATTTACTATAAAATCGAATATTAAATAACCGTTTACTTGCATTAACAATGTGGGTAGGAACAATGTCATTGTATCTGCAATCTGCAAATCTGCAAAAAGAGATTAATAAACAATGTTGGCGTTTTTTAAATTATGAAATTAAAGATATACACATTCACATTAATTATTTGCAAAAAGAACTTAATAAGTTAAAACTGAATATAGTGAGATCGAATATTGATTTACACACTATTAATAACTTTTTTGTATATACTGAAAAAAAGTCTGTAAGAATTTTAATCAACTTGAATATAAACATAGTCAAATATTAAAAAAAAAAAAAAATTTAATATACAAACACAAAGAAATCAAAATCTTAATATACAGGAGAATAGTAACTGGATAAAAAATCTGACTTCAATTGCACTACCGAAAGAAGTAGTTGAAGTAACGTCATTAGGGCCAAAATTCAACGAGAATAAAAATTTTACGAAAAAAGACATTGTTCTTACCGTTAAAAATATGGAAACTAAATTTGATACATTTGAAATCAACAACGAAGTAAAAAATGAAATTCGAAACATAATAGTTAACAATATAAACGGTGAAATTAATTCAACAAAACACGTGACTAGTAATGAAAAATCGTTTGCAAAAAATGTTAGAAGCACACAAGAATTTCTAAAAGAAAACCCAAATATATTTTTCACACATACTGACAAAGGAAATCTTACGGTCTGTATGTATAAGACTGATTATATAGAAAAAATGAATACACTGTTAAATGATGATAAAGTTTATAAAATAGTTAAGAAGAATCGCTTAAAAAAATTACAGAATAATGTCTATAATATAATGAAACGATTAAATGAGAGTGAGTACTTGGGAAAAAATACCATACAATCAATTAACTCAGACTAATACTTGTTTGGCGAAAGCATATGGCCTTCCTAAAATTCACAAAGAAAACTTTCCACTCAGACCCATCATATCTACAATCAATAGCCCGACTCATTTTTTAGCAAAATTAACATATAATTCTCTAAAAATGTCAATTCCTTCTCCCAAGTCTCGCATTAACAATAGTTTTGAATTTAAAAACATAATAGATAAGATAACGGTACCGCATGATTATATTATAATTTCTCTTGATGTGAGCTCTTTGTTTACTAATATATTTCGTGCTCAGCTGTTCTTGGCAGTTTAGATCGACGTTGGTCGCGCATCCGCAATGAATGTAAAATACCTTTTAGTGACGTCCTTAATATTGTAGAATTTTTATTTAATAACACATTTTTTAGTTTTAATGATAAATTTTATCAACAAGTTTTTGGATCACCAATGGGTTCTCCAATATCTCCTCTTTTCGCTGATTTAGTCATGGAAGATCTTGAAAATAATTGTGTGTTAAAACTGAAAAACTCATACAATTGTATTCCATTATTTTACTATATAGATATGTGGACGACACTATTATTATGTGTATTAAAAAAGAACACGTTGATGTGGTTATAAGCGTTTTCAATAGTTATAGTGAAAATCTTCAATTTACTTATGAATTGGAAAAAAATAACATTATAAACTTTTTAGATATTTCATTAATCAGATCAAATGACTAACTGGTATAGAAAGCCTTCAAATTCTGATAGAATACTTAATTTTTACTCAAATCACTCTGACCGACAGAAGAAAAATATAGTTTATAATTTAGTTGATAGAGCAATTTTACTGTCTCACACTGACTTCCACAATGATAATATAAATTTAATAAAACGTATTTTAAACCTGTACAACTATTCAAATAAATTTTATGACGAGGCTATTAATGAGAGACTTAGAAAAATTAAAATTTCTGGTAACTGTAAAGACAATAAAAAAGCACCTTTTTTAGTTTTATCTCTGCCCTTTTATCCAAATTTTTTTAGAAATGCTCATACATGTTAAAAAAATTTAATATATCTACATTACCAATTATAAGCAACAAACTCAGTAACATCATACAATTAGGAAAAGATAAATTAAAAAAAATGGATATATGTGGTGCTGTTTATAAATTTAATTGTAAAAATTGTTCTGTATCATATGTCGGCGAAACAAAGAGAGCACTTAGAGAACGCATTTCTGAACATAATAAGTCACGTAATCCGGAGTCTGTTGTGAGTTTACACATGAAGAATAAAAATCATGAATTCGATTTTGAAAATGTTAAAGTTTTAGACATTGAAAACAGCTATAAAAAACGTTTGATTTCTGAAATGCTTCATATTAAAAGTACTAAAAATACTATTAATAAGAAAGAAGATACTGTTATGTTGAGTAGAATTTACAACAACATCTTGTAACCGTTGAAAATTATTCTTAGAACTTGTAAAATCGTTAGACCGATCACATCCTTGTACTTCTGCGAATCTTATACATATGTCAATCTTTTGTACACGCTATATATAGCAATAACAATTTTTGAATTTTCACTTGACTCTACTCATCTACGAGTAATGGAAGATCATTGCTAACTGTTTGACATTTATGGTAAAAATTGTTTTGTTATATATAGTGTTTTTTGTGAATTGTTTGTTATTTAAAAAGTTTTTTGTATATTTATTTATTTATTATTTTTTGTGTTCAATAAACTAGTACTTGAAGAGGTCTGCAAAACCTGGCAGACGAAACGTCGCACAACTTTTAAAATCAAATTGGTTGCTAATTTTATTACAACCTGAATTTAACCCTTTAAAATCGTTATTGTGGATTTTATCATAACCATGAAGGGTGTTCATTCTGAATTAAATACTTTTAAGATACTTATATAACAATATATTAATTAATAATTAATAATTGCGGTTTTCTAAACTAAATATACTTTTTTTTAGCTTAGAAAAGACAGTTTGCACCATTTTCGAAAAAAATACTTAGTGCCATTTAATTTTGACTTATAGGCAGTCAATCCATCGTTTTTTTAATTATATATCAAATCACATAGATTCCATTTGGGCAACGCACCTTGTAAAGCTCGTACGTAAGAGAAACGTGAATTTTCTAACCACCCTTAACGTTATTCGATTAAAAGAAGTACTTCGCGGCATTTAACTTTAACTTATAGTCAGTTAATCGATAGCTTTTTTTAAATATCCATCCATTCAGATAGATTTGCATTAGACGACACACCCTGTACACCTCCTACGTAAAAGAAACGTGTATGTTTGGAAACAACCCTTAACGTTATATTATATAATATAGAGATTATTAATAGTATATATTATACTTAATGTTATAGAGGTATTTTGACCATTTAATTTGTACTTATAGGCAGTCAATCGATAGCTTTTTAAATCTGTTTTTTTAATTAAACCCCCCTTTATCTGAATTGTTATATAATTAAAAAAGCTATCGATCGACTGCCTATAAGTCAAAATTAAATAACGCAAAGTACCCCTTTTATACTATGTACTCTTGGTACATTTACGTACGTAGCTTCTAAAATAAAAGAATCGTCTACCTCAAAATTCGCGTTACTTTGGGCAACACTTCCTACCAACTCCCATAAATCATTATGGAAAAAATTATTTATTGCCTTAAATGACATTCCCGCAGAACCGTGAACGAAATTGTTGCTGTTAATTGAAACCCCTATTAGATCATTTTTTCCATTTTTTGAAATAAGATATGTATGAATGTCTTTCATAACAAGCTCTAACCAAACAAATAAATTAAAACCCTGTGGTGGGTGTTAATAGGAAGTGTTATCCGTCGTCCGTCGACACGAAATTTTCTTATGTGACGATTTTCTTCGCTTAATACGATAAATCGTACACCGGGTGGTTGAATAGAATTATCGGTCTCCTCCTCGATAGCTGTATCGATACTACTATCTCCGGTATCGGTACTAGAGTCTTTCTCCAGAGTATTACGCGTACCACCACCTATCTGTACGGTTGTGCTATGTTCCACCTCCATTTCCCTATCGCGTGAGTATGCTTCGTCTTCGCTTTCAATATCGCTTTCTACATCCGCGCTATATCCACGCCGAAACATAACCCGCACTTGACTCTCGCATTCATATTCACTATCACTTACGTCACCCTCGTACTCAACGCTCGCTCGACTGTTGTCCTTGGATGATTCTTCAACTTCTAATCCATCGCTTGAAGAGTCAGAGTAATCGACTAGTCGAAGTACAGGGTTTGCGTAGAGTGTACGTGAAGCTGAAAATATGACGAATAATAAGTATATAAATAAACATAAAAATGTAGTCATATTTCAATTTATTTTTATAACAAAGTTTTTTTTTTTAATGTTAAAAATTAATAAAAGTTTTATTTTAATTAAAATTACTTTTTATAGTTCTGATGGTCCATTAAAACTCTCGTGAACCCGTTTCAAAAGAATTTGTACAGCGGGCTCTGCGTACAGCGGTGAATCCACATCGGAAGCCATTGTATGGATCCACCGGATTTCTCAAGCCCGCCTGCTATTTCGGACTCTATCCGCGTAAACATTTAATGCCGGACTATCCCAACGCGAAATCCTATCGCTTCCCGTTCTCATCCCGACGAATAACTACATAAAAAGCTTTGTATATAAAACATTGTATACAAAAAAGAAAGATAGTAATTTCAAATTTATACTCACGTTCATTTATACGTCTGTCGAGAACATGGAAGGTGTTGAATCCACTGTCTTCGTCGACAGCTTCTTGACGAGTGTAAAAGTCAAATAATGCGCGCGAACGTTCAGCATTCTGCTTTTCGATATTGTGTCGATGAATATCACTTATCGGTGCTGGAGCCATTATCGCTCGTTTGACGATGTCAACAGGTTCCGGATAGATATTCATGATCATACCTTCTATAAAACCTGTAGGGCGTCCGGTTTCATCATCGAGCTCGTCCTTTGTGTCATCCTTATCGTCGTCGTCATCGCCTTCGTCGCATTAACGTTTTGGTTGTCCAATATGATGACTTCAACCTATACGATCTACATCTCGCTGTCTTCTTCATCGACATCCACTACATTGATCAACATATCGTCTTCTTCAATTCCATTTTCATGCACTAGTTCATCATCATGCGGTATAACCGGTGACGACCGACGGTTAGGATTCCGTGTACAAGACTCGCACTCGCACGTTTCGCTTGTACAGTCACTGACTTCATCATCACTTTCAGAAGACACAACGATAATCTCGTTGTCACTGTAAATATCATTCAATAGATTTCTCCGAACTAAAAAAAAACGTAAAATTATTAATTAATGTTCAAATCATAAACAAACAATATGAGTAAAACACACACACACACACACACACACACACACACAACCGTACCGGGTTTGCTGGTCCCGCATCGTGGCGTCTCCCCAGGTGGTGGATAGGGGAATGCTTTCCAGATATGGATGGTACCGAAAAAATCAAATATTCTGGGCGAACCAAAACCAGATAAGGGAAGGCACCCCGAAATTGTACCAATTATGGATAGTGAGGTTAAAACAACACTACCCCAAGCGGGCATGGAAGTCCTGTCTAATCCCGCCACCTATTCCGATCGGGTGTAAGCCCCGGTGGTCAGTGCTGGCCCCACGGATTTTGGGGGGGACCAAACTCACACCGTTAAAATGGTAAGTGCTGTGGAGGTTGGTCACTCGGCCTCTGTAGCATCAAATGCTACGTGTGACCTGCCTTCGACTGGGATGTCGAGTGACGCTGACAGAGCTTTCCTCCGTCTGCGGGAGAAAATAGACACCTTGTTGGAGTTGGTTTTTAACAAGAACAATATCCACAAGGAAATAAAGTCTATGGCGAGGGCTACCAGCAGGGCCCTACGTGAGTATGCTCGGGTAAGAAACGCGCAGCACCCGAGAGGAAGCAAAGATAGCTCGGCGGGCACGCGGAGAGATGGAACGTGCCAGACGTCGCGTCAAAATAAGGCGGACGAGAGAGATAGACCCTCTTCACCACAGAATCCGCCGAAGAGGAAGAAACAGGCAAAACAACCAGCCTAGGAAACCGGACCAGTCGAACCTAGTACCGGAAACAATAATCATTAGCTGAAGTCACGCGAGTGGGCAACAGTTGTATGCAAGGCCAAGAAACCAGACCAAGGATGTCGGAGGGCCGGCTGGGGTGGTTCTTAACCGAAGGCGGTCTTGAAGTCAGTCCGCCCAGATGCCATCAAGATCAAAGCGATGGCAGGGTAGTCTTACGTCGACATCCTGAGACAAATTCGAACGGCTCCAAACCTCAAGCCACTCGGAGAGAGAGAGTTTCGAATATCCGACGCACAAAAGCAGAGGAGTTCTTGATACAGCTGGGTAAGCCGGGAGTCACAGCTCCGGAACTCGAGGCCGCGGTCTCGTCCACGCTAGGTGGTACAGCGGAGGTCCAGCTACTGTTCCACAAGGAGTCCATTTTAATAAAGGATATGGACGAGGCTACTACGACGGAAGAAGTAGCGCAGGCAATCTCCGCGGTGATCGGGTCAGAAGTGGTGTCTTCTGCAGAAATAAAGTTCAGAGGGTCCTACGGATGCACCCTAATGACCAGCGTTCTGCTACCGGTGGCAGCAGCAAAAAAGCTGCTGCAAAATGGGAAGCTTCGGATAGGCTGGATGATCTACAGGGTTCGGCTTCGCGAGGCTGTCTCGCGATGTTACCGGTGCCATGAGACTGGCTACATCGCGAGGAACTGTAAAAGTGCAGTTAACCGATCATCGCGGTGTTTCCGGTGCAACCAAGAGGGCCACAAAGCAGTGAATTGCGTGGCAAGTAAGGCCATAGCCACGCGCGGGGTTGAAGCACAAAAATGGCTAGGGTGCTACAAGTCTACGTAAACCACTGTGCAGTAGCTCAGGACCTGCTGCCACAGTTGGTCAGGGAAGAAAAGGCCGACATTGCCATCGTCAGCGAGGAGTATAGGGATCCCAGTGTACCGAATTGGGTGAGTGGTGCCACTGGTAGAGCGGCCATCTGGGTATGTGGAAACCTCCATGTACCCGAAAAAATGGCCACTTCACTCCCCAATTTTACCTGGGTGGAGGTAGCAGGTAGACGAATATCAGTTGCTACCTCCCACCCAGTGACAACATCGAGGAGTTCTTGAGATCCCTTCATGCCATCGTCACCAACGCGCGGTCCTCTCAACTGCCAGTAGTCATTGGAGGGGACTTCAACGCTTGGGCGACGGTATGGGGCAGTTCAAGAACTAACGCCAGAGGTCGGGCACTCCTCGAGGTCTTTGCGATACTGGGGTTCGAGATTGCTAACACCGGGACGGTTCCCACTTTTTCTAGAGCGGGTAAGTCCTCCATAATAGATCTGACCTTCATCGATCCTAGATTGATGAGGGGAGGGTCTGAATGGAAAGTTAGTGATCGTTACACGGGAAGCGACCATCAAGCACTCGTGTACCAGCTCCAGCTGATTAACAGAGTAGCAGGTCGGACAACAAGCTAACATATAGGAGGTGGGCACCGCCTACGTTCGATCGGGAGATGTTTCTCTGCGCTCTTGAAGAGGTAACAGTGGAAGGAACACCGGAAGAGCAAGCCCAGGAACTTATGCGTGCCATAACAATGGCTTGCGATGTCTCAATGGCCAGAAACATAAACCCTCTTGGCCGTCCACCAGTTTATTGGTGGAACGAGAGTATCGCAGAAAAACGAAAAGAGTGTCTGCGGGCTCGGCGACTGCATCAGAGAGCTCCGAATAAGCCGCAGTATCAAAAGCTAACTGCGGATTATGAATTAAGATGCAAAGAGCTTAAGTCTGCCATCAAAGCGGCAAAGCGTAAGTGCTGGCGTAATTTCTGCGACGAAGTGGACCGCGACCCCTGGGGTAACCGTACAAAACGGTGATGAACAAGATCAAACCCAGGGGCGCCATAACACCCACGTGTCCGCACTTCCTTGACAGAACCGTGCGCTGCCTGTTTCCACATCAGAAGCGATCAGCTGACACGGGTCTGATGGTGGCAGACGATACAGTCGTGCCGCCAGACGTTAGTGTAACCGAGCTGACAATGGCTACAAAGAAAATACAGGTCCGCAAAGCCCCAGGACCGGATGGAATTCCTGGTCTGGCCATTGAGACCGCTGCGCTGAATGTGCCACATATTTTTGCGGACACATTCAGTGCCTGACTCAAAGCGGGATGCTTTCCAGCGCAGTGGAAGATGCAGTGATTGGTGCTCCTCCCCAAGGGGAATAAACCTCCGGAGGAGCCATCCTCGTACCGTCCGCTTTATTGCAACTATTGCACGAGTAGGCGACCTGTCCGACGATCGGTTCGGTTTCCGAAAGGGGCGTTCAACCATCGACGCAATACCTTGGAGATATCTCTATTGAGGTAGTAGCGAGATGGTTGAGCAACCATGGGCTGCGTCAAGCGGCTGAAAAAACAGAGACGGTGCTTATATCTCGAACGAAGCAAAGGAGGTACGCCACCTTTACCGTAAACGGTAGGTCTGTAAGATAGGTGGACACTATGAGGTACCTATGTGTCACCTTGGATGCGCGGCTATCGTTCAAGGAACATCTCTTGAATGCAGGGACGAAATCGGCAAGAGTAGCTGGGGCTCTGTCGGACTTAATGCCCAATATCGGAGGGCCGAAGCAACCTCGCCGGGCCCTTTTAGCGACAATTGTAAGCTCTGTAATCTTGTATGGAACTCCGATTTGGGCAGGTCCGATAAGTACCAACAAAACCTATGGTGCGGCTTGCCGACAAGCCTGCAGAATAGCCGCTTTGAGGGTAGCTCATGCGTACAGAACAGTGTCCGATATCGCCCTCTCGGTGATCGCCGGAATCCGCCCATCGATCTCTTAGCGATGGAGAGGGCTGATACTTACAGAGAAGGTCGGTGTGCCTCACAACGGGAAGGCCAAGGTGAAAATGGCGGCAAAAATCGGTAGTCAATTAAGACCACCGAACAGTGGCAGCAGAGATGGGATGCTGTCCGCGAAGGACGCTGGACCCACCACGTCATCCCTGAAGTGGTAAAGTGGACAGGTAGGAAACACGGCTTCGTCAACTTTCACCTGACCCAGGTACTTACCGGCCATGGTTGCTTCCGCAGCTATCTGCACCGTTTTCACATATATGGAAAGGGGGAGTGCCCGGCCTGCCCTGGCGCCGACGAAGACGTAGATCTTCGTTCACAGGAAGGTTGGGATGCCGTGGTGACCTTTGCACCTGCCATTGTGGAACGGCTGAACCACATAAGGGAGAAGGAAGAAGGCGGCAGAGGCGGCAATGACATCAGCCGCCCGCTAATGTGAGTCGGTAGTTTCGTAGCAGAGACTCAATGTGGCGAGACTGCCCCCTCGAAGTAATGCCTCGCGGCGGTTTCCGAGAAGGAATGATCAATCGAGAGGAGGAGCCCTGCAGTTCCATCATAGGTTTTTAGTGGGCATAGGTCAAGCCGATCGAGCCCCACACTCAGTGCGTAAGTGCATTTTTGTCCGCCTCCTCTTATAAAAAACACACATACACACACACACACACACACACGCGTGCGCGCGCGCACGCACACACGTACATAGAGAAAGAGAGGAAAATCATTCAATGCCGTTTCTTATTTCATTTTTAAAATAATTCCATGCAATTTATTATTTCAGTTTTAAAATCATTCCATGCACATGACCTGTGCAGTTGGAAGAAATAATATTTGCCAGAAACAAAAATGCATCAACAGCAACGTATACAACAGCGAGATCAATGCTAGTAAGGTATTGGTAAAACAAGACCTTGGAAAAAAAATTTTTACAAGAAGACGAACGTACGATTTTAAACGGTTTTCATTTTTCTTATCGAGTTTTTTCGACACTTTAACACAAACGATAAATTCTTTGTATACATTAATTCTGAGAATACAGTGATAAATTTACCTGAATCGCGTGAACAATTAAAGGAATAGGTATTTCCCGACACCGTAAAAGAAATTTCTAATATTGAAGTTAGCGAGGCGATTCATTCAATTTTACAATCATTTAATGAACGAAATAATGAAATTACAATTACATATATGGAGAGGGAGTCCGAAGAAATAGAAGATAATGACATTGAAATTATATATGAATCGGATTCAAATAAAGAAAATGAGTCGACAACAGTAAACAAATACGCGTATCAATCTACGGCATCGCGCTTAAAAAAGAGCGAAATATTTTTTCAACAAACAAATAACGTGTCGCAAATATTTAATAAAATACATAGTGTAAGTAAGTTAAATCGCGATATTATAACGTGCATGGAAGTGTTAGATAAATGCGTGACAACGAAAATATTAAAAGCCGAACCATTTACATTGACAAAAGAAGAATTTTTTAACAGCGTTGCAATTGTCAATGAACCAATGGAAACCAATTATAAACCAATCGAAATGATAAAGAGGAAGGATGTATATGTTCATCAATACAAATTGACAAAATTACAAGGATTTCTAAGTGGATAGTAAGTAAAATTTTTATTAATTTTAGGAAATTTACTAATGTTTACTTAATTATAATTATATCTTCTTTTTCTTTTTAGTTTATCGATGTTTATGGTTGACACGTTACAAAATTTAATAATTTGACAATCCTTGGCAGCAGCTTGGCGATTCAAAGAATACCAGTATGCTAAGGAAAAAACAACGATTTACGATAATTGTGCACTTTTGCGGGACCCTTATGGTGAAAAAGGTTTTCACAAATTTATAACCAAAGATCAAGTAAAAAATATAATTAAAGACGAACAAGAGAAATATTTATTAAATAGAAAATATTGTATTCCTTTTTGAATTAGACCATATTTAATATTATAATATAACGAAGTAATAATATGAATAAATTTTAAACACATTATAAATTCAACACTTTATTATTTTTATTATTTAACCTTTAGACTGCCGGAAAATCAATATTTTGACGCACTCCCTGATCGACACTTTGTGCATGATCAATCGTTGATATAAGATACCTTATATACCAGTTCTCTGAGGGCGATATGCTCTTTCAAATCCCGGCAGACTAAAGGTTAAAATTACCTAATTTTATTATCCTATACATTTTTACATGCACGTGGTATAATTTATAAAAATCAGTAGGTATAATATCAATAAGAAAAGAGAAGGAAAGAGACAAAAGTATTTATAAACGTGTAAGTATAAGCGCAAAAAAAATAAGACATGGATGGTCGAAAAATAGACATCACTGCATCACTCTAAGAATAATACACACAGTAAAAGTAAAGTGTGCAAGCTATTGAAACTAAAACATGTGTTTCTTCTTATTATCTAAAGCTAAGGCTTGCACAATGTTTGACTGAGTTATGCTGTTTTAAAGATCTTCCTATGTTTTAGTCAAATACCGCCAATATCAGCATTACCCGATGCGTACCGCGAGGAGGTTGTTGGTCGGACTTACGCATCATTGTGGCTCTGGAAAGGGCCGATTGTGTGCACCGTTTCTTATATTAGGGACCCCGCGGTCTGAATCCCCTACAAAACAAAAGAAATTATCTCAATGCGATGAAAATTGATCGAATTACAAGCATTTAAAAAATGGCAATTTTTCTGTGGAAAATCTTGTTGCGATAATTTTGATGCGGAGTGTATATATATATTTGTCTTTATACATTACCCGAAAACTAAGAATTTCGGTATACCATACTATAAGCGCACGAAATAGATTGCACAAAAGAGAGACCATTTCGGTATACCAATGCATTGTTTGTAATAGATACGGCTCTGCATAGCGTACCTGCGCACGAACACCACAGAGACGGCGTGGTAGGGATTTGTTTACGTCTCGCTATACCAGCCCCAAAATCGAGGACTGCGCTATACCAACCCATAAATGCACGCAAGAGTCGTAGACAGCGCTATAGAGAGAAAGAGAGAGGTTACTGTGGAGTGGGAGTATCGGTGTTGTGTACATCGCGCTATACCAGCCCTTAGATGCACGCAAGAGTCGTAGACAGCGCTACAGAGAAAGAGAGAGGTTACCGAGGAGTGGGAGTATCGGTGTTGTGTACATCGCGCTATACCAGTCCTTAGACGCTCGAGTGCTGGAACGTAGGTGCGAGAGAGAGAGAGAGAGAGAGAGAGAGAGAGAGAGAGAGAGAGAGAGTCTAAAAATAGACGCGGCGCGCCATACCGGCCCTTCGGCAGGCCACGTAGGGAGGCGTAGTAGGGGTTTGTTTACGTCTCGCTATACCACCTTTTAACTACTAACGCAACTAGCAAGAAACTAAGCAGCGAAACTATGGCTGCAAATCACATAAAAAAAGTATGTATTTCAAATTTTTTTGTATTTGACAAAAATATTGTAAGATTATAGAAAAAGTAAAACTATTTTTTAGATTTAATATATATTATATTTTAACACAGTTTTTCTTTCATGTAGAAAAATTACAAATAAATATGAAGGAAACAATTTTAAAAAGAAAATTTTAATAATTATCAGAATTAAAGTTAGTTATTAGAAAATAATTAATTGTTACTATTAGAATATTAATGTATTTTTTTATAAAATATTGTATACATAATTTTTTAAATAAATAATATTTTATGTAATAATATACTTTATTTATTTATGAACATGTATCATTAATTACAATAAATAAATGAAATAAAAAGTATATTCAATTTTCAATCCTGCAAATTAATTTTTTTAATATTTAAGTTCTATTACTTGAAATTCTAAATAAAAATTAAACAGTTAACCTTTAGGGGACGGGAATTTTCTGGTTCAAAAAAGCTTCTTTTTTCAATAAAATTAGTGTCTAAAAACATCGGATCACTTTTAACCTTTAGAGGACGGGGATTTGGGTTTACTGTTTTCTCTCACTTTTCTATAGAAATCGAGTTTTTGTGATGTCTCACATCTCAAAACTAACACATGTAAAGGGTCGATCATGGGCATGGCCCGTATAGGGGCCATCCCGTCCTCTAAAGGTTAAGAAAGTACATAATTAAATACTCGATCTGTAGCTGTTTTTAGGTCGCCATCCTTTAGAAAATCAATAATTAGTGTAAGTTACCGAATACATTTAAATCTATTTTTTATATTAAAACGGTATTTACAGTTGTTATGTTCCATACACAGAAAAAATTTTTATATAGCTAATAAAGAATCATTTACAAACTTAATTTAAATCATTCTTAATTAAATTGAGCCTTATCTCCATTGGAAACTACTCTAACATCTCATTGATAAATGCTGTCACATATAAGTCAATGTTGGAATGTAGGAACGAGCGAAACAAACCGAACCAGAAATCAGAATTCTCCACTAAAATTTATAATGGTTTTTTTATAATTATTTTACTGCAAAAATCAGTGTATCGAACATATCTTTGCAATCCACAAGTAAAGAGAAATTGATTTAGATACAAATTCTTATTAAAAATAATAATCATCTTGGTAAAAAAATTAATTTCAATTCTAGCGCCGCGCCCGAATTAACGATTTTACTTTTGCAATTAATTAAAAACAAATAATCTGCAAGTTAAAATTCTTGCACAGTTAAGTTCCGCAAATAAGGAGAAACCGTTTGAGCTAACAGTCGTAATAAAGCATATTGGTTCGCAAAGCCCGATAAATTTTATATTGAAATAACCTGTAGCGAACGTTAAAATTTTCGATTTTCTTAAAACTCGCGACTTCGGGTGAAAACATGTCGCGCTCTGGTTGGTCCGTTGGTGGGAGTTCTTACCACCAGGAGGATACGACTGTTCTCTCTACCCGCTAGAGAAACAGTCGATAACAGCATTTCGCTTTCCATCTGAAACGGGCGTCTAAGGAAGGCCTCTAACTCCTTACTGAGGAAACCAAAGCTAGAGTGCTGTGGTCGAAACGCCAATTTTTAATTTTTTAAAGGCTTACTCTAGGACTTTCACCAACCTTTAGTGGACGAAGAGTATTATAAAAGCCTCGCTTAATAAAGCATATTGGTTCGCAAAGCCCGATAAATTTTATATTGAAATAACCAGTAGCGAACGTTAAAATTTTCGATTTTCTTAATAAATAATATAATATATTTATTACAATTATAATATAATAATAACATTGACAGAAATTAATGAAATAAAATTTTCAGTTAAAAATATATTTTAAAAACATAAAAATTATAAAAGTGATGATTATTCAAATGACTTCTTTAAATAAACAAAAAAAAGCACTAATACCAAGATTTGAACTCACGTCCCTATCATTAATACAGGTCATAAACGTAACATTGATGCTCTTAGATTAGAACTTATATTTAAGTTGTGCCCCCGAGAGAGTTTCGGCATAGTTTATATATTTGTTATAATCTATAGTAATCTTTCAAAATTAAAATTTAGTAAATTATTTTTCGGAAATAGAAAAAAAATCAGTAAAAAAATCTATATCGTATTAAAAATCTGCGCTGACGAAAAGATGTGGCTTACTTATTTTGTCCCCACACCGCCCTTACCCCAGCCCGCCGACCTACGGAATTTTATAAAAAAAAAATGCTATCCGATGTATTTTTAATTGTACTTTCTAAAAAAACAAGAAATTTTAATTGTACCCCCACCGTTTTTGAGAAAAAAAATGACAAAGTATTGCAATATTAAAACACCGATACCTCACCTTACAATCGTTCCTTCGTCCTAATTAGGGTGTAAAAAAATTGTACCTTTTTTGCACTTAATTGTACCACCCTCACTTTCATGAAAAAAGCATCGGTATAGCAGTAAAATATAAAAAAAACAATACCGTCATATGGAGAGTCCGTTCTCAGCTTCTGCGCATGCGCGGCCACCGGAAGTACGAGAGACACATGAGCACGGGCTTTTCCACCGCGCGAGTTTTCAAAGTGTCAAACAAAGAAAAAATGCACGGAAGGCGTTGGAAAAAATACCCATTGACACATCATTAACCAGGATCAATAGAATTGTCGGAATTACGAATTGTACCCTCTTAGTTTTTGAGAAAAGAAATGCCAAAGTATGGGAATATTGAAAGGTCGGTTACTCGTTTTAGAATCGCTTTTACGTCAACGTAGGCGCCCAAAAAAATTGTACCTTCTTCGTACTTAATTGTACCACCCTCACTTTTCCGAAAAAATAACGGTATAACGCAAAAATATTAAAAAAGCAATATCGTCTGATTGACAGTCCGTTTTCAGCTACTGTGCATGCGCGGCCAACGGAAGTGCGAGATTCGCATGCACACGAGCTTTTCAACCGCACGAGATTTTAAAATCGTAAAAAAGGGAAAAAATGCATGGGAGGCATTGATAAAATATCCATCGTCGCATTATTATCATTAATTACCAGAATTTGTGGAAAAAGTAATTGTACCCTCCGAATCATTGATATTTAACTCTACTATGAGTAAATAAAAAAATGTGCATTATCTGTACGTAATTGTACAATCGTCAAACTTTGTATTTATTAATGGGAATCAATTAGAAACAATAGTAAATAATTAGCTGAACGAACGGGCGCACTATGCGCATGTGCGGTTGTGACGCCTATGAAGTCAAGCGTTTTAAAAACGCGAAAAAAGCAAGTAACGCTCGGTTATTTAACCTTGTAACCCCGTTTTTTGGTTATAATCCTAAAGAAGATGCATTATTATAAGGCTTTTATAGTTTTTTCATAAAAAAAGTCAATAGTGTTTATTATTTATGAGGGTTATGTGGGTATTTGAGACTTATATAGACAGTCGTCTATAACTCTTTTGGGTCGAAAAATTGAGAAGTAAGTACGGCCCCGTCTTAGTCAATAACCTGAGGGATAGTTTATTTTTAAAAACATAAAGCAAATCAATAATAAAGAGTTCAGATAAAAACCTTTCCATATAATTATATATATATATATATATATATATATATATATATATATATATAAATAATATTATATACGTAATTTAATATATATATGGGTGGTTCTCTGTGACATCGAAGATGAAAAAAATAAATATTGCTATAACTGTGGGAATATGTTTTAGAGGTATCCAGTAGTTCTCCTGAATTTTTTCAGATTTTTTCTGGGCCATTATTTTAAGTTACAGAGAGTCAAAGTTGACATTTTAGCACTTTTTTGCATTATATGCCCATTTTCATGAATTTTTAGCTCCCAGGGGATGCATTTTTCACTAAAAACATAACCATGACTTTTTTTGTAAAATTTTCCGAACTTTCATTAAAAATACTTTTAAAGGCATAAATGTATGCTGTCACACTCTTGTAAGCCATTTAAACCTTAAATAGTGAAAATCAGCAATTCTCCTCCGGACTCTGGTAACCTAATACTGTCTAAAAGATGTCTTTTTATAGTCAGAAACTGCCTAAAAATTTCCAGAGTGGGTCTAAATCATTAAGATCACTTATGGTCAAAATATCCGGGAAAAGTGCCCGAAATATTAATAGAAATGTATATTTGTTGCATTATAACGATGAATCTAGTAGCATGATCATTGCAAAAAAAATTTATGCACTTACCTTGGAATGGTAGAAAAGTATCTCCACTTGTTTCAGTATCCATCTAATCCCCTGTAAGCTGCTAAAAATACAAATATTATTATATAATTATAAAAAATTATTTTTTAAACATTTATAATGCTGGATTTTTAGTTTTACATCCCTTACAAGAATTATAATACTAATCTGAAGGATTACTATAAAAGTATCAACATTATTATTATTATTATTCAGCAATACATTGTTTAGATTTCACAAACTTGTCACTGTCACGTTATCATATTATTCATTATAATTATATATCCGATTTATTTATATATCTTTTGTATTAAATACGTATATTCAGTTATTGTAATAATGATGTTTATATATTTATAGTAATCCTTCAGATTAGTATTATAATCCTTGTAAGGGATGTAAAACTTAAAATTCAGCATTAAAAATGTTTAAAAATTAATTTTTTACATTTGTATAATAATATTTGTATTTTTAGCAGCTTACAGGGGATTAGATGGATACTAAAACAAGTGGAGATACTTTTCTACCACTCCAAGGTAAATGCACAAATTTTTTTGCAATGATCATGCTAATAGATTCATCGTTATAAGGCAACAAATATACATTTCTATTAATATTTCGGGCACTTTTCCCGGATATTTTGACCATAAGTGATCTTAATGATTTAGACCCACTCTGGAAATTTTTAGGCAGTTTCTGACTATAAAAAGACATCTTTTAGACAGTATTAGGTTACCAGAGTCCGGAGCAGAATTGCTGATTTTCACTATTTAAGGTTTAACATACATTTATGTCTTTAAAAGTATTTTTAATGAAAAGTTCGGAAAATTTTACAAAAAAAGTCATACTTATGTTTTTAGTAAAAAATGCATCCCCTGGGAGCTAAAAATTCATGAAAATGGGCATATAATGCAAAAAAGTGCTAAAATGTCATCTTTGACTCTCTGTAACTTAAAATAATATCCCAGAAAAAATCTGAAAAAATTCAGGAGAACTACTGGATACCTCTAAAACATATTCCCACAGTTATAGCAATATTTATTTTTTTCATCTTCGATGTCACAGAGAACCACCCATATATATATATATATATGTATGTATGCATAGATAGGGTGGACCATATTTTTATTGTTGATTTGCTTTATGTTTTTAAAAATAAACTATCCCTCAGGTTATTGACTAAGACGGGGCCGTACTTACTTCTCAATTTTTCAACCCAAAACGAGTTATAGACGACTGTCTACATAAGTCTCAAATACTCACATAAGCCTCATAAATAATAAACACTTTTGTTATTACTTGCTTTTTTCGCGATTTTAAGACGCCTGCCTTCATAGGCCCGCTGGTAATTATTTAATTATTTTTGCTCAAATTTAATGTGTAAACCAATAAACTAATGATGGTACAATTAAGAACAAATAAAAAAGAATATTTAATTTGTCTTTTTATGGTTAAACAGCTGTTGCACACGCTGCTTCCAACGTTTCCACCTGTAACCTGACAATAACTTTTTTTTTCTCAAAACCTCAGGTGGTACAATTAAATTTTCTGTAAAGTCTATGAAAGATAAATGAATATACATCATTGACTATTTTTTATAAGATCTTTCGAGCATTTTTTGATCTATTCATGACTTTTAAATAACGCGCCATAAGAAAGCCCCTACGCATGCGTTTCTCGTATTTCCGGTGACCGCGCATGCGCGGTGGCTGGAAATATATTTGCACTATGTCAGTACAATTTTTTTGATTTTTTATTTATTGTATTATATTATTTCGCAAAAGTAACGGTGGTACAATTAATTATAAAAAAGGTACAATTTTTCTGCACCTTTCCTTTAACGTTAAAACCACTTTAAAAGCAGCTATTGGCGGATTAATATTCTAGTACTTTAGGATTTTTTTTCTAAAAAACTACGGGGGTACAATTGAAAATTTTTTTTTGTTGAAAAGTACAATTAAAAATACGTCGTTTAGCATTTTTTTTTAATTATATTTCGAAGGGTCGTCGGGCTGGGGTAGGGTCGGTTGTCCCTATTTCTCATTTTCCTATTCTACCCCCTCCATTCAATTTTCAAATTGTGCGAGTAGTTGTATCGTCTGCCGCGCCGGGGCGTCACTGTCGGTTCTGTCTCGGGTTCTACATTGGATCGGCAATCTCTATACTAATACTCAATAGCCGGTACTCGGTATATGTTAATTTAGTTTTTTTAAAACGAAATAGTACAAATTACGATATCATAAAGTAATGACTGCTCATAATTCCCGGCAAACTAGAATTGATCAATATTATAAAGTGGTTTATTGTAATAATACTAATTCCGAATCTGTTGTAAATAAGGAAATGGTACGTATGAAATTCATATTTTATATGAATAATAAGATGTAATATTCAGAATTTGTAATAGTGCAGATTATTAAATGATTTATCATGTTATCTAGAAAACAATGGAGAAGGCGGTGTTTGTTGAAGACAGAAGATTCTTGAATAATAAAAAAAGAAAAAATAGTTATGAAGAAAAAGTATCTTCATCATCACAAACAACATATACAAATATGAGCATAATGAAGCAAGCTACATCACTACAATTACCTACAAATGTTTATTTACATAAAAGTATTTCTAATTTTCATTCGAGTGAAAAACTGTTTGAATTGTCTATTTTCTTAAACGAATTGTTTATTGAAAATTTAAATAAATCTATTGAAAATTTAAATTTTGTAAGAGAAGGAAGACTTCTATTAAATGAATTTGAACTTGAAAAAATTTATTGCAGTGAAAAATTTAATTTAACTTATAGTAACAATTTAAATTTAAACTATCAGAAATTTGAAAGAAAGAATATTACTATTGGACAAGATATGTTTACTCAACTACTTTTAAGAATTGTAATAGACGTTTTTGCAAATCCTATCAATTGTGGTTATTTTACTGAAGATGAACTTAATTTAATATTCTTACTTTTTACTTTGTCTTCAAAGTCACAAATGTTGTTTGTTAAAATTTTGAAACGAAAGTCAGTTTGGCATAGAATTAACAATATAAAGTACCCGGAAATAGCAAACGACTTAAACCCTTATTTTAATGAGTTGATTCAAAATGGATTTTGTACATCAGGTGATTAAATAAAAATACTTTTTTTCATGTTATATTTATGTATACTTTAAATGTGTTTTATAGACTTGTTTTATTTATAGATTTAAGCTCAATGAGAGACATTTCAAGTTTATTAGATATATTAGCTGTAAAAGAAATTCAAGCTATTTGTCGTAAACTAAAAATAGCACACTTAGGATCTAAACAATTATTGATTAATAGACTTTTATCATATGGTGAAAGTACTAAATCAAATATCAGAGGAGCAAAAAGTCCCAAAGACATATTGTACGCAAATGTGTTGATGGTTTTACAGCCCTGCATTCATTTAACAGAAATTATTTTGGAATTATTCAATAGAATTTTAACATTGCTAAATCCAGCTCATAGCCCAACAGAAAGTATTGCAGACATTTTATTTAAAATGATAAATATTTACAATGATAGATTATTATTTCCAGTAACACCAAGAGAACAATCTTTTCCCATTTTTCAGAATAGATTACATTTGATTGAGTAAGTAATAAAATTATAGAATTTTTTTATTAGTTTGATAATACATAGATAATACATTACCAAAAGTTACATGTAACATTGGTTACTAATTATGTATAGTATTTACCCTTCTGGGTTAGAATTCCTAATCATAAGGTCAGTGTGTCATAAACTATATATCACTATATATTCAATTTAAAAAAATTGTAGCTTTGTCACAATTGATTTTTCCATCCATAACTCTAAGAGAAAGCTTGAAGCAATACCTTTTTAATTGTAAGCTAGTAATCTTCAAGTATGTAAAAAATTGTGATAATTTAAAAAAAACACAAAAAATTTTCCAAAATTAACATGGTAATTTCCATTTAAATTTCTAAAAAAAATGTTGCGATTCTTTAAATTATCATAAACTTTTATAGACTTGAAGGCCACTTACAAGCTACAGACAGTTTAAACTATATTGCTACCAGCTTTTTTTTAGACTCTAATGAAAAAAATCAACAGTAGCAAAGCTACAATTATATTAACATATAGTTTATGAGATATTGACCTTGAGATTAGAAATTCTAAAACAGGATATTTTCTAGAGCTAATGAGAAACCAATGTTATATGTCATGTCATATAGTAAAACTTGATAGATTTTGAGATAAATAGTTGTAAATACAGCTGGTGTTAAAAAGACCTTGAAAATTTTAATGTTCTGAGATTAGAATAACATTTGAACAAATAGCCTCCAGTAACTAAAAAATTTTTTGTTTTTCTGATAAACATTTTCAGTTAGTATCTAAAATTTGGTGCATTTTAAAATTTAGATCGGACCACTTGACTTGGAATGCCTCATACATATATATTACACTTATTTGGCTAGTGCAACTACATAAATATATATATAGTATGAAATAACACAAATTAGCCCAACTATTTGCAAACAAAATTTGTGAACGCTTCCCATTAAAAAAGAATCAAAAAGTTCTTAAAATCGGTTTTTTGCTTATATTTTGAAAACTATTAATAAAAGAGAAAAAAGTTTCAAATACTTTTTGTAGGCCTTGAAAGTATCTATCGAGTAAAAACAAATTTGTTATGTTCGTGTAATTAGTTGATTAACAAAGTAAGGGGAGGCTAAAGCAAAAATCACATATTTTGCTTTATTTATAAGTATTGTAAAATCGATTAAGGTAAAAAATGAACAGTAGAGCGCCAGAGTTCGATTCAATCAACATTTTCCCTTTAAGATTAAGCCGATTAAGTAAATATTTTTTCCAAAAACTTTGAAATACGAAGGCTTATTTACGCGCTCAAACCTAACCAGAACCACAAAATATCTGTAGCTTAGAAATTACCAAATTACTTTGGATTAACATTATAATTATTTAAATAAATAGAAGAGCGCCATAGCTATCAATATTATTTATCGATTTGTCCGAAACAAATGTTAATTAGTTTTGCCATTTTTACAAAAACTTTGAAATACGAAGACGGTCGGATAACTAAAAGAGGGGGTGCAGGGGCTTTAGCCTAAGGTGGCGCCAAAGCCACTTTAGAATAGCTATCATAAAAAGCAACATTTCTGCCAAGTGAGAGTAAATAATATTGTTTCGTTTTTCTGAAAACTTTGACCTATTAAACGAAGACGTTGTTTCACCATTTTTTAGTAAGTCAAAGTTTTCAGAAATACGAAACAATATTATTTACTCTCATTTGGCAGAAATGTTGCTTTTTATGATAGCTAGCGGGGACAACTCTTTTTTTTTATTTAAAATAATTAGTTTTACAATAAACACGGAATAATCGATTACATTTTTGGCGCGAAATTTGAATTTCTAAAGTGGCTTTGGCGTTCCCTTAAGTTTTAAGCGCAAAATTCGACGTTTTTCGATCTGTCTATCCCCCTTTAAAAAAATGATATGAAGCCTCTTAAAACGTGATATGATTGGTCGATTGAAAATGACGTAATTGCATGTATCTATGGAAACGGGCAAAACAAAAGTTTTTAAAATGTATGTTTAGGAAAAGTACGTAACCTGCTTTCCCCCTTTAAATCGCGAAAAAAATATACGATCGCGCATCGCGGCGCGCGTATCTAAGGAAACAAAGCAAAATATAAGTTTATACACAAACTTTTGTCTTTCCGTGTCTTTTCACATTTGGACTGTGCATACGCATAAACATAGTCTTTGCTTCTGACTGAAGGGATATTTATGTTGATTTTCATCTAAGGTAAGTGTGTACACTTTTTTCAAAATTAGAATTTTATTAAAAAGACTAAAATTTCACATAGTTTTTAAAATTGTGGTAATTAAATGAACTTATTTAAAATTAACCTTTAATCTTCAAAATAAATAATTTTTTTTCAACAACGGGCCGAAACTGTCACTTTCGCTCCCGGCGCCCGAATCGCGAAGTTGCAATTTCGGCCTCGTTGTTGAAAAAAATAGTATACACACCACGGGAGGTAAAATGGCGACCCAATAGCACACGTTTGCCACCCTCGCCTTCGGCTCGGGGGGCAATTTACGTGTACTATAGGCTCACCAATACTTTACCTCCCTAGGCCTAGATGTGTAATATACTATTCTGCCCTCCGGCCGGAAAGCGGCAACTTTCCGGCCGCTGCGCGAATTGAAGTTGCCGTTTTCTGGCTACGTCGAGCAGAAAAATAGTATACACACCTTGGCCAGTAAAAAAGAAAGCCTCAGATCACATGATCGTCCACCTCGGCTTCGCCTCGGCCGACAATTACATGTGATCTGAGACATTTCTTATTTTACTGGCCATGGTATGTAATATACTATATTTTATATGACAAATTCTGACAATAAAATGTAACTTAATAAACGCATATTTACAAAAGAAATCTAACCTTAAAATAATTTAAGTTATATTACTTATTAACTAATTATGTTAATTTTTTCAATTATTTACAGATATTATTATTGAATTGATTAGAAATCATGACAGGAAATCGACAACTACCATTTAGTCTTGACGAAGATTTCAATGAACTGATAGACAAAGACACGACTGTGTGAGTATATTTTTTTTACTATATAATGTAAATTATTCCCACACTTTAATTTAATAATGCTGATAAAATATTTTAGAGAAATGGTTGGTTATATTGATAATATTATCGCCAGTCATGAAACTGGCAATACAATCAAATATAAAATTTTTAAATTTACTTTGAATAACAATTCAAATAAGCGGATTCAATGTATTATTTGGGGAGACGAGTTGATCAGTCGATATGAACCACAGATGACAACTCATATGGTAAATATTTTTTAATCTTTATTTCTTATTTTCTTATATAATAATACCTAAGTGATTGTTAATGTTTTACAGATAATTCACATAGAGGGAGGACATTGCAAAGCTACAATGCAATCCCACATGAAAGAATCACAAAATTTGGTTCCATTTGAAATTATCATTCAACGGCATACTGTAGTTGAATATATGGGGACGTTTAATGTGTCATCTGTTATTGCTGCAGAGGCTGCAGAAGTAAATTTTAATTCAATCATTAGAGCAAATGGATTAATACGTAAGAATTTTTATTATTTTTTTGATAAAAATTATTAATTTGTTAAAATTATTTTAATAATTGTTACAAGGCTTTATCTGTAGCATCTTTTTATTATAAACTTATACTACTCATAATTTTCTTAAGAAATATTTAATCTAAAATTGTATATATTAATACATTTTTTTTACAGGCATTAAAGGAGCTATTAAAACGAAATTTGTTCAATCAGCGAGTAGGAATCAGCAAATGACTTATGGCGTTCGAGCTATCACTGATGGAACTTACAAGATAACGGTTCAAATTGCAAATTTTGTTAATTCAAATATGGAGAAAGGAACGAAGGTTATCGTTACTGGAAATGTCAATAATAATGGTAATATACGTTTCTAAGGCTTCTTATTTTTTTCAGTTAGTTTCTATTAAGATATTTCATTATTATTATTATTATTATTATTATTATTATTTTAAAATTACTTTCTTTTTGTACCTACTTAATGCAACTTTATTATTTGTGTATTTTTAAACTTGTAATTATTGTTTCTTGTAAATTATTGATAGGTTATCTACTTATGTCATTTTAATATAATATTTTACCAGCTTAATTTTATATATTTTAAAAAATTTGCTAATCGAACTGTACTAAAAAGTTTTATCTATGATTTCAGGTTCAGGTCTATTAACGATGAATTGCCGAGATATGACGTGTATCACAGAAGTCACAGATGAACCTATTATGTCAGAGATAGAGCTTTTTCGTGGTGTTCGAAGAATTAAACACATTCACAATGCATCTGACCATTATTGAATTATTTATTTATTTAATTGTTTATAATAACGTTTTATTGTAATTTCGTTCTGTGTTCCAACTTTTTATTGTAATTGCAGAATTTGATCTCTAAACTGTTAGATTTGTAAATTATACGTTTATGTAAATGTTAATTATTGTATGTTTACTAATATTTTGTTCAAAAAGTTTCTTAATAAAAAATTGCTAGTTAAGAACTGTACGAAAGTAAAATTAATTGAATACGAAAGATATGAAAGAGTATATTACTAAAAAAAGTAATAAATTATTTTCTTATTAAACCTTTTAAAAAAATATTGATCATGATAAATATTAATTAGCGCAGTAGAATCCATTAAATATAAATTTTGACGTAATAAGTTATGTCTGCAAAGTACATTACAAGTAAGAAATTTCAATGGATCTCTCTTTTTCGAAAGATTAAAACATTACATTTTTTAAGAATAAATAATTTTTTTATTATAAAAAAGGAAAAATTTTGTTTTGATAATTTTTAATAAAAAGGTAGTTTTTCGAAACACAATTCTTTCGTTCACGAAACCGATTTATAAAAAATTAATTTTTTTACGCTATATTACTTGCATTTTTACTGTCAGATGTGGTCTTAAACTTGAATTTAAATTAATGAATACGACTGCATAATTTTATTAATACACAATTGAATATTGCACCTAACAAAACAAATGCTATATTCACTATGGGCAATATTCGTATAACAAGAGTTAATTCAATCATCGATATTTTTAGAAGCTATATTGATATTGATAATTATTAAACAGTCTCAGTAATTGTGAAAAAATAGATCATAGAGAAAGTTGCAAATGAAAATATGTATATATATACGTATAACCATCAATAGTATTATATAGATAGACACCCTATCAGCACACAATGTCTTAAAAACGTTTAAATTACGTTGCGGCTAAAACCTTTAAACGTTAGAATTTAATACTTGAAAAACGTTTGAACTACGTTTAAATTTGGTTAAAATGTCCTCTTTAATTTTAGGAAAGTAATATTTTTTAACGTATTTCAAACGTATTTTTAACGTTGGATAAACAAAATTATCCGATGTATATTATTATGGAGCATGCGCAGTTGTTACTTATCAATTGTAGCTATGCGCAATTGTCATTTTTGCACATGTAAATGATTTATATTTATAAATAAATATAAAAATAGCATTTGCGCATAGCTACAATTGATAAGTAACAACTGCGCATGCTCCATAATAATATACATCGGATAATTTTGTTTATCCAACGTTAAAAATACGTTTGAAATACGTTAAAAAATATTACTTTCCTAAAATTAAAGAGGACATTTTAACCAAATTTAAACGTAGTTCAAACGTTTTTCAAGTATTAAATTTATATAGAAATAATAGTTTATGTTCCTTAGCTGTTAATTACAATTATTACCAATATCAAAGTTGTCTATATCAAACCCCACAATTGTATAAATTTTGCATTATTTAAGCAGAGTAAGTTTATTCTTGTACAACAATTTAAATTAAGAATTTTATAAATTAATTAATATTTAATTTTTTATAATTTTAGGTTTTTATTGTATAGTTTGATCTATTGCATCAACAGAAAAAACTATCTGATAAATTACACAAAAATAATTAGTTCAGGTATTAAATATAAATGTTAAATATTTTTATATAGTATATATATATATATATATATATGCATTTAATACTTTGATTTTTTATAACAAAATTTAAGTAAACTTTATGCATTGTTTTTTAAATATTGATGACTTACATCGGTATTCTTGAACAGGTTATATTTGCTGTAGTGTGATTTTATAAACACTCTATTTACAATTTATTTGTACATATTGATATAAAATGTTTTACACACATACTTCATTTTAATTATAAATGCATACAAAGTAAATTCATAGAAATTATCTTTTAAAATTTGAAAGAAATAAGAAAATATCTTTCAATATCTGTAATATTGACATATTATTTTATTATCTGTCTGCCAGCTATTCAAAATTAAGAAAAAATCTATAAATGCTGCTTAAAGCAAATAGGAAAACATTGTTGTAATTCGATTAGAAATAAGTCAATACATTATCAACTAAAAATATATATAATATATTCTACATTTGAAAATATATTGAACATTTCATTTCTTTTCTAAGGTATTTATGTACTTCTTTTTTTCATGTGTTCAAGGTAAAAAACATTTTAAATAAGTAGCTGCAGGTAAGACTGTATTATTAAAATTTATTTTATTTTATTGAGTAAAATATAATTGTTGTCAATCAAAAACCTAACCAACCTTAACAGAAGAATGACCCAAACAGAATAGACACAACTGCCAACATAATCAAACCTTAACTAAACAATAATAGAAAATCTTATAAAAAATAGAAATTTAAACAAAAAAATTAGATTTAATATTTATATTTATATTCATTCATGGATTAACATAAACATTTCAATACTCTGTAATATATGTTTTACTTTATTATTAATATTTTATTCAGCAACAATTTTGACTAATTAATTACACGTTTCATTTAAATTATAAATTAAAATTTCAAAAATCATAATTCAAAACTAAGTAATGAAGCATTTCTATTTATTTTGATAATAAATATATAAATTTAACTGGTATATATATATATATATATATATATAATATAATTTTATTAATACCAATATGCCGCGACGCAGAGTTGTACGTACAGAAGATGAAGAGCAGATTTATCAAAATATGTGTCGAAAGAGGAGAGCTGCAAATCAACGTCGTAGACGAGAAAATGCACGAAATATTATTCATAGTTTATCACGAGATGTAACAACAACTGACGAAGATTATTTAGGGATTATGAATATTCTATGCACACATTGTAATACGAATCATTTTGAAGCAGAAAAAATTTCAAATAAAGGATTATCTTTTAGTGATTGTTGCAGTCATGGTTCTGTTAAATTAGATCCCTTGCCAAAATTCCCATGTGATCTTTATTCTTTATTTACTGGAGAGCATCCAAAATCAAACAATTTTTTTGAACGTATACGTTGTTATAACAATTCGTTATCTTTTGCTTCGTTTAATGCTAATTTATACAATTTTCAATCAGGGCGTCCTGGTCCATATTGTTTTAAAATTCAAGGGCAGATTTACTATCAAATTAATACTGCATTGTATCCATCGGTTTCTGAAAGCCCAAGATATGGGCAACTCTTTATAGTCGATCCAAATGAAGCAATAAATTATCGTTTAAATCAAAATGTAATGTTTGATTACGATGTCATTAAAATGTTAGATAGAGTTATCAGAGATAATAATATTTTTGCAAAATCTTATGAAATGATGAGACAAGCAATTGACGATCAAGAGCAACAACAACAAAATAATCAATCTATTGCTGAATTACAATTATTATTTACATTAAAAACAGGTACGGATGCAAGAAGGTATAATTTTCAGCGGACAAATGAAGTTGCAGCTATTTTTTCGACAACGGCAGATGAAGAAATACCGGAGTCGTATGTAACTATTAAAAATAAAAATACGAAAGAATTGCAATACATTAGTACAATGGATCCAAATGTAGAGCCATGGGTCTATCCTTTATTTTATCCTTACGGCACACAAGGATGGCATAAAAATATAATGAAACAAAATAACAATAATTCTAATATTGATCGACGTGTAACTCGAATAGCATACACTAAATACCGAATTGCTATTAGATCTAATGAGTTTAATCCTTTTCTCTTAGGTCGTAGATTGTTTCAACAATGGATGGTGGACAGTTATGTCAAAACTGAAAAAGATAGGATTCAGTACTGCAAAGATCACCAAAAAGAATTGCGAGTAGATTCATACACAGGTTTACAAGATTATATGCAGAATTGTGCTAATGATGTTAATGGCCAAGTAGTTAAAACTGTAATTTTGCCATCTTCTTTTATCGGATCACCACGTCATATGCAACAATCTTACCAAGATGCAATGGGATTAGTAAATAGAAAGGGAAATCCTGATATTTTTCTTACTATGACCTGTAATCCAAAATGGCGTGAAATTACGGAAAATTTATTACCCTATCAAAGCGCTTCTGTTAGACCGGACATTGTAGCACGCGTATTCCACTTAAAAAAAGATAAATTACTCGATCTTATTGTAAAGAAAAAGTTCTTCGGTCCTGTAGCTGCCTTTGTTTACGTGATTGAGTTTCAAAAAAGAGGCTTACCCCATATGCATTTGCTAATTACTATAGAACAAGGTTACAAAATAACTACTACTGATATTGTAGATAGATTTATTTCAACAGAAATTCCTGATAAAATTGAAAATCCTGAATTACACGATATCGTTATAAAAAACATGATACATGGCCCATGTGCCAATTGGTGCTTAGTAGAAGGTAAATGTTCCAAACATTTTCCTAAACCATTTAATCAGCAAACAACTATGGATGAAAATGGCTATCCAAATTATCGTCGAAGAAATACTGGCATTACTTACGAACAATTAAATGGTAATACAGTAGACAATAGATGGGTGTTGCCATTTTGCCGTACATTATTAAAAATGTTTAATTGCCACATAAATGTTGAGGTAGTGTCAAGCATTAAGTCAGTAAAATACTTATATAAGTACGTATACAAAGGTCATGATGCAGCTACAGTTACAATAAGTAATTCACTTGACGAACGAACAATTAATCATGATGAAATTCAAGATTATATTGAAACTTATGTTGGTTATTATGTTGGTCCTGTAGAAGCTGCGTATCGCATATTAAGTAAACCACTGCAGGATAAAAGTCATAGTATTGTTCGACTTCCAGTGCACTTACCTAATCATCAAAGCTGTGACGCTGCACTGGGGATCAGGGTGCAGGTCAATTAGAGTCAACTATGTATTATAAATAAAACAAATATTTATTCTAATAAACAATTAAGTGAAAAGGTGGGCGCCAGCCGCGTTAACACGCGACGAATAACGATAACACGCGGGTTATCTTAACCGGACACTATATACAGAGCAGTACTCTCGCCGCACCGGGTTATGCTGTAAGGAGGGGAAGGGGAAGGAGGGGACCAGGATCTCGCACACACTAGTACGGGTACTCGGCGGTACCGTACGCAGCTAGAGTGAATAATTCACCAACCTTTATTGGAGGAATCGGCACTCGTCCCTCAATGGCGATGTCACTCTCTATCTCTCTCGCTAGCTACTTGTTAACCTTGTCGGTATTATCCGTTTAGGACGGCGGACCGTAGAGCTCTGACTCTCGGCGTGCTCGAGAGTCCCGTGTTCGTACCGCGCGCCTGCGCAGTACGTACCCGTGCGCGGCACCTCGATCTCGCGTCGTGCGAGCGTGTCGAGTGCCGCAGTGTTCAGGCTGTATCGGTACGAATCGGCTGTATGGTGTTTGTTGACCTGGTGCAGTGTACCTCTCGGCGATGCTGTAGGACTTCCTCCTGGGTAATTATTACGTCGTTCCGTCTTGCTTATCTCAACTAATTGGTACGGCGTGAGTTTCAGGTACGAAGCTCACCCGCCGCTGCATTGCTGCCCGACGCCGCCTCGATCATCTCTCCACGACGACGACGTACCAGAACGACCGGTCCCAGGTCTTCAACTACTCCAGGTAATTCCTTCAGTGTTGGGGTCACGCTAGTGTGCGTGTTCAGGTGTTTAGTATTTTGCAAGGTCTGCTGTACACGTTGTTTGTGTACAGCAACCTAACCTCTTTGTCCTATACTGTTCCTTGTACAGCTGTAGTAATTATATACAGCTGTACATATCTTCCCTTGTCTTGTGTCTTCTTGGCTATGGCAATTTATCCTCTTCCTTGCTCCTTACCCTATTGCTGTGTTTTTGTTCTTATAAACATCTCTTTTACAGCTGTATCTTGCTTGGCGTTGGAGGTTCTTCGGCTTCCTGCCTGGGTACCATCTCATCGCCCTGACTGCTGCACTGTAGAGCTGAGGAGTGTCCTCTAGGCTCATTCATCGACAGCCTCCCTTGATCCATCTATGCTGTTGAGTTAGACCCGAAGGAGCCCTCCTGATTTCTATGCTCGCTCAGGACTTCCTCGCCAGGATCACCTAGTGCTTCGGCTGCATGTGTGTGTGTTGCGCTTGGGGTGGGGTTATTAGGCTGTGAGGGTAGGTAGGACGTAGTTAATGTGCGGGTAGGTAATTAGGAAATAGTATATGGGTAGGTAGTATAGCTAGGGACTCGTTTAGCTTATCCGGGTAGGTAGGTGTTTGTCAGGGGTTCAGTCGCTCGCTCTTGACATGTGCAAAGCACATTGTCACAAAGCATAATTATTACAAATGACGTGAATGATGTAAGAATGTTAAATTTGGATAACTCAAGTAGCATGTTGCTTGATTATTTCAATTTAAATAAAGAAGATGATAAAGCTAGGCAATTATACTACATAGATATTCCCTGCTATTATACTTACAAAAAAAAGAAAGTTAACGGTGTAAATATTTCGAAGTGGGAATTACGAAAAAATCATTTTAATTGCATTGGTCGAATGTATGCAGTAAAACCAAACCAATTTGAATTATTTCATTTACGACTATTATTGTTGCATGTGAAAGGTGCTACAAGTTTTAATGATCTTAAAACTGTTAATTCAGTATTACATTTAACATTTACAGCAGCATGTTTAGCACTAGGACTTATAGAGGATGATGAAGAATGGAAAAAAGCATTGGGAGAAGCTGTAGTTTGGATGATGCCTAGGCGACTACGTTTATTATTTGTTTGTATTTTAATTCATTGTCAACCAATTCATCCTGAACAACTGTGGGAGACTTTTAAATATGCAATGTGTGAAGATTATTCCCGAAAGTATGATATTAATAGAAGTTTACAAATGGCATATGCTGATATTAATGATTTATTACATAGAGAAGGTCGAAGTTTATCAGATTTTCCTTCTATGGAACAATCTGTGGGAAGTGATGACTTAACTGAAACTAACAATATAACAATTGAACAAATGCTGGACATTGGTAGACAGCAATATGCACAATTAAATGATCAACAAAAAAACATAGTTGACAATGTTCTTAATGCAATTCGTTCTGATAATTATGATGGACCAACTTGTATGTACGTTGATGGACCGGGAGGATCCGGAAAAACTTTTATTTATATGACTTTATATAATATATTATCATCAGAAAATTATAATGTATGCTCAATGGCATTTACAGGTATTACTGCTATCTTACTGCCTAATGGGAAAACAGTACACAAGACTTTTGGGTTGCCAGTTCCTTTATTTAATGATTCATCGTCAAGTATTAAAACACAATCGAAAGAAGGTAAGTTTTTAAAAGAAACTGATGTATTTATTTGGGAAGAAGCTCCAATGGCTCCAAGATATGCTTTGGAAATAGTAAACAGAACGTTGCAGCATATTATGAACAATAATTTACCGTTCGGAGGTAAAATCATAGTTTTAGGTGGAGATTTTAGGCAACTTCTTCCCGTGAAAGTAAGAGGAACTCAAAGTGAAATTTTAAATCTGTCAATCAAATATAGCGCATTATGGCCATTTTTCTCTACATACGCATTATCAAGAAATATGAGAACTTTACCAGGGGAAGTAAATTTTTCCAAATTTTTATTAGATGTTGGTAATGGTATTTTAAATGATAAAGATGATAACTTAATTCTTCCAGAAAAATGCATATTACCAGCAAACGTTGATTTAGTTGAAAGTATTTTTGGAACCTTGATTAAAGAAAATAAATTTGAAGAATTGGGTAATTGTGCCATCTTATCATCACGAAATGTTGATGTTGAAGAAATTAACAAACAAGTTGTAAATTTATTAGATATCAATACTGAACACAAATATACTGCAATCGATAGCACCGAAAATTATGATAATGGCCAATTGGAAGAATTACTTTTACCAGAATATTTAAATTCTTTGAATCAATCAAGTTTACCACCTGATGAATTAAATTTGAGAAAAAATTATATTGTTATGCTTATAAGAAATATAAGTATTAATGAAGGATTATGTAATGGAACGCGCTTAAGAATTTTAGATTTTTCTACTCACTTATTAAAATGTATAATTTTAACTGGTGATAAAAAAAATGAAATTGTATTTTTGAATCGTATTACTTTAAAGATAAAAATATCTTTGATTCTAATTCCCATATTTTCTCTACTTATTTATATTTTTATTACACCTTTTCTATATCTAACTTATATTCCATAATATTTTTCTGCAATTGAAAGTATTCAATTTGAAAACACCTTCCATGAAGGTGTCAAAACCCGCAAGTATTGTGCTATTCTAATCAAACTTTGAAAATTGTTATCTGATAAATAAATTCTGCAATTCAATCTGACATTGTTATCTGATAAATAAATAATTTTAATTTCTAACTACCTTATTTTATCTATTTCTTTGAATTTTAATGAAACATTTTTATAAATATTACGAAAATTTCGTATAAAAAATTTCTGCAATTGAAAGAATTGAAATCAAACTGAAATCGACAAGTATTTTGAATCGTACCATAAATTTATATTTTATATAAACATTTTTATATATATTACTTAAACTTCGTAAAAAGTTTCTGCAATTGAAAGCACTGAAATCAAACTGTAATCGACAAGTATTTTGAACCATGCAAAAATTTCTACCAATCTGAATACAGATTTTTTTATATGAAAAGTATCTTACACTATTATTTTTCATTTCTGGCCCTCCCATGTTTTACAGTAATAAATAAATAATATTCTAATGATATTAATTTGTGCAAAATTAATTTCTGCAATACTAATAAAATGGACATTTCTTTTTTATTCTTTTAAATAATAAAATAATACTTGCACCACCGTTGGTTAAACGCTTCATATATGTGTTAATTCTGACTTACTAATGTATTCCTTTACATTTATGAAAGTATACAATACCGTGAAGAAACTGCAATGAGTAATAATATATAAATATTGCAATACTATCTGGCAATTTTAATATCCTACATCACCAATGATAAAATAGACATCATTATTTTTATCTAATAAAGTTCCTAAAAGAGGCCTGCGATGGCTTGGTCGGTAGGGCGACGGACTCGTAATCTGGAGGTCCCAGGTTTGATTCCCGGCCCCGGCCGATTGATACAAGCACCACTAGCGATTGTATTTTCAACAAGTGCTTTCTTCACCAAGACATCGTATGACCTCCGTCGCTGATTAGCAAGTTTTTCTTAGTAGTTATGTAAAATAATTATTATTTCACTTAACTAAGGATATACAATCTACATGATTTTACCAATTAATTAATTAATTAATAAGATAAAAGCTAAGAAGTATGTAATTATTTATAAAATGTAACATCAGTTAATATAGTCAGAATTAACACATATATGAAGCGTTTAACCAACGGTGGTGCAAGTATTATTTTATTATTTAAAAGAATAAAAAAGAAATGTCCATTTTATTAGTATTGCAGAAATTAATTTTGCACAAATTAATATCATTAGAATATTATTTATTTATTACTGTAAAACATGTGAGGGCCAGAAATGAAAAATAATAGTGTAAGATACTTTTCATATAAAAAAATCTGTATTCAGATTGGTAGAAATTTTTGCATGGTTCAAAATACTTGTCGATTACAGTTTGATTTCAGTGCTTTCAATTGCAGAAACTTTTTACGAAGTTTAAGTAATATATATAAAAATGTTTATATAAAATATAAATTTATGGTACGATTCAAAATACTTGTCGATTTCAGTTTGATTTCAATTCTTTTAATTGCAGAAATTTTTTATACGAAATTTTCGTAATATTTATAAAAATGTTTCATTAAAATTCAAAGAAATAGATAAAATAAGGTAGTTAGAAATTAAAATTATTTATTTATCAGATAACAATGTCAGATTGAATTGCAGAATTTATTTATCAGATAACAATTTTCAAAGTTTGATTAGAATAGCACAATACTTGCGGGTTTTGACACCTTCATGGAAGGTGTTTTCAAATTGAATACTTTCAATTGCAGAAAAATATTATGGAATATAAGTTAGACATAGAAAAGGTGTAATAAAAATATAAATAAGTAGAGAAAATATGGGAATTAGAATCAAAGATATTTTTATCTTATACTTTAAAATTTATCAGACAGATAACAATTTTATTTATCAGATAACAATTTTCAAAGTTTGATTAGAATAACACATATACTTGCGGGTTTTGACACCTTTTTGAAACGTGTTTTTTGAGTACTTTCAATTGCAGAAAACTATTATGGAGTATAAATTACTTATAAAAAGGTGTAATTAAAATATAAATAAGTATAAAAATAGAATTATCTTAAAAATGCAATAATTAATATATTTAATTTTTAACCCATTGTATATATCATATGGATATTTGGAAAAGTGTATGTTATACTTGATTAATATTTATTTCATCTTCAAACAATTTTGCATCTGTATTTAAAGCATTACATTGAATTTTAGATAAACAAATACACATTCTTTCATGTTATGTTCACAACTTTTTTTTTCGCACGGAAAAAATACATATATTATGTATTCTTGAAAAAACAATTTTAAAATATATATATATATATATTATATAAATATTCCGCCGCACGCACACACACCCACATACATACATACATATATATACACATATATGGGCTATTTCACGTCAAGTGGTACGATGAAAATTTTAAATCACTCCAAAATTTGAGAACAGGCTGGAAACATCTTTCAGAACATACAAAAAAAATTTAAGTGTTAAAAATAATTTGCTTAAAAGTTATCTAAATAGAACTATACCTCCTAAGTCATCGCCAAGAGTTCTATATGTCATTAATATTTTGTACTTTTAGAGTAATAAAACTTTCTACGTAATTAAATTAATTTTTGTATTAGTTTTAAAAAATTATTTATAACATTTTAGTGGTATATAAATTAAAACCTGTTTCTTCCATTTCTCCCATAATTCGTAATTTGCACCCTCTTTCAAAATTTGCGTTGTAATCCATAATTATATCCTATTATTTTTTCCTTTAGTTACAGACCCCATATATTTATTTTAATTATTATAAACAAAGGCATTCCTTAAATAACCTTTTGTTTCTAATAAATACATACTTGTTTATTTAAGATATTGTTTTATATAAATATACGTAATCTACTTACTTATATATCCATACAATTTTTAAATTTTGATTTGAATAATATTTAAATTAAATACTACTAAAATAATAATTTTCGAAAAACTTTTGAAATGTAATTCGTATTTTATATTGCCACTGTTAAAATTTGAATTTTCTTTTGCCATTACTGTTTATAATAGAATTATCTTAAAAATGCAATAATTAATGTATTTAATTTTTAATTTATTGTATATTTCACATAAAGATATTTGAAAAGTGTATGTTATACTTGATTAATATTTATTTTATCTTCGAAAAATTGTGCATATTTTTAAAAACATTACATTAAATTTTAGGTCCGTTTTTATTTTATGAGTTTTATCAGGAATAAGTAAACTAATACACATTCTTTCAAGTTATATTCACAACTTTTTTTTGCGCACGGAAAAAATACATATATTATCTATTCTTGAAAAAACAAGTAACACGTACACACACACACACGCACACACACACACACACACACACACACACACATGCACACACACACACACACGCACACGCACACGCACACACACGCACGCACACGCACACACACGCACACACACATGCACACACACACACGCACACGCACACACACACACACACATGCACACACACACACGCACACGCACACGCACACACACACACACACTTATATATATGACATACATATATATATCATATATATGACATATATATAACAGATAAATGACATATATATATAACATATATATAACATATATATGACATATATATAAAATATAAATGACATATATATATAACATATATATGACATATAAATATATGTTGAATTCTGAATTCTTAGACACGGCGGAGGCGGCGGCGGCGGCGGCGGCGAAATATTTATATATTATAGATATATATATATATATCTCTTTGCGGCCACTTCTCAAACAACTTGCTAACAGTTTTTACCTCTGTAGGCGTTCTCTCACGGGATGGAAAAAATTTCGTCTCTTTCTATCTTTCGCATCTCCTATGACGCTATCTCTTTTTGTTGCCATCGAATGAAAAAGAAAGTGGAAATAGCAAAAATTCGAGAATCGGAATTCAGCAAGCAACTTTAATAACTTCGAATTTCTCCACAATGCACTTATGAATTCAAACCGGATTTATTGTAAAGTGAAAACTTATATAAAAAATAGATGTGAGATTTGTAATTGCATAAATAGATAGTATAATTTTAAATGTACGAAAATATAAAAAATCTGAGGGGTTAGTTAGCTGTATAATAAGGGCTTACGCGCCTGCATACTTGCGTGCAGGCGCTATCGCGCCTTTTGATATTGTGAAAATGAATACCCATTTAAATTTAACAGAAGACAATTTCTAGTCAAATTAGCTTTTGCTATGACTATTAATAAATCCCAAGGACAAACATTTCAAAATATTGCTGTTGATCTTCGAAAAGATGTATTTAATCACGATCAACTATATGTAGCAATGTCACGAGTAAGATCTTGGGATTAAAAATATATCTTGGAAATCAAAGACAAACATTAAAAGTTAAAAATTATGTTTTCAAAGAGCTGTTTTTGTAATAAACGTTAATTAACATAGCTATATAACTGCATTACTAATAATTATGTTTTATGTTCTATTTAGTATTTTAAAATTATAGAATACTAAATGGCGAAAATAAGTATAGTCCAAAAAGAAAGGCGCGCGCTTGCGCGCGAGATGACACCTAGTAGTATTGAATCTAAGATAGGAACCCCTATATGTGACAATGTCAAAACATCACATTTGGCATAGATAGAAAGTACATAAAATTTCAAATCGATATTTTTTTAGTTTTTTAATAAAAATTATTTTTTTGACAAAAAGGTGCCTAATTCAGATGTAAAAAATGAGACTGAAACATTCTGGAGAAGCGAGTCACGAACAGTACATTTATCAAGATCCATATTTTAATGTTTAATAGTTATCTAAACTTTAATTTAATTTTGAATTGTTTAAAAAGCAGTTTAAACTAATTGAACGATTTTTTGATTAGCTTTTGTTAATAATTACGTATTATATTTAATGTTAAGATGATCTAATGTACATATTTGGATTACTCATGTTTTTGTACGACTTTTGAAAAAAATTTTTTTGCTGTAGCTTAGAACCCGAGGTAATTATTTTTCTTTTTTAATCTGTTACTCAAATTGATTACAATATTAAGAAATTTAATACCTGCTGTTAGATAGGAGCTTCAAGTATACTTTACAATAATAATTGATGTGATATAATTATTAACTTAAAAATATAAGCGAGTGGAAGTAAACAAAATTTTTGGAGTGTGTTTCGAGGGTATTGAAATAGTTGCTTCCCGTGGCAGTTATAAGCAGTTAGCGGAGTGGGGGTGCACGGAACATGCGCACTCACTCGGAATTCAAACACGCGAGGAGAATCTATAGAGAGGTGAGAGACAAGGGGACTCACGGAAATAAAGCACCCTAACGTGAGAGGCAAGGGGACTCACGGAAATCAAGCACCCGCAAGTGATCAAATTTTCGCCACACCCACGCTGTTGATTCTGGGTCATGATAAGAGCGAAAACTAATATATTTTTTCATAATACATCTGTGATAAAGATGCATGCAATCATCAATCATTTTTGGATATCATTTTTGGACTAAAATACTACAAGTAATGAAGTTGACCTTGAAATACAATTTTCAAGGTCAAGGATGTCTCCTGAACATTTTTTGATATTTTTTTTCGTATTCAGCGCATCCAAATACGTCTAAAAGCACTCCTAACTCGCTAAATTAAATTTTTCACATTGGACTTTACGTTCCAGACGTTACTGGTCGATATATCGATCACCAATTTTGTCAGGCACTCCACGTGACATATTTTTGCATTTTATGCACAAATATTGTGTAAAAAAAAGTCGAATTTCAACGTCAAAATCCACGTTCTTAAAAGGATAACCAGACTCATCTGCGTGAGTCCAGCACTTATATCCGCGTTTTGTAGGTTTAGGTGGCATATATTGCTTCATAGGGCTTCTTCCCTTGAATTTTATCATAGACTCGTCAACAGACCTGTACTTACTAGGATTGAAACATTCTTTGAAGGTTTGAGAAAGTTTATCTAAAAGTGGTCTTATCTTATATAATTTATCGTAATTTGGATCACCCATTTTTGATTCTTTAAACTTATCGTTGATATGCAAATGAGACAGAAAAAAACTAAAGTGATTGACAGTCAAGAGAGAAGATATGTGTAACTTCGTAGCTGAGGATTGTCACTCCAATAATCACGATAAGATGGTAATTTTTTTATTCCCATTAGAATGTTAATACCTAAAAATATTTTTAATTCTTCTTACGTAATGAGATTCTGCTTATTTTTTTGGCAGATGTATAGATTGGTTTGATCTTCAATATGATCTAATAGATCAGAAGGAAATAAACAAAAGAATATGTCAACTGGTGATTTCACTGTATTTGGAACGTTTGGACCAAAGGTTTTAGAATACATAACATCCGATCTTGGCTGACTAACAGATTCTTAAACATGAGATTGATTTGAATCATCAACGTCGTCTACATCCATTGATTCTTCTTTGTCAGCATTATTTTCTGCAGTTAAAACACTTTCATTCATAAGTGAACTTGAGTTCACAACCTCTTGTTCATTATCAGAATCTTGAAGACCATCTACCGATTCAGAATCACTAGGAATTTCGGTTGTAACATTTTTTTTCTTCCCATGTTTATAATTTTTGGTAAGAGTAAAACTTTGGATACTTTCAATGTGCAAAAACTTACTTATATTAGACAAAATATCAGTTCTCGAAGACAAGTAAAAATACAAAATTAGTTTTAGTTTTTATTGATACTTTTAGCATTAAAAAAAGAAAAAATATTGTTAGACTTCATCAAATTATTATTAAGGAATCAAAAAAATTATCACGTAAATTTTTTTTTATTACAGGAAGATGTGAGAAAAATCTAAAATTACTTAAAAATATATCAACTTACTATTTTTATATATAATTTTAATATTAAATTTGTAATAGAAAAATCAATAACGTATGTGAATAAAATCGACAAAGTTTCAAAATTAAAATGATTTTTTAAAATCTAATCTACAATTTCGACGATTCACATGTATTTTTGTAAAGAAACTTTTATTGAGCACCAAGTAGTGATTTTTAAGCTCGTACATCTATTTTTTTTTTTAATAATTCATAAACTACCATCTCGGATTCACTATTTTGAATTAAAAATTTTACTATTTTGACTTTAGATTAGTAATTAACAACTTCCAAAACTCCTGAATAGAGATTTTTAATTTAGTACATTTATATTTTTCAAAATTTCGGAATCGCCATTTTCAGTCCACCATCTTGAATTGAAAATTTAATAATTGTGACTTCACATTTGTGATCAGCGATACCAAAAACCCCCAAGTAGAGATTTTTAAATTGCATTTTTTTATGTTTTTTTGTTTATGTGACAATTATAATAAACAACTATGGCAAATAAATCATTTTCCTATGTTCTCTTACTGATAAATTAGTATACAAACAAAAAACAGAAGGAAATACGTTTAAAATTGCTCCTCACCGTCTGATTGAAATCTCAAGCCGTTGATTGATGATTTATTACAACGGTTCAAACCTATACCATCGTCTCCGTCCTTTGCATATAAATGTTGAAATGTAAGCGGTATGTGGATTTCTTCAAGTACTACACACCACTCGTTGTGTAAGTAGAAGTTTTGCGGTAACAAAGTAATAAAATGTGCAGGCGAATTATCTGGAAATACACCCCTACTACTGTTACTCGACAACGTCATGTAAAATTCATCCCTCATTGTAAACTTTTCAACTTTGAGGCAGCAACCCACGAGTTGAATTTCTCGGGGTATTGCTTCCAACTGACAAAGTATTGCTTTCTATTTCCTTTATCTCTACTACCAAGTATTTGATCTATTTCAAATACAGACTTTGAGAAGTCTTTTCGCACCCTGCTTAATTGTTCCTCGTAAAAGAAGTCATCAATCTTTTGACCCGTAAGGTCCTTTAAAATTTACACAGACGGTTCTTGTAAACTATTGACATTAATAATTTTAAATATCTCTGAAGTCCAACCGCCCTCGTAAACTTTGTTAAAGACACGTCATAAAGATAGACTAAGTCACCAACACCATATTTAGGTACATGAGTATGTTTGAAACTATAGCGCCGTGCTAAATTTTTACGAGCTTTACCGGCTTACCCAAATGACAGTAAAGATATTTAATTACCAATATTTACCGTTTCATGTGCAAGTGACTAAAGTAACGCCAAATATGACCTCCTAATGTTCTAATAAATCTTTCTGCTTCAGCTGCTTTTACGTCTGGATCACGTACAAAGCAATATATAATATTATTCATTTTCAATATTTGACTAACTTCCTGTCCAATAAATTCTTGTCCCTTGTCCGTTTGAAAGTATAGCGGTCATTTCCCACGGTTCTCACTGAGGATTCGTTTAAGAGCTGCAACAGTCGACTTTGTGTTTTTGTCGATAAAGCGATTCAACCCACGCATACTTTGAAAGTACGTCAATAACAACTAGTATGTACGCGTACTTATCGTAGTAAGAATTCAACGCTATATAGTCGGTCAAATCAGCCTCCCACACCTCATACGAACTAAAAAATTGTAAAATCGACGGAAAATCGATGGCGGACCAATTTGTGCAAAGTATGCGCGTCCTGACTTTCAAGCCACTCGTTAACCTCTTGCGGCTTAAATGTTTTACGAGTTTTACGCAATAGTTTGCTGCAGCCGGCATAGGCAGTCAACTCGGGTAAACCGCAATAAAGATTTTTAAGGGCAGTCAGTACAGACAGTTCCCGAAAAGAGCCACCTTACATGGTGGCGCTGGAGTCAGGTAGGTAAGCAGACCAAAGAAGCCAAATAATTAGTATTTATAAACTATTCCGGTCATTTGCCTGTAAACATAGGGCAGAGCGCAATAGCCATTTGTATAAGAATTATTTATAGGCTAGTTTCCGGCTCAAAAGAGTAATATCCAAAACGAACAGTTCAAACTGCGATTTGACAGGCACGATTGCAAGTTCCGATAGCCAGTGCCATGTAATGTTTAATCGCATCGTTTTACAAGAGATAGCGCTCTATGTTCTACTTTGCGGAAAATAATTAATGAACTAGACCCAAATATCTCGTACACAAATAAAGAATACATGCACAATACAATTTACTAATTAATAATTAGCAGGCATAAAATGCACTCGTGTGTACGTGTGAATACTAAATCATTAATAACATTTTTGATATTGTGAGAACAAAGTATTCAAAATAAAAACACATGCGAAAACAATATATGAAGATAAACAAAATATGCAAAAGGTACATATAAAATTACAGTATTATTATTTAAATATCAAAACCATGCAATATTCAAATTTTTATAAATGTTGGAATTTGTATTTGAGTATTGTTATATGTATATAAGTGCAAACATAGCGCTGCGCAACAGCAGCGCTGCGCGCCCCTTCTCCTATAGTCAGTTAGGTATTTCTTCTTTCTTTTTATTTAATGGCCGTGGTTCTCAACCTGAGATGCCGATATGCCAGAAGTCAGTTAGGTCTCAGACCCCAAAGAGAGCGGACGTACGTAAGGAAGTTGCGTTGTTTAATAAACTCTTTTTCAGTTTATCTGCATTTGTACAATGAGTATTGCCTATCCCAACTATTATATCTGTCAAGTTATGGGCCCTGTGGGAAAATTAGGCAATTCACGCTTCCACCGCGCCAGCGAAATCGGCCTTTTCGGGAATTCGTGAAATCGCGAGTGATTGTATGAAAAGAGGAATTTCTTCGCTTGTATCTATTCGATAACTGGAGGTGTAAACGAGACTTGGAAATCATTTTCCGGGAGATATGACCTGGCTAATCGAATCTCGAGGTGACGATTCCTGGAAGGAAAATGGTGGACCCGAATAAAAATCAAACATTTAATACTAATGGAAAAGACAGTAAGTAAAGACAGCAAAAGAGATGTAAGTAACTATAGAATGTTAAGAAAAGTGCGTGAGTGTGTTCTGATTAAAAATTACGCCGTAAAATCGGATTTAACGAAATCGTGAATTCCGAAAATTTGCGGGATCCGGCGTCCAACATGGCGATGCATCATGGTGGTCATGGTGGCACGCGTGCGACGATCAGCGACGTGGCAAAAAAGAGGGGAAAGACTGTATTACCGATCTGCTGCACCTCGGGACTTGAAGTTTGGTATAGTGATGAATGGAAATTCGATATTGAGATGATGCGTGCGGTGCGGTATGTATGTTGGTGTAATGTGAAAATTAAATTCTTTACACAATACAATTTCAAGATGGCGGATGACGCGAATTCTTGGAAGTGGAGTAAGAAATTGTCTCGTGGATTTAACGAATCATTCAAATTTATTGAAGTGAATTAGTAACTTTTGAGTTTAGTGAGCGATTATTTAAATTTGTCTAATTGTTGACTGTGTAGATGCTACTTATAACAAATATTAAAAATGTCTAAATTCATGAAATTTGAGAGAAATAGAAATTACAGGAAATGGCTATGTAAATTGACAGAACATTGAATTAAAATTTAGCATATAAGTAATCAATAGCAATATTTAGAAATGTAATTATAAATACAATTTAATTTTAGAGAAGTGAATTTATGAATGTAGTTCATTGATTAAATTATCATTTAAATTGCATATATTACACAGGCACACAACAAAAAAAAGTGGTCTGCCACAGAGACTTGACGTATATACCCTTATGTATTTTGATGCGCTGAATCCGATTCCGAAACCAGATTTGCGCCATCACCCCTCATTGTTTTTAAATCGCGAAAAACCACCCCTAATTTGGAAAATCCAAAAAATTCAGCTTTTATTATTGTAAACTGCCTAGAAATGACACCAAATTCAAACCTTTACGTATTTTGAGACACTGAATCCGAATCCGATTTAAACTAGATTTACGCCGCCACGCCCAGTTTTGTTTAAATCGCGGAAAGCTATCCCTAATAAACCTAAATCCTTAAATCTTTGACCACATGTGAAAACATACATTGCTTGTACCTCCGGCCAGAGTACCTCCACGCGGTGACGGCGGGCAACAGTATTTCTTTTACAAATTGATTTTCGTTTAATTTTGTTGCCCATTTTTTTTATTCTGGCAAAATCTCTGGGCGGTCTTAAGCTGTCATGGCAGGTACAAGTAAGGTATCTTTTACGATGCAGGAACTCGGAAATCCAGTATCGGTGGCTGGTCAGGATGAGCAAGCGGGCCCGCAGACATTGTCATTATGTGATCGCAGCTCTTCACAGGTGGACGGCTTGGCCTGTGTTGGGTACAATGCTACAAAAAGCCTTATCGTAAATCACATGTGTAATAAAGAGCGAAATATATTTTGCTATTTGTGTGGTCAGTTTGAGGTTAAAAAATATCGAAGATTTATTTCAAATGAGCATAGAGACATTTTTCTTTTATGCTTTGGTGTAGAGATCATTCCGAACGACACAACGTACATTTAAGAATTTGCACATATGATGTAAGGATTTAAGTTTTTAAGGGTTTAGGGTTTAAGGGTTTAGGGTTTAAGGGTTTAGGGTTTAAGGGTTTAAAGTTTAAGGGTTCAGGGTTAGAGGGTTTAAAGTTTAAGGGTTCAGGGTTAGAGGGTTTAAAGTTTAAGGGTTTAGGGTTTAAGGGTTTAAGGGTTGAGGGTTTAAAGGTTGAGGGTTTGAGGGTTAAAACGGTGAAAAGCTGAATTTTCCGAATTTTTTTTCAACGTAGGGGTGGTTTCCTGCGATTTAAAAAAAATGTAGGGACAATAGCATAAATCTGGTTTCGGATTCGGATTCAGTGACCCAAGATACGTAAAGGTTTGAATTTGGTGTCATTTCTAGGCAGTTTACAATAATAAAAGCTTAATTGTTTGGATTTTCTAAATTAGGGGTGTTTTTTCGCGATTTAAAAAAAATGAGGGGTGATGGCGCAAATCTGGATTTGGAATCGGATTCATCGCATCAAAATACATAAGGGTATATACGTCAAGTCTCTGTGACAGACCACTTTTTTTTGGTTGTGTGCCTGTGTTATATATAATTGCATTAGGGTTGTTGAGGATGTATAATTATTAAATTAGATAAGTAAAAAAAAGACAGGGTGCTTGAGCGATAGTGTTCGTATGTGTGTAATCCACCATGCAAGACAACTCATACATGTAAGGGATTCCCTAACGAATGTTGAGACAGCTAGACAGTTACGCGTACATGAGGTTATAAAGGTGTGAAATAAAACCTAATAGACTGGGAGACTGCAAGTGTATAAATGATGCATGTAAGAGTGATTTTAATTATTTTTCTAAATTCTAGGTTTTGCAGCAGAAAGGTTTCATAAACTGGTAGTGGGAGAATAGACCAAGGTGGACAACCAGAGTAATTCTCTGAAGGCGAATGTCCACGTAACAAGAACGGAGACTGGAAGACTGTACTTTGCGCTCACACCACAATCTTTGATAAGATTCGATCAAAACCTGACGTCTGATCAGAGACAACTTATGGAGAAACGGTGGCTACCGCATGAAAAAATAGTAAAGTTTAATCTCTTCAAATCCATGGTAAAGTCTCAAATATCTTCTGATTCAGCAGAAAATGTCATTCTACCATCCTCAGTACCCAAAGAAAGTTTGAGAGAGCCAGTCACCTTGGAAACAGTTAAGCTTTTTATAGCTGAGCAGGAAAAGACATTGCTCGAAAGTTTGATTGAGGCACAGCAGAGGTTTTTGGATCAGCAAGCTGCCCAGAACAAAGAGCTGGTTGAAAAAATGATGGCAAAAATTCGATGACAAAATAAGAATTTTAGAGAGTATTCCTAATGTGGAAAAGATAAAAGAAAAAGAAAAGAGAGATATCTTCTTACAAGCTGTTATAGAAACGATACCCGATTTAAATGTTGTTGACTGTGTGCGTAGGGAGTCAACTGGTAAAGAAATGTCATTTCTGCAACTAAAGAATTATTTTTTGCAGGTTGAGGCATTTCAATTAAATAATAAGGAACCACCTAGAGCGGCATGATTTACCAGAGGTCGTAGTTTTGGATCTCCAAGGGGAAGAGGTAAGAGAAGTCGAGGAATGCAAGACAGTGAAAGAACTTAATGCTTTACGTGCGGAATGATGGGGCACATGAGTCGAAAATGTCCAAACCCCAATCGTATTCTCTGCTACAAATGCAAGACTCTGGGTAATCATATTGCAAATGATTGTAAGTCCAAGAGGCCAATTTCAAACGACAGTATACAGTAAGCCGTTTCTAAACGCATACGAATAGGAGATGCTGAGAAACAGAAGCCTACTCGAGGATTTAAGACTGCTTTGCGTGCAGAAGAGGTTTTCATGGACGAACATTGACAAGAAATGCCAACGCCCAAAGGACGAGTGGCTTTAAAAGGGAATTTATAGCTGGTGGAAATCAAGAAAAATCTTCACTAGTAGCCATTGCAAAGGAATATAAAGGTACTTCTGATTTGTCTTTAAATGTTCCTATCAGTAAAGAAATATGAGAAAAAGTGCCTTGAGGATTTTGTTAGGAGTAATAAAAACATAGTTGGTAAAGAAGAAATGGTATGTTTTCTAAGACGGGACAGAGGAACGGAATTTACAAGTGGTAAAATGTCTGATGTTTTAAAAGAATTGGCAGCTGAATGGCAATTAGCTTGTCCTGATACGCCAGAATACAATGGTGTTGTTGAGAGATTTAACAGAACTTTCAGAAAGTTAGGACGATGATGTTTGATGATGTTTACCATCGTGTATGTAGAATTTAGCGGTAAAAGCGGCAGCTTATATTTATAGTAGAATACCTCATAAATATGTGGGAATGGGAACTCCATTGAGACGGGTTAATGATAATCATAGTAAAACAATAAGTCAATTAAAAAGATTTGGGTGTATAGCATATGTTAAAATACCTAGGAATACTAGAATCAAATTTGGTAGTCAGGCAGTAAGAGGTTTTTTAGTAGGTTCTGTTCAGATAAGGTATATAATACATGCTCCAGAACAGCATAAGAGATATGAAAGTGGACATGTTAGATTCTTGGAAAATTACGTGTGTAAAGACTTTAACAATCGAGAGGAAACAGTTGAACTTGATTTTACTAAATATACCATAGAAAAGAAAGTTGAAATCATAGGGAAGGGGTAGTTAAATAAACAACCAATAAAGACAGGTAGAGGTAGACCCAGGAAAATAGATAATGAATAAAAATTTTTGTTAATTTATGGGAAACATTTAATGATGAGACATTTGTTAAAGAAAAAAGTGACTTTAAGTATCATGCTTTATTAGCTAAAATTCAGGGAGATCCCCAAACTTATAGAGAGGTCATTAATTCAGTACAAAAGACAAGTGGATCGAGGCTATAAATAATGAATTGAGTACTCTTAAAAACAAACAGGTTTATATTATTGTTGAAAAAAGTAACTTAAAAAATGATAATAGAAAGCCTAATATAATAGACTCCAGATGGGTATTTAAAAGGAAATTCGATGAGGCAGGTAACATTAAATAAAAAGGTAGATTAGTCATCAGAGGATTTATAGATAAAAATATTTATGATTTGAAAGAAACGTATGTTCCAGTGTCTAGACTTTCATTAGTAAGAAGTTTATTGGTTATAGCCAACAAATTTGATTTATAACTGAGACAGCTAGATATTGAAACTGCATTTTTGTATGGGAACTTAGATGAGGATATTTACATAAAAATTTCAGAGGGAGCAGAAATTAATCAAAAAATAAGAAATAAATTTGTATGGAAATTAACTAAATCCTTATATGGTTTGAAAATAAATCCAAAAAGATGGAATGATAAATTTTTGCAAGTCATGAATCAATTGGGATTTGAGTCTAATGATCAAGACCCTTGTTTATTTATTAAACAAACTTCTTCGGGAATCCTTATGCCTATGTAAAGGAATGTGTAAATAAGATATATATTGATGTGATTTGGGTTAACTCAAAGGATCAGTTAGTCGACATATTCATGAAAGCATTAACTTTCGTAATTCACAAAAAATTAACATTATGAATTATATATATATATATATATATATATGATTATTAATTATGTTTTTTGTACTGTTTTAGATAATGCTAATGACCAGGACTTAGAGAGCTGGGACTAACTTGGACCATGTATGACAACCCTGCGATTTAAGTTGAGGTCGAAAAACCTTAATATTTTTGTATAAGCGCAGCGCTTAGATTGAAAGGGAGTGTTGGAATTTGTATTGGAGTATTGTTATATGTATATAAGTGCAGTCATAGCACTGCGCAACAGCAGTTCTGCACGCCCCTTCTCCTATAGTCAGTTAGGTCTCAGACCCCAAAGAGAGTGGACGTATGTAAGGAAGTTGCGTTTTTTCAATAAACTCTTTTTTAGTTTATCTGTGTTTGCACAATGAATATTGCCTATCCCAACTAATAGATCTGTCAATAAGTAAATTATAAAATAATTTTATTGTTAACATTATAAATTTAACTGTATATATAATGTGTCATTGTACAGTTCAATTGTACATAATTGTAATTGTTTTTTGAAAATAAAAATTCACATTTGTGAGTTTAGTACAAGCGTAAATTGTCTTACGCATTGATTATATCGTGTTAATACTGAATGATGTTGCACGTGCTTTAGTAATGTAATATCGAGGGGCGCGAGTCGCGCACCCGAGGCAAATACGCGTACTCGCATACTCCTCCAATTTTTACTTATATATAACATGCAAATAAATAAACTTAAGATTATAACATTCTTACTACATGATTGGTAAAGTACAACTTATTGCATGTCTTCGTTTTATATATTGTGTCAATATACAATTAATTAATGACGTAAGTAGCACTGTGAACGTACATGTCTATGTATTAAAAGATGTTAAAAAAAGTCGAAGCATACAGCTTCTTTTCAAGAGCTTTGAAATGATTGAACAAAATTTAAGAAATTGAAAGATTTAAAGAATTAGTTTTACTGTTACAATTAACAAAAAATATGTGAAAACAAATCTAATTACACGGAAAGAAAGTTCTTAGAGAGTACCTAAAAATGTTTTCTTTTATTTCTGTAAAACTTAAATTTGCAGGGATCCACGTTTTTAATGTTGGGGTAAAAATTTATTTCCTCATCTAAAATTTGTGTACGATAATGTAATCCAACATGAGAATAATGTAAGAATTAGTGGACAGGCTAATCTGAATTGCACTTCACAATTATATTCAATATTTTAAATAATTGCTCTATCACCTGGAACTTATAAAATTAACGGTAAATTATCATTTATTAATCTTGTTGATAATGAACATGTTGCTGCATTATTACAGCATTCTGGATATTGATGTTCATTTTTAACTTTTATGGTAAAATCAGTATTTCTCTTTATATGGCGCAAGAAACTATGTTTTTGAATTTTCAAAAACTTGTGCATCTAATACGTCTATTGTTGGTCATAGATTTGAAAAGTTGCTAATTTTCTTATTTACATAGAATTAAATATATAAATAAGAAATTGCTTGTAGTGTTACGTTTTTCACTTTAACAATCGTGTAGTACAAATGCTATAATTTTAAGTGTATTTATTTGCATGTTATATATAAATAAAAATTGGAGGAGTATGCAAGTACGCGTACTTGCCTCGGGTGCGCGACACAATATTACATTACTAAAGCACGTGCAATATCATTCAGTATTTACACAATACAATCAATGCGTAAGACAATTTACGCTTATACTAAAGTACACTTATGTACAATTAAACTGTACAATTTCACATTATATATACGGTTGAATGTATAATGTTAACAATAAAAGTATTTTATAATTTACTTATAAAAATTTGAAAATTGCATGGTTTTGATATTTAAATAATAATACTGTAATATTATATTGGACTTTTTGCATGTTTTGTTTATCTTCATGTATTGTTTTTGCATGTGTTTTTATTTTGAATACTTTGTTCTCACAATATCAAAAATGTTGATAATAATTTAGTATTCACACGTACACACGAGTGCATATGTATAATACCATTTTATGCCTGCTAATTATTAATTAGTAAATTGTATTGTGCATGTATTCTTTATTTGTGTACGAGATATTTGGGTCTAGTTTAGTAATTATTTTCTACAAAGTGGAACATAGAGCGCCATCTCTCGTAAAACGATGCGATTACATCTATCCAATATGGCGCTGGCTATCGGAACTGGCATCGCGCCTGCCAAATCATAGTTTTCACTATTCGTTTTAGATATTCCTTTTTCGAGTCGGAAACAAACCTATAAATAATTGTTATAAAATAGGCTATTGCGCTCTACCCTTTGTTTGCATGCAAATGACTGGAATAGTTTATAAATACTAATTATTTGGCTTCTTTGGTCTGCTAACCTACCTGACTCCAGCGCCACCATGTAAGATAGCTTTTTTCGGAAACTTTCTGTACTGACTACCCTTAAGCGTTCTCTTCATCTGACCTCCCTCTATTGACTGACTTCCTAACCCACCATTATACCACGATGACTTATACACTTTCTAAAATGCTTAAAAATCTTATCCACTGCAATTTTGCTAACCATACAAAATGCAGTGAGTTCACGTATTTTTCCTTTCTGTCTGCCGTTCTAGTAAGCATTCTGGAAAAAGCCCGCTCATCCAGACTGGGATCGGTCTATGAACGATCACTATTTTCATCCGAATCGGCGAGATCGTGCTCGAGACACGCTGTGTCGAATTATATTATAAACGGCAGTGGATTAATCATACTATCGAATGTACTATATTCACCACCAGTACCACAGCTACTATCATTTATTTCGGATGTCTCAGTCGATGCGATTTTAACCTTTTATTATGTGGTACTACTAATGGATTCCTCTAACTCCATTCTTTTCTTTTTTACTACACTTTTCTTACGACTCAAAATAGAAAATTCTAAATCTCTGCCCAGCTTTTTTTCTCCCTCCTCATCCTGCCCCACCAAACCCTCCTCATAAACTCATGACGGTTACCAATATGTTCCTGAGGTATACTTGCTTTGTAAAGTATGTAATTTTTAAGAAATTTTTTGGTATATTGTCAATAATTTATCGTTCGAGGTTAATTTTCTTTTATCCCTCCACCGTCTCGTTTTTACCATTGTCGCGTCCCGACGAAAATTATATTATTATTTTTCGTAAAAAGTACTGCGTAGTTTAGAATAAAAATACGGCGTAGAAGACGAACAAAATAAGGTTGATCAAGAATGATTCTAAGTAAATGCAGTAATATAAAATAGAACTAAGGAACAGATTATTTTACGAGTGTTTCAAACGAAACAGAGACTGATAAGTAGAGTTGAAGATATTATTCAAAGCCAATACGCATATAAGCGGGATCGCCGATAGTGAGATCGAAACGAAGGGTTACGCAAGAGTTTTTTTGTACTGCACTATAAAATCAATGCTCGGAGAAGAGCCGGCAATGGGAAACATCGACTAGAAAATTCGAGCATTAGAAGGAAGTAATAAATTAAGCCGTTCTTTGGATAACGTCGCAGTAATAAAAGGGGGACAGCAAATTCTCCGAATTAACTACGAAGCGATACAGAAAATGCATGGGATTCGACAATTTTTAACTACGCACATCTAACGGTCCAATCGGGTGCAAGCACAGAAAAATCGAGAACTACTTACACAATTTCCATATAAGGCAAAGTGTAAGACAAGGAGAGATGCATAGATTTTAGGGTATATAAAGAGGACCCAGAACAGACACAGCCACTCCTAAATTTTCATCTAAAGCTTTCGCAAGGCGAAGCTCTGCTGGACAACTCTTTGATTTTTATCCGAGGGCGTGGCTCTGCTACTTGAACTTTAAGTAATACGTATTAAAAATCACAAGAGGAATCGAGACGTATCATTGACATCTACAAGCCATAGTCGAGGAACTACGACTTCGACATCTGGAAATCGTCGAGCTCCAACAGCATACACATCTAACGTCGACGCCCGCAGGTCTAGCAGGACATTATACGGCAATCTGACACCGCTACCCACGTTCAAGGCGGACCTTCGTTCCTCACCGAATATACACACATATATATATATATATATACATATATATATCTATATATTTGGGTACTTAAGGTATATTCTTTTCGGCTATCTATACGCTTGTATTATTCGTAAAGGCAACCTGATATTTTATGTCATTTCGATTGCTGAACCAACCGTTTTTCTTTTAAAACAATTATTATTACATACAATTTATTAACTATAATTCATGTTTTAAACGACAACCATTTTTTTTATTTTATCTGCATTTACTTATAATGATTCCTATTTCAATTATTGATTATTAATGTTTATAATAAAATAACCTTGTGTATTTTCTTATTCTACAATGTGTTAATATGTTCGCCGTACATTTGTTTATTTAATCAAAATTAATCGTTATTCGACTTAAATAATTTTATACAATTGTTAATAAAATAGTGTAAATTTATGTGTTTTTGCCCATTAAAAAGCTGTAATAATTTAGTTTCACGTGTTCATTTAAAGAAAAACAGCATATTATATTTAAATAAATAATGCATAATTAATACGAAATAAAACATATTATTTTATTTATCCCACATTATATCCTGCATCTCTACTCTCAAAATAACTTCGCTCGCTACTCCCGGAGACGTAAGGCTAGTCCTAGTCAAACAAGAGCGAAAGGAACGCGAATGGTTTATTAACCATTTGCCTTCTTGTAATATTTTTTATAGTAGTTGGTGCAAGTCTGGACGTGACAGATTGTATTAATTATTATAATAAATTTGGTGCATCGGCCGGGAAACTCACATTTTTGAGAGAAAAAAAGAGATTAAAGGAATAATGTGTTTAGATATAAAATGTCAGGTTCGCCTAAAAATACTGATTGTTATGTAAATAAACAAAGAAACACGAGTTTAGAATTTTCTATGAATGATACGTTATTAAATTTATACAAAGAAAAAGTTCAGACTCTCGATACTCTCGATTTAACTAAAACTCCTAGGGAAACAGTGCAAAATTTGACAAAAGAAATAAATTATTTAAAGGATAGACTAGAAAAAAGTGCAGCAAATATTTCATTATCTATAAAAATACCTCGCAATTTTGAATATAGAGAACCTTTTTTTCCAACTGATCTTTCTATTTCCGAAGTTAGTGAAGACGAACAGGAAGACACAATAATTACTCCCACACGTGTAAAACATTTTAGTTTAAAACCCGCAGTTTTGAATTACGAGGAACAAAAAGAACTTATCGCGAATAATCCTGTAAATTTTAGTACGCCAGCCCCAATTTATCGTCCATATGAACCATTGATTTTAACACCGGATAACGTTATAAGCTCGGTAAGAAAACGGCTCGCGACTGAAGTAAAAAAAGAGTTGTTAGGTTCTTATCTCGAGGAACCTAAAATCATAGAAAGTTTACAAGAAAGTGTGAAAAAAGGGACAACTTTTCAAGGTATCATAAATAAGATTAAAGGCGCGTTAAATATTTTTTCCGCACCGATCGAAAAAGAGACTGAGGAAGCAAAGACACTAGTGACAGACACGGCGAAAGTACTCGACGAAAAACTAATTCAAGGCGCGACAGATTTTACAGTTCCCTTCGATAATCAATTAATTAAAAAATCACCCGAACAAGCAAACTCTTCTAAGATTAAAGACGAATTATTTAATAAAATTAATTTAGACGAATTAAGAATAAACACCGGAACAAAACCAAAAAAATTAGATAGGAGTGAAGTTAAAAAACAAATTAACAATAAAACAATGACGTCTCAAATTCGAGGTTTATCGCTAAAGGACGCTCTAGATTTAATACCGCGATTTAACGGTCATAATATAAATTTATCGCAATTTTTGGACGGATGCAACGAAGCAAAAGAAATTTTACCGTCGGAGTACGAAAAAGAATTAACAAAACTTATTCGAATGCGTTTATATGGGGAAGCTTTAACTTGTGCGCGCGGAGAAAATTTTAATTCTATCGAAGAGATATCCGATTTTTTCGAAAATACCTTCGGATCGATAAAAACATATTACGAGTGGACGGGAGAACTTGCTAAATTAAAACAGAAAAACAATGAGACAGTCGTTGCTTATTTTAATCGGTTACAAGAAATAAAAAATGAAATAGTCAAAGCGGCCGACAGAGAGGGACGAGTCGCGGTAGCAGATCATTTCATGCTTGAGCTAAGGCGAGATTGTTTAAAATTCTTTTTAAAAGGGCTTCGTTGGGAAATTCGCGCGCGTTTAGGGACACCAAGTTCTATAAAACAAGCTCGTGAACAAGCACTCGAGGTGGAGCGCGAGTTCGCTTGTAGCGTCTTGGACGAGGAGACTCCGAGCCGAGAAGAGACTCGTTTTCGTTCAACTCGAGAAACGCGTAAAGTAAACTATATTTCTAATAACTCTCCGATTGTATGTCAATATTGTTCTAAGACTGGTCATGGAGCCATAAATTGTTTCAAATTAGCACGAAGTTTTGCGGAAAGATTTTCCGATAATAACAACCGACGCAATCCCATAAACAGTTCATATAGCCCACAAAATCGCTCGGATAATAGTCTCGGATAAATTTACAATTTGGTGGTTGGAATGACTATCAAAATCAGACGGAATTTTTACCAAATAGAGACAGAGATAAAAATGATTCCTTTGTTCGTTATAATAATAATAAATACTCGTCGCAGCAATTTAACAAAGAAGATCGGGGAAATAATTCCGGGACTCGCGGTGTGCGCGAGCCGGTTAATCCAACTTCCCAAGAATCACGATATATTAATAACGAATCGAATAATAATATAAGATCACCAGTTACTTGTTTTCATTGCGGAAAACCCGGTCACATAAAGCGCGATTGTTATAAGTTACAAAGAGAGATAAGAGAAGGAAATCAAAATCAGGGAAACACCGACACTCTCTCTCCGAGGAGGGTCGAGAGAGAGGCTACGAATCAAATTCCCTCTACTTCGAGCGCGGAAACCCGCTCAAACGTCCCCTCCGCTCCGCGAAAATAAATTTAAGCCAACAGAGTGCAGCCCCGGTCGTAATCTTCGATATCGGTCAGTTAAGACGTCCGTTAAAATTCTTGCTAGATACAGGAGCATCGGTAAGTCTAATTAAAGAGTCAGAGGTAGACTCTCGCGTAAAAATTGACGAAAATGATATTATATTGTTAAAAGGCATAACTGATCACTCATTAACTACTCGTGGTAAAATTAGAATAGATTTCGAAGGATCTCCCGTGGAGCTCAATTTAGTACATGATTCGTTTCCTATACAACAAGACGGAATCTTAGGCACCGATTTTTTCCGTAGAAACGATGCAAAAATCAATTATTTGGAACAATATTTAGAATTTAACGGATTAATCCTCCCCTTTGAAAATGCAAATAATATGCAAACGGATGAATCGATATATATAATGGAGAATATCGAAAATTATGACCGAAAATCAATACGATATATGCCAAACCCAAGGGAAAACAATAGTTATACGAACATGAAAAATTCAAGATTTTATAATTATACCGATAGTGACTCAGAAACGTCAAGTGATTTTCAATTACACGAAAATGATGAAACGTTTATAAAATTTGACACAAACGAATCGTATGAAATCTACGAACAAGAACAAAAAAATGAAAGAAATCAAAATGGCAACGACAAAAACCTATACAATTACAGTGAAAAAGAACAAGAGTTATATGACGATTATAAAAATGACGAAATACAAGTACATCAGATCGACGAGGAGTCGGATCTAAAGAATAATACATGTAAAGCAAGTAAAAATTGTTATGGATTAATAAAGGAAGAACGATTACGAATAAATAATGAAAAAGCGCAGCCACGGGTATGTGGTGTGACTGAGCTACGTATTAAAGAGAAATTTGATGAAATTACTGATAATTATGGTATTATTGAAGCACCATTGTTCGATAGGATGGCTGAGAGTCCCTCCTTCACTAATTATGAAAACGAAGTTGACCTGAAGTATGATATTGAAAATGAAATAAAAAATGAAGAAAATTTATTGAATAAGACAGTTAATAATTGTCGAGTACAAATGGTTTATGAAATCGAGGAGGGCGATAAATGCGGACCTCGTGAAAATAAGGAAAATTTTGTTGATAAAAAGATGAATTGTCGAGTACAAATGGATTATGAAATCGAGGAGGGCGATAAATGCGGACCTCGTAAAAATAAGGAAGATTTTGTTGATAAAAAGATGAATTGTCGAGTACAAATGGATTATGAAATCGAGGAGGGCGATAAATGCGGACCTCGTGAAAATAAGGAAGATTTTGTTGATAAAAAAATGAATTGTCCAGTACGAATGGATTACGAAATCGAGGAGGGCGATAAGTGCGGACCTCGTGAAAATAAGCAAGATTTTGTTGATAAAAAGATGAATTGTCCAGTAAGAATGGATTACGAAATCGAGGAGGGCGATAAATGCGGACCTCGTGATAAAAATGTTAGTAAATTGAATAACAAAGAATTGGTTATGTCGGGGGAAGAGTTAGATACTATCCCGAGAACCGAAATATTATGGATAAATAAACAAGGAACTGAAGAAACTGAAAATGAGATAAATAATGAGAATTTAATAAACATACAGGAAGAAAATGAACAGGATGAGGACCCTAGCGATTTTTTATTGAATGAACGAGTTATAAACGAAAATTTACGAAAAGAATTTGTCGAAGCCATACACGAAAACGAAATGAATAACAGTTATTTGGTTTATTCAAATAAACCTTATATTAATAATTTTTATAGTTATGAAAGTGAAGAGGTCGACATACACGACATTTCTGACAATCGATCTGAAGCGAGGATACTTAACATAACGGAGGATACGAGTACACTTAATCGTAATGGACGATTAAAAGAAGCATTGCATTTTGATAAAATGGACGAGGAACAAAGACAATCTATAGAAAATTTAATTGATAAATATTCGGATTGTTTCTGTCTAAAAGGAGAAAAATTAGGCGTGACAAATGCTATAGAACATAAGATACCGACTGTCGACGACATACCAATCACAGCTAAGCCATATAGATTTCCTCATGCTCTCAAAAGCGAACTTGATAAACAATTAAAAGAAATGATTGAAGGAGACATAATTGAACCATCAAGTTCCAATTATACATCACCTGTTTTTCTAGTAACAAAAAACCCTGATAGTCAGGGTAATAAACGATACCGACTAGTTGTCGATTTTCGATAATTAAACGATAAAACCGTAAAGGATCGATACCCATTACCTAATATACTAGATATTATCGATCAAATCGGACCAGAAAATCGTGTATTCACCGTCTTGGATTTATGTCAAGGATTTTTACAAGTTCCGTTAGCACAAGAAGATCGACACAAAACAGCTTTCGCATCTTCATTCGGTTTATTTCAATTTAAAACAATGCCTATGGGATTATGCAATTCTCCAGCCACTTTTCAAAGAATGATTGATCGTGTTTTCGAAGGCATGCAAGGCAAAGAAATATTTTTATTCCTTGACGACGCAGTTATATACGCTAAAAATATTCAGGAGCATAACCAAAAGTTTGAAAAATTTTTGCAAAGAGTACGCGCCGCAAATCTGAAATTACAGCCAGACAAATGTGAATTTTTGAAGAGAGAAGTAGTGTATCTGGGACACGTACTATCACCAGAAGGTGTTTTGCCGGATCCAAAAAAAATTAGAAGCAGTAAAAAAATTTCCAATTCCAAAGACAGTGAAAAACATACGTCAATTTTTAGGATTAGCAGGTTATTATAGACGATTCATTGCGAATTTTTCGGGTATTGCTAGACCGTTAAGTAATTTATTAAAGAAAGACGCACCCTTCCTATGGTCCAGCGAGGTGCAAAAGGCATTCGATGATTTAAGAGAAAAATTGTGTAAACAACCAATACTACAAATCGCAGATTTTAATAAACCATTTATAGTGACTTGTGACGCTAGCGGTACAGCAATAGGAGCAATATTATCACAAGGAGAGGTGGGAACCGACCTACCAGTTGCTTATGTTTCGCGGGTATTAAACCTTCCGTTAGTGCACAAGAAGATCGACACAAAACAGCTTTCGCATCTTCATTCGGTTTATTTCAATTTAAAACAATGCCTATGGGATTATGCAATTCTCCAGCCACTTTTCAAAGAATGATTGATCGTGTTTTCGAAGGCATGCAAGGCAAAGAAATATTTTTATTCCTTGACGACGCAGTTATATACGCTAAAAATATTCAGGAGCATAACCAAAAGTTTGAAAATTTTTGCAAAGAGTACGCGCCGCAAATCTGAAATTACAGCCAGACAAATGTGAATTTTTGAAGAGAGAAGTAGTGTATCTGGGACACGTACTATCACCAGAAGGTGTTTTGCCGGATCCAAAAAAATTAGAAGCAGTAAAAAAATTTCCAATTCCAAAGACAGTGAAAAACATACGTCAATTTTTAGGATTAGCAGGTTATTATAGACGATTCATTGCGAATTTTTCGGGTATTGCTAGACCGTTAAGTAATTTATTAAAGAAAGACGCACCCTTCCTATGGTCCAGCGAGGTGCAAAAGGCATTCGATGATTTAAGAGAAAAATTGTGTAAACAACCAATACTACAAATCGCAGATTTTAATAAACCATTTATAGTGACTTGTGACGCTAGCGGTACAGCAATAGGAGCAATATTATCACAAGGAGAGGTGGGAACCGACCTACCAGTTGCTTATGTTTCGCGGGTATTAAACAAAGCCGAGCAAAAATATGATACTTATTCAAGGGAAGCATTAGCCATACTGTATGCCGTTACTCAGTTCGATTGCTATCTAAGAGGCCGTCGTTTCCTCATTATAACAGATCATAAACCACTTGTTTGGTTTAAAAACTCAGTAGATCCGACATCTAGAGTTAGTAGATGGAGAATAAAACTGAATGCATACGACTTTGACATCGTATACAAAGCCGGTAAAAGTAACGTTAATGCTGACGCGTTATCAAGAAATCCAATAGAAGAACCCGTTTATGTTATTAAAAATCATTCTATGGAAACACGCAGTCGTGCAGGAAAAATAACACGGCCAAACTACAACGAAAAGAGAGCTAAACGACCCAACAAGTCAAATATATCAAAAGAACCAGTCAAAAACCTTCCTATAATACAAGAAGCCCCCGAGGAAATTGAAACGATAGTCAACTCAGACAAAAGATTACAACCCATGGAGATAGATAATTTTAACAACAAATTTGACGAGTCCTGGGAAGAGAAGGATGTTTACGAAGAACCAAATGATGAAAAGAAATTCATTGAAGTTAAAGAACAACTCTTTATGAGAAAAGATAATTACGTTTATTTCATAACTACGACTGGAATGCCTTTAGATGAAGGATCCAGAAAATTGGCTTCCAAATTATTACTACCTCATTTTTCCAATTTAAATCCAGGAGAAATAAGAATCAATAACAAAAACGGAAAAATGCATTTTGCTATGGTGTTACGTGACGAAGAGCGACTGAGTACTTCAGAAATTATTAATAATCTAAAAACGAATCTATTAAATTTAAAAAATATTATATTAAAAGAAAAATTACGTTCAATAAGTATCGCAAAGAGCGAAATTATTGAAAACGTTTCATGGAACGAAATATTGAAACAAATAAGTATAACACTACGAAAAATTAATGTAAAAATAATTATTTGTTTAGGATTCATAAAATGTGTGGAAGAGAGTAATAGGGAAAATATTATTCGCGAAATGCACGAGTCTGCTTGTGCAGGACATAAAGGGGTAACAAAAACCTATAAACGTATAAAACAACGTTTTTATTGGCCAGACATTAAGAAAGATGTACAAAACTACATTAGACATTGTTTAACTTGCCAACTAAAAAAATTGGTTCGTGTTAAAACTAAACAACGTATGATAATAACAGATACTCCGTACTCGGCTATGGAATCCATATCGGTCGATCTTGTGGGACCATTTCCCAGATCTCAAAATAATAACAATAATATATTAACCATTCAATGCAACCTTTCAAAATACTGTATGGCGATACCCATACCAGACGCGACCGCGGCAACGATCGCCGAAGCGTTAGTCCGTCGACACTTCTCAATTTTTAGCGCCCCGTTGTTAATTATATCCGACCAAGGTACCTCATTTTTAAGTAGTCTGATGAGAGAAGTAGCAAAAATTTTTAAGATTAAACAAGTTAAAACCACGGCTTATCACCCTCAGTCCAACTCCGTTGAGCGTTTTCATAGCAGTTTAGCAGATTATTTAAAAACAATGATAGAAAGAAATGACTCATGGGATGAGTTATGCGAATTAGCCGCGTTTTCGTATAATACGTCGGTACATGAGGGTAATCTCTACACACCTTTTGAAATTGTTTTTGCACGAAAAGCGCGACTACCATCAAACGAACCTTTAGACCCACGAGAACGAGTTCCAACGTATGATGATTACATTATAAATTTACGACAACGTTTAAACGAAATACAGGGAATCGCGCGAGAAAAATTAATAGCTTCTAAACATAGGTCAAAATTCTATTACGACAGGAAAGCCAATCATCAAGAATTTCAGACAGGGGATAATGTCTGGTTATTAAAAGGAGGGAAGAAATACAAACTAGGCGATCAATATACTGGACCCCATCGGATTTTAGAAATAGTTAATGACAAGGGAAATGTAAAAATAGAGCTAGCTCATAATAAAACGAAAATAGTGCATGTTAATAGGTTAAGATATTCATATATGGAACCTTTGTAGTGCCTAAACATAGGTATATAATATATAATAGCCCCAATGTGCTTGAAAATATGTATACGCACTAATATATATTTTACAGTTCTAAAAGTTGTCAATAGAATAATATTTATTATCTTGTAATCACAATTGGCATACATTCAACTTAAAATAAAATTATTTCAATTTATCTGACTTTATACAAAAAAAAATGATATAAAAATAATATGTATATAACTAAATTAACGACGAAAATAAACTACAAGGAAATAATATTTTTTATTATACAGAAAGATCATTACAAGAAAAGCATTCACTCACTTAAATTAAATAAAAACGCGATTATTAAATTAGAAACGAATAAGGCAAATAACAAACAAATAAGGTCTTTTTCTCTTTACTCTTCTCGCCTAAGATAACAACGATGTTAATGTACAAATGAAAGTAAGGGAAAGATTTAAAGTTTCAATGTCAGTTGAGCTTAGTCAAATTTAAATTTAACTGCTATAAAAAAAAAATGATTTACAACAAAATAGAATCATTGGAGTCTAACACATCACTAAACCTAAAACCTATATCCTATACTTCCTAAGGAGTGCTTGATTGCACCCTTTCCTCCTCGTTGCGGTAAATGCTCCAGCAACACTGTCACTTATCCTTCCTAAGGAGTGCTTGATTGCACCCTTTCCTCCTCGTTGCGGTAAATGCTCCAGCAACACCGTCACTTATCCTTCCTAAGGAGTGCTTGATTGCACCCTTTCCTCCTCGTTGCGGTAAATGCTCCAGCAACACCGTCACTTATCCTTCCTAAGGAGTGCTTGATTGCACCCTTTCCTCCTCGTTGCGGTAAATGCTCCAGCAACACCGTCACTTATCCTTCCTAAGGAGTGCTTGATTGCACCCTTTCCTCCTCGTTGCGGTAAACTTATCCTTCCTAAGGAGTGCTTGATTGCACCCTTTCCTCCTCGTTGCGGTAAATGCTCCAGCAACACCGTCACTTATCCTTCCTAAGGAGTGCTTGATTGCACCCTTACCTCCTCGTTGCGGTAAATGATCCAGCAACACCGTCACTTATCCTTCCTAAGGAGTGCTTGATTGCACCCTTTCCTCCTCGTTGCGGTAAATGCTCCAACAACACCGTCACTTATCCTTCCTAAGGAGTGCTTGATTGCACCCTTTCCTCCTCGTTGCGGTAAATGCTCCAGCAACACTGTCACTTATCCTTCCTAAGGAGTGCTTGATTGCACCCTTTCCTCCTCGTTGCGGTAAATGCTCCAGCATCACTGTCACTTATCCTTCCCAAGGAGTGCTTAATTGCACCCTTTCCTCCTCGTTGCGGTAAATGCTCCAGCATCACTGTCACTTATCCTTCCCAAGGAGTGCTTAATTGCACCCTTTCCTCCTCGTTGCGGTAAATGCTCCAGCAACACTGTCACTTATCCTTCCTAGGGAGTGCTTGATTGCACCCTTTCCTCCTCGTTGCGGTAAATGCTCCAGCAACACGGTCACTTATCCTTCCTACATACCGTTCAAAATGTAAACCTATATAAATAATTACAACTGAACTCACCTTGACTCTAGTAATTCTGTTAATTAGTCATACTTTCTTACAGAACGCGCAGGTCTAAATATATAAGGAGAGTTTGGCATACTAAAAACAAATAATCTAACACTAGGCTCAATGGACATAAGAGAATCTGTACAAACCAACAAAATACTGATTGCAAAGAAACGAGAAGAGGAGAGAAAAGATAGATTTTATTAAAATTAATAATTAAAAAAAAAGGTTGAAAACTTCATTAATTAAATTAATTAAATAAAGTAAACTCACAAATAGTATCAATACACATGTCGGATAAAATCATCGATTCAAAATCAAAGTATGAGAATATTTCTAATGTTGATTTTAATAAAAAAAATGCAGAAAATTCGATTAATTTGTTAATTTTGTGGATAAAGTTCAAAATTCAACTGTTAATAAAAACAATAATAATTAAAATTGTACAATTTAGTATTTATGCCAATGCAGTTCATACTAGTGTTCAATCTAATACTTTGTTCATAAATACTGATTAAAACAAACAATGTATATACAAGAAAAAGGTTTAAAAAAATAAAACAACACTTATTTTCATACGATTAATTCCATACGATTATTTAAGTTTTATATAGAGCTAATAATATAAAACCTAAGACAGGCACGTTAGAATATTTTCCTCTTATTTATGAACAATAGGTATGCTAATTGTTTCGAATAAATTTTAAAAATTTTAAAAATCAATTTAGGATATCCAATGATAATTGATACAGATAAATAATATTTTTCTCGTATTTATATTACCAATAATACAATGCGTAGCAAAAAAATATATACAAAAATAATATAATTAGTAATAAAATTCTGGTGAATTTATTTAAATAAACTAAAAAGTAAACAAATTCAAACGATTTCTCTTTATATTACTTGAACATAACAAATAAGTTTCTACAGTTGTTAGTTTAAATAGAACCAAGAAAACGACGAATATTTAAATTGTTCCTCAAAATATAAAAATAAAAAGAGTGTAAATTAGTCATTTTAACGTGAAACGAAATGGAATTAAGCGAATAAAAACGAACGTCGGGCAGTTCCGCAACTTCTTGGGTTATTCCGTCGTACCGTTTATTCAGTGTAGTCTACTCTTTCTCCCAAGATATAGGAGGATGGTTCTATATGGGCCTACTTAGCCTACTCAATTTTCGCACTGTCACTTATGTATTGCTCATTTTATTTTTTCATTTGTATCGATTGTATCTTTTTCTTATGAAACTAAATTAACTATTTCTCAATTATATATTATATTATATTAAAAGTGAATCTTTGTTTATAATGGCTGAAAAGAAAATTCTAAAAAAAAATAAAAGTCAAAATAATTATGTGTTCGTTTTATTTTGGGGGGGAGGGGGAGCGAAGAAAATCAAATTTTCTTCACTCCTAATCTTTATAAAAATATATAGAGATATATTATTAAGATAGGATGTACTAACATTGTTCACATTGAAGGGAGAACCTATATTGCATAAGAACAAGAAATTTTTTTTTCTTCTCTTCAACAATTCGTAATAGTAGAATTATTAATTGAATAAATGTAAAAAAAAAGGAAACTAATATCTAACTCTTTTCTTTGACTTTTTAGAAAATATATATGTAAGCATACAAATATTAAAGAAGAAAATTGAAAATTTTGTAAAAAAAATGTGGCTACGAGAAAAAAAATATTAGTAACATATATTTTTAACATGACTTGAAGTATACTAAAAATTAAGGGTACAAACTAAAGATAAATAATTTTTTTTATTAACTATAGAAAACACATTTAATAATAATTATACAATTTCTCGGAATATCTATAATAAATTGTAATAATAAAACTTTTTTTATTACGTATCTATTTGTATAGGTGAATTATATCAATACTGTTAAACTGTTTGAAATAATGTACTCGAAGTATGTAACATAATAACAAACGAAGTTGAACTACGAAATAAATAATTGTAATATGGTTTATAAAGTTCACTATAAGAAATAAAGAAAAATTAATCGAAATAATGTTTATAATTTAAAATTAAGTATGATATCTTATGTTAAGAGAAATAATAATATAATAATAATATTGATCAACGACGAGGGCGTCGTTTTTAAAAAGGGGGGGAGTTGTCGCGTCCCGACGAAAATTATATTATTATTTTTCGTAAAAAGTACTGCGTAGTTTAGAATAAAAATACGGCGTAGAAGACGAACAAAATAAGGTTGATCAAGAATGATTCTAAGTAAATGCAGTAATATAAAATAGAACTAAGGAACAGATTATTTTACGAGTGTTTCAAACGAAACAGAGACTGATAAGTAGAGTTGAAGATATTATTCAAAGCCAATACGCATATAAGCGGGATCGCCGATAGTGAGATCGAAACGAAGGGTTATGCAAGAGTTTTTTTGTACTGCACTATAAAATCAATGCTCGGAGAAGAGCCGGCAATGGGAAACATCGACTAGAAAATTCGAGCATTAGAAGGAAGTAATAAATTAAGCCGTTCTTTGGATAACGTCGCAGTAATAAAAGGGGGACAGCAAATTCTCCGAATTAACTACGAAGCGATACAGAAAATGCATGGGATTCGACAATTTTTAACTACGCACATCTAACGGTCCAATCGGGTGCAAGCACAGAAAAATCGAGAACTACTTACACAATTTCCATATAAGGCAAAGTGTAAGACAAGGAGAGATGCATAGATTTTAGGGTATATAAAGAGGACCCAGAACAGACACAGCCACTCCTAAATTTTCATCTAAAGCTTTCGCAAGGCGAAGCTCTGCTGGACAACTCTTTGATTTTTATCCGAGGGCGTGGCTCTGCTACTTGAACTTTAAGTAATACGTATTAAAAATCACAAGAGGAATCGAGACGTATCATTGACATCTACAAGCCATAGTCGAGGAACTACGACTTCGACATCTGGAAATCGTCGAGCTCCAACAGCATACACATCTAACGTCGACGCCCGCAGGTCTAGCAGGACATTATACGGCAATCTGACACCGCTACCCACGTTCAAGGCGGACCTTCGTTCCTCACCGAATATACACACATATATATATATATATATATACATATATATATCTATATATTTGGGTACTTAAGGTATATTCTTTTCGGCTATCTATACGCTTGTATTATTCGTAAAGGCAACCTGATATTTTATGTCATTTCGATTGCTGAACCAACCGTTTTTCTTTTAAAACAATTATTATTACATACAATTTATTAACTATAATTCATGTTTTAAACGACAACCATTTTTTTTATTTTATCTGCATTTACTTATAATGATTCCTATTTCAATTATTGATTATTAATGTTTATAATAAAATAACCTTGTGTATTTTCTTATTCTACAATGTGTTAATATGTTCGCCGTACATTTGTTTATTTAATCAAAATTAATCGTTATTCGACTTAAATAATTTTATACAATTGTTAATAAAATAGTGTAAATTTATGTGTTTTTGCCCATTAAAAAGCTGTAATAATTTAGTTTCACGTGTTCATTTAAAGAAAAACAGCATATTATATTTAAATAAATAATGCATAATTAATACGAAATAAAACATATTATTTTATTTATCCCACATTATATCCTGCATCTCTACTCTCAAAATAACTTCGCTCGCTACTCCCGGAGACGTAAGGCTAGTCCTAGTCAAACAAGAGCGAAAGGAACGCGAATGGTTTATTAACCATTTGCCTTCTTGTAATATTTTTTATAGTAGTTGGTGCAAGTCTGGACGTGACACCATCCAACAATGTAGAATATATGTGAACGTAGAAATGCTTGCTCGTTAATAGAGATTTTTCACGTTTCGGCAAATCCGGTGAGAAGTTGACAATGTTATGCATCTGCGCGTCCAATCACGTGGCCACTGCACTCGGTGTTTGCATAGTACGAGAATCTCTACTCAACGTCATCATTTGCCGCTTTTTGACGCATTCTTCCGGCACCAAAATCATTTTTTCCACGTGCTCCATAAACCGATAAAACCGGTTTTACAATCAACGGTATATTGGCTGCTCGAATAACCAATATCCTCTAATAAAATATTCAGGGCGCACTCGCATATGCACACTAACAATTTAGTGTCCGTTAATCGGAGTAAAACAACGAATTGTTCACCACTCAAATGACACAATGTCTTCAAAATGTCAACATTTTTTTACCAAACGGTGTTTATGCACATCCTACCCGAGCCATTACAAACGCACGACTGGCAGACTGCAGATCGAAGTACTAGATTTTATTTTTTTACGTGGTAATTGGGTAACTTTATTGAAGACAGGAAAATATCTTTTTTCATACATACGCTCACAAGTTTTACACTCGCTACGCGTTACAATATCATGGTGGGATGTTGAGGAATTTACAACAAACGCTACAAATATCGATTGTATTGCATCCTTAGCTAATTTGCGGATTGTATTAAAGTTTATCTGCTGATTCGTCGAAGAATTTTAACGAATACCTTTGATTTTAAATTTTGATTGAAATTTCTTATTTTATTCATAACTTTGCTCCAAATTGAGTAATTTGAGCTTCTTTTTTACAAATTATATCTACTTAAACACAACTTTTTTTTGGTTTATGTTTCGAATGTCTTGAATCTTTATTTGTTTTGTTGTTATAAGTGACTCAATTGGAAGTAATTTTTATTGAACTTATTATAATTTGACGAATAACTTTCAGTAAAGTCTCGTTAAGGCCATTGGCAAGTAATAATGTGGCTTAGTTCATATTTCTACATTACAAAATATATACCAAAGTTAGGATAAGATCCCGAAGGTCATGTACTCCCCTTGTCCGTAGAAGCAAATGACTCGCCTCATCACTCATGTCTACAGCTGAAATACAAAGAAGATCCTAAACATGCTCTCAATAACCGATAGAGGGTTTATAAAATTTGGTTTCATAATTAATACTTACCAAGAAGAGAGTGGAATTAACGCATTAAACTCTGTACATGGCATCCATCGGTACCTCGGCGGATAAATACAAAAACCATCGATGCTTATGATTTCAGTTTCATTCTCAAAAATAGCATGATTGTACATAAAATTTCAAGTACGAACGCTGCAAAAATGTGTAACGTATTTAACCCGACAAAGTAACTCATTTACCGAAAACAATTTTCAATTCGAGCATTTATCGCAAAACAAACGAACTATCGGTTCGCGTAGAAGCAAAACGTTCAAAATGGATCGTAAAATTATTATCAAGACTACCTTCTCTATTATAGACAGATGTTACTGTCACTTGGCGTAGAAAACACTTATAAATCTCGGTCGAAATGCACTTCTTTTATAGAGTCACTATGGACAAAAGGAGGGGTAGAAAGAGGGGTAGAAACGCAATGTTGCATAGTAAAGAATGCACAATCACCTGTTTTACACTCTTATATAAAAATGAATTTCAGCTCAATTTTGAATCGTTAACATTATACCGAGAAACCTTAAATTGACAAGGCAGACAAATTTTTTATAAAGCTAACACCTTCCGCTTTCTTGCACTTAAATATAAATTGAAATCTTTATTAACTAACTTATATCACTACGAATAATCATAACCTACCTTTAATTCACATATTACAGTATAAAGCGTTTAAATTGTTGGATATGTTCTATATACGATAATTCAGAAAAATCACACAATCAGCGGTGTTACCCTCTTATAAAGTTTTATCAAAGACAAATAAATAACCCTTATAACTATTATATATAATTGATCAGATCGATATTTAACGGGAGTTCTTAAAAGTAACGGGAGAGCAAAAAATGTAGAGATATAGTGCTATATTAGTCTCACCAATATGAAGTAATGGTGGAGACAAACGAAAACCCCTACACTGCGAAATGATTAAATCGATACCTGGTGATCGATAACACAGGTCAACATGGTTTTGTTCTCAGAAAGTGTAGGGTTATTTCTGATGTAATTTTTCATGTAAAACCGAATTCGGGGTCTGAATTGCACTATCACGTCAGGGTTTGGAGATAGCCTAACGTAAAAGTGCAAAAATTGCAATTTTTGGCTATATTTGAGGTTGTGTAACATCATCATATTTTTTTTTTCTTAAAAAACAACCAATGGCACCTTAACGTGTAAGTCTTATTCTTTCAAATGCCGTTGAGTTTGCTCAGGTAGCTTATTTTTACATTGAGATATTTCATTTTAAAGTTTTCCAGTTTCGTCAATTTCGTTATTCTCAAAATTTACATGATTCTCTAGTCTTTGACGTCCAAATTCGACACTTATGTTCATTTTGCAACAATAGGTTCTTTAAAACTAAAATTTAATGTGCATCAAGTTTTACGGCCCAAAACTAAGCCCTAAGTACTTTGAAGGGGGCGAAAAAAGTATTCCACTTTTTGACTTTCCACGTACTTTTTAGCGTAGTTTACTATAAATAGACTTTTAAGAGTACGGAGATGTAGTACTCTAAGTTTCAGCACGAAGCATCCAGCATTAGAAATGTTTAAAAATTAATTTTTTATAATTGTGTAATAATACTTACAGGGGATTAGATTGATACTGAAAAAAGTAGAGATACTTTTCTACCACTCCAAGGTAAGTGCATAAATTTTTTTGCAATGATCATGCTAATAGATTCATCGTTATAATGCAACAAATATACATTTCTATTAATATTTCGGGCAATTTTCCCAGATACTTCGACCATAAGTGATCTTAACGATTTAGACGTCTTTTAGACAGCATTAGGTTTCCAGAGTCCGCAGCATAATTGCTGATTTTCACTTTTTAAGGTTTAAATGGCTTACAAGGGTATGACAGCATACATTTATGACTTAAAAGTATTTTTAATGAAAAATTCAGAAAATTCTACAATAAAGTCATATTTATGTTTTTAGTGAAAAATGCATCCCTTGAGAGCTATAAATTCATGAGAATGGGCATAGTATGCAAAAAAGTGCTAAATTTTTCATTTTTGACTCTCTGTAACTTAAAATAATAACCCTGAAAAAATCTAAAAAAAATTAGGAGAACTACTGGATACCTCTAAAACATATTCCCACAGTTATAGCAATATTAATTTTTTTCATCTTCAATTTCACACAGAACCACCCATATATACATATATATGCCAACTACCGAGCGGACAGATAGACGGACGCTGAATGCTTTTACGTTTGCAGCTTTAGAAAATAGTAAAAACAACTTCTAGGAACTTAAAAATATATGAAATTACTCCTTGTAGCAAGACAATCACGGCTAGTGTATTATATTATATATTTAATAAATATAATTCAAGATATAAGGGGAAATTTATAAAAAAATCTCTATTTTGAATTTTTTAATTTTAATATGATGTAGAAGAAGATAGAGATGTAAAGAAGAGATTATAGTATTTAAAAGATGTAGTCTATCTATCTCCATCCCATATGAGACGTTAATTTTATTGTATTTCTCGATTATGGGGTGATACGAGACGTCAATTTTTTGTATTTCTATCTTATGGAGTGATGTGGTAAACAAGTGGTGGGATATTCAATTTATTATATTTCTACCTAATAGAGGCTCATTGAAAATCAGTGATTTATATTTCTGGCTTACGACGTTATGTGAGACATTAATTTTATTGCATTTCTAGTGTATAAGGTCTTATGCGGTATTCATTTTATTATAATATATATTAAGCATTCTAAATGTTTATACACCGCCCCCTATATTTTTGCTTAAACTGTTTAAAAATTGGTTCAGATAAAAGTTGCAGTGCTTTGATTAGCAATCCAACGGTGACTTTGACCAGGAAGTAGAAGTCAACTTCAAATTCAGTGATAGTCAACTTGAAAATTGGAAATAAAACTATATATTTTTCTATCCAAACATCGAAAAAATGAAAAATATTACTTTCAGTATGACTTTCACCATAACCTTGTCTATGACTTTAAATGCCATTCTGAGATTAATTTAAAACAATATATTTTTGTTTACACGTTAGACTCGTATCGTGAACTTTTCAATTTTTTGTACCTACCTTGCGTTACTTATGACGCTTTGGTCACGCGTTACACTTAATACATTTTTCTTAATATCTAAAATTACGGTCAATAAAATAAATTGTTCGTAAGTTCATTTCTTTTATTTTTTTTTCTTTATTTTTACTAAATTAGTATATTATTAAAAATTTGTATTATTACAAGTCTTCTTTATTCCTAACTTTTGTATATAATATATTTATTCATTTATTTACCACTCGACTTTGGCAAAAGGTTTTTTTTTTTAAACTAAACCCTTACAATTATTTGAAACTAAAATCGCTAGGTTTGATGGAGCTGGCGTCCTTTTTAGGGACGTCTCATTCGGAATTTTATCTCGCTGGTGATTACTTCATCGGGTACTTGTAGATATTTGGTCCACTATTGTCGGAGGTTCTTAATGGAGATCGATGCTTGCATATTCGTAATTTACAACTTCGCTATTTCACAAAATTTAGTACTTTTGTATTTCGCGTATCCGGACGATACGTCACAGGACATTTCATCGAAACGTAAAATTTCATCGTCGTAAACGAAACGTCCGTGGCCCGTATTTCGGGGTTTCTACATCCGAATAAAGATATCTAGTTGTCGTGCAAATTGCAATATACAGTGTGCTAAATTTGTTCCTTTCGCAAAAGTTCCTGTTAACCCTTTCATCACGAATTTTTCCAGAACATCGATTTTTTTAAAATTTGGTACATAAGTGTTATTGAGGTCGTTGATTACGAATCCGTTATCAAAATTTCAAATTTCAAAATGGCGGATCCAATACAATTCGCACAATTCACAATACCAGCTGGTGCTGCATAATATACAGTGACGTATTTTTTTTCCTGGCAATGTTGCAGGCAGATGTGGGTCCGGACAGAATCTTTTTTCATGTGAAACAGATGGTTTGTATAAGTTTGTAGAAGTTGGGCTATACGACCTAATTTTACACGGATAATTGCACCAAGCATTGCATCTACAATCTGCAACCTGAAGTTTTTTAGAAGTACGCTTTTATTAGGGTTTTTTTTCTTTGTAGATGATAAATGCATTTACAATGCAAACATCAATAAAATGCCAAAAAATCCTATGCCACCATTTTTTAGATTTTCTATCAATTTGGTAGTAAGATTTCATCATATCTGCTTTGTCCACATAACCCATTTGCATATTATAGTCTTTTACAATAAATAGTGCAGTTATTAATTTCATTAAGCCATCTTTTTGTTTGCGATTCACAGAACAAGTTTCTACAGGATCGTGGAAGTTTGACAGAAAGAAGACAGATTTGCTACCCATCCATTTTACCCATGCTAGTCCAGTCAAAGAAGTACGAAAATCAATATCTCCTTTTTTCATTGACCTATCAGGGGTATGATCTTTTGGCAAACCTTTTCTATTTTTCCTAATTGTTCCAGAAGCTAATATGTTATCATTTTTTAAAGATCTATGTGAATCGATGCCTGTAAACAAATTATCAAAGAACTCGCGATGAAAATTACCAACAAGACTTCGAGTCAAATCGAACAAATCGAACACCTAAAATAGTTTGTTTTCCATTAGCAGTTTTACCCGTATAAATCTGGAATTCACATATAAAGCCAGATTGATCGGCACGTGTCCAAACTTTATATCCTTGTTTTACCGGTTTGTTTGGAATATATTGTTTTATGGAGCTAGGTCCCTTGAACTTAATCATACTTTCATCGATTGACTGAAATTCGTTTGGATTCCAGGAATATTTTAACGTTTTTGATAACGCATCTAACATTGGACGAATTTCGTACAGCTTATCATATCCAGTTTCTCTTTTTTCGGTTTCTTACTGTTAACATTTAGGTTTAAATGATTCAAAATAAAATTAGATCTATTTACAGTCATTGCAGAAGAAATATATGCATCTCTGAGTTGAGGATTCATAGACCAGTAATCTTTGTTAGATGATAATTTTTTTATGCCCATAAGAATATTGATACATAAGAATATAAGGATTTCTTTTTTAGTAACAAATTTTCATATTAGTACCAACATATTAGTAACAATTGCAACGCACTGTTAGAATTTTGAGCGTTACTTATAATTCTAGTTTTCCTTATATATTGAAACGAATTAAACATCTAAAATCACATGTGATTTTTATAGAATATAATTATAGAAATTTTATTATGAAGAAATTTTGAAAAAATTTAAAGCTGTTTAATATAATAAATTGAGATTGGACCTTAGAAGCAGTTACTGAGGATATAAATGAGTCTATAAATATTATAGTGCTTGATAAGATGTGTAAATATATAATTAAAAAATAAATAAATAAAGCGCCTAAAAATTGAGCCCTATAAGTTATTTAAAAATCGAGATTTTAATTAGCAAACTTGGACTACGAAATAGCAATATACTTTAAATATTAATGAAATTTTATTGATAATATAATTAGTAATATTGAGGCCTGCGATGGCTCGGTCAGTAGGGCGTCGGGCTCGTAATCTGGAAGTCCCAGGTACGATTCCCGGCCCCGGCCGATTGATACAAGCACCACTAGCGAATGTATTTTCAACAAGTGCTTTTTTCACCAAGACATCGTATGACCTCCGTCGCTGATTAGCACCGGTTTGGGAGCATAAAAAAGAGTGACGTTAAAATAATAATAAAAAAAAAAAATTAGTAACTAGCCATGTTACCTCGATCGCTACCGCTTCCTCGGCTGTTACATATTAATGATAAGATTTATGATTTCTGTAATATTTGTTTAACAATTTTAAACTTGCTACAAATTATAAAATGTATTATTTTACACAACATACAATTTTATATTTTGCATTTATTATGAAATTTATTTTATAATAATAGATCATGCTTATTTTCTTTCTGTATTTATAGGCTTAAAAAATGTTTACCCCCATCCTACCCCCCTACCCTCCTACTCACCTCCACCTTAACACCGTCACCCTTTACCTTAATTAATTTAACAATCGCAAAAATATGTTTACCCCCCTCTCCCTATTTCATCCTCCCATCCCTCCCACCCTTCAACGCACTCCCACCTTAACACCTTCATCCTTTTACTTTAATTAATTCAACAATTGAAAAAAATGTTTACCCCCATGCCCGTCCCCCCGCTACCCCCTGTCATCACCTTAACCCCGTCACCTTATTATTATATCATCTTATTATATGATATATATGTGTATAATAACACGGCCGAATGACAGACACCGGACGCCGAAAACTTTTTGAGGAAAGATTTTAATTATAATTAATAATAGTAATATTATATTGATTACATATGAGGATGATACACGCAGTAATAATACTATACGTAATATCTGGGAAAATTTGGGAACTGTTTATGTGCAACATAGTTGTAATTTTATACTGGTTAAATTTCATAATGGTTAAATTTGATCTATTTATATACCTATAAAGCCTTTTGAACAAAATAATCTTTGCATTTGGACATGTATCAAATTAGAATTTTTACAGCGCCTTATTTTTTCCATTACTAAATTGTCGTTTTTTAAATTTGAAATTAATTTTCATATTTATTACCAATTTTTCATGTTTTTTACTTTTTGAAATCATAAGTAAATTACCAATTTGAAACATTTAAATTTATGATTTCATTTATAGAAAAAATAAAATAATGTCGATTTTTCGAAGCTAGTTTCGTAAGGAACGTTTATGAAGTAATTAAGAATAAAACAGAGTACGGTAACTTGGCCGTCCTCGCAGATTCCTAGGGAGTCCCTGGACCCGCTCACTAAACACCAACACGCTCACTTCTAACACACAATCCTCTTCACGACACGATTTCCAGAACCCAAGGATGAATCCGTACCGAAGATTCCCTAACTCGCCACGTATTCGCAAGGAAGGCGTTATCTGCGACGCGCGTGTTTACGATGACTCGCGTAAACTCTTTCTTTTCCCTCCCCAGCAAGCTTCCGCGTCGGACCATTACTAGTCCTTACGCGGCTTGCTTGCGGGCTTTCCTGATCGTATACGAGCTTTTCCGATCGGCACTCCTCATCAGGTCGGCGCTCCTAATCAGGTGTAGCTTAAGAATATTTAGCTTACCTTTACAATATATATATATATATATATATATATATGTGTGTGGGTGGTTCTTTGTGAAATCGGAGGTGCAAAAATGAATATTGCTATAACGTGGGATAGTCAGGAACTGCCTATAAATTTCCAGAGGCGATTAAACCATTAAGAGCACTTTTGATCAAAACATCTAGGAAAAATGCCCGAAATATTAATTGAAGTGTATATATTTGTTGCCGTATAACGATGAATCTGCTGGCATGATCATTGAAAAAATTCATGCAGTTACCTTGGAGTGGTAGAAAAGCATCTCCACGTTTTCAGTATCAATCTAATCTCCTGTAAGCTTTTAAAAATACAAATATAATATTATTATTTATTATTATCTATGTCAATATCTAACTAATCATCAGTCCAGTATGCCGAATTTAAAATCTAGACTACCAAGGGTAGAATGAAAATCATCACTTCAATACCACCCGCACTCTCTTCAAATGCTCTACAAACCAGTTTACATAAGAAATGTGACGCTGCACTGGGGATCAGGGTGCAGGTCAATAAGGGTCAGCAAGTTATTAATAATAAAATAAATATTTATTATCGAATAATATTATAATTAGTGGGTGGGCGCCAGCCGCGTTAATATGCGACAATTAAACGGTAACTCCCGAACCGAATCGTCGGAGATGTACTCCGTCGCTGCTCACGTCTCGCTGAAGGGGGAAGGGCATGGAAGGAACTAGGGTCTCGCATACACGGATTCGGATACACGGCGGTACCTTAGCAGCGAGAATTGATAATCACCAACCTTTATCGAGGAAATCGGCACTCGTCACTCAAGGGGCAGTATCACTCTCTATCTCTTTCGCATTTAGTCGCTCGTTTGCAATTAGCTGGCAGATATCGGCTGCTGCGGGATTACTCGGGAAGTCGTCGAGTCGACCGATCGTAGAGCTCTGGCTCTCGGCGTGCTCGAGAGCCGCGATCGTACCGCGTGCCGGCGCAGTACGTACTTGCACGCGGTACATGAGGTACATCGATCTCGCATCGAGCGAGTCAGTCAAGTCGGCTGTATGGTGTATGGTGACCTGGTGTTGCTTACGTCTCGGCGATGAGGTGCAACTTACTCCCAGATAACTATTAACTCGTTCCATTTATATTCTTCTGCTAATTAGTACGGTGTGAGTTTCAGGTACAAAACTCACCCGCCGCCGCATTGCTGCTCAGAACCGCCTTGATCCTCTCTTGTCGACGATGTCGACCTCGGTGACTGATAACCGCTCCGTCTACAGCTCCAGGTAAATACCTTGTCGTGGGGATTGCGCAAGTATGCGTATTTATATATGTGCTAATTTAGGAAGTCTGCTATACACGTTGTTTATGTGTAGCAACCGAACCTCATTCTGCTCTATACTGTTCCTTGTACACCTGTAGTGTTTACATACAGCTGCATATCCTCTTCCTCGCTCTTCGTCCTCTTAATGCGTACTTGTATTGATTACGTTGGTCTTTTACAGCTGTATACTGGTTGGCGTCGGAGGTTCCATAGCCTTCCGCCTGGATGGTGTCTCTTCGCCTATTCTGCTGTCCTGTAAAGCTAAGAAGGATCCTCGAGGCTTCCTTATTTATAGCCTTCTTGATTCATCTTCTTGGCGTTGTCACACCCGGAGGAGCCTACCTGATGCTGACCGACCTCGCTCAGGGCCTTCACCGTCAGGACCACCTTAGTGCTTCGGCTGCTTATGTGTGCAATTGGGATAGGGTTTTAGTCTGTGAGGGTAGGTAGGGCTTATTTACAGTACGGGTAGGTAGGTGTAGGGAAAGATATATGGTTAGGTAGGTGTTGGTTAAGGCTTTAATAGCTCGTTACTTGACGTGTGCAAAGGACATTGTCACAGAAAATAGAACAAGAAATCCTTATTTCTTTTTTTAGCACCATAAGTTGTATTATAGCACCACAATAATAATTAGCACCATATGTTGTACTTTTGGTAATTTAACATTAGGAACATAAACATCTTATATTTTCAAATTCAAAATTTTAATTTATACCTTGTTTGTTTTAAATATTTTACCTTTATATTATAGAAAAAAAAATCAATTTTTTTATCAATTATTACCAAATAGGTGAATTCATTTTAACAAATTCAACTTCAGAAAAGAAATCATAGATGTATATATGGGAGATTCCATGTGAAGTGATCCAGTTAAACAGTAGAATTTTGTTTTTATGCATGGAATCAGTAAAAACTACTTGAATAGAGTATAGCTAAATGTTTAGACCCGAATTTGAACTAGTACCAGAGCTGTAGCCAATCAAAAAATTGCATTTTTTGAAAAAAATGACTTTTTGGCCATTATTATCACTTAATAACTTAAAATCTAACAACTTTTTTGTATACACATTAGAATCTGTTGAAATAATTAATTTATATTAGTTTAAACATTGAGTATAGTTATAATTAATAAAAAGCTGTATAGTCAAAAAAAGGGTTGGACGATCAAACATTTTTTATCCATTCAAAAATCAAATTCATCAATGATTAATTACCTTCAAAATGTTGCAAAGTTTGAGTGCGGCAGAGCATTCTAGATAAAGTTATGGTATTTGTAGTCAAAGTTCTTAAAAAAAGAGCGAATGCATTATATGAAAAAAACCGAATAACCGTGTACTTGCATTCGAACAATATGGGATTATTAATCCTCAATAACAATAAAATATACGGTTTATTATTAGTCACTATACTATTCAATCTTCAAGCGGTTTACAAACATAAAACAGTAGGTATAACCAGTTATACCTGTTATATAATTGGATAAATATATGAAACTTTTTATATAAAACAAATATATTAATGGTTTCCCAGGTTAAATAATAAAGTACATGTGACAATTGTGAGTCCGTAAGTACTTACATAGTGTATATTATATATCAGTACTTATGGACTCACCATTGACTTTAAAAAGTTCACATGTACTTTATTATTCATCCTGGGAAGCCAATATTTGTTCTCCATAAAAAGTTTCAGGTATTTATTTAATTATATAACAGGTGTAACTGGTTAAAGCTACTGATTGATGCTTGCAAGCAGTTTAAAGATCGAAAAGTATCTTAGTCGTGGTATTGATAACAATGCCCTATTGTTTGAATGCAAGTATACGGTTATTCTGTTTTTTTCATAAAATGCATTCGCTCTCTTTTTTTTTACAAAATTTGACTAAAAATAACATAACTTTGTCTAGAATGTTCTGTCGCACTCAAATTTTGCAACATTTGGAAGATAAGTAATCATCGATGAATTAGATTTTTGAATGGACAGAAAATTTTTGATCGTACACACCCTTTTTTTGAATATAAAGATTTTATTAATAATCAATTTGTTATCATCCACGCTGTCGATTCAAAGGAAAAATTTTTTAAATCGATTTTTGGTGAACAAATCAAATAATTATTTAATTGGCGACGTTTCGATGGAAGTCCTCCATCCTCATCAAGCTATACCTTTATTAAATCAATCATTTATTTACAACATTCTACACTTTTCTATTTGAATACAATTTTGAATACTTATAGATTTACTTACTATTTGATCAATTATTGCATACATTTAGCATTAGGTATAATTTCCTTAGTATCTCTAATGTGTCGCTCTATAATTAAAAACAAAAGCAGTAGCAAAACAAATATTTTCATGTTAAATTGGCACAAAGATTGAGGTTATGTTCATTAATATAATTTTCTTCTCTGAATCCTCCATATATGACATCATAATTTATTTGTTATAAATATATAAATAAATAAATAATTTAATGCAACACATATAACACTAATTAAGCAAAAACTAGTCAATAATAAAAATTCTTAATAAAAACAAAATTTGCTAGTCATATCACAGACGGTTTTGTAAAGCTATATAATTCAAATTTTCGAGACACGTCATTATACGTCTCTATCGTGTCACCTTCACAATACAGATGACAGACATGTCAAGAAAATTTGAATATTAATTCAAACATTTCCCGGTGATAGTCCTATCCTACGAATACCGCCTTCTCCGGCGTATACCCTAGTTGGCAATTTTGGGCATAGGGCCCAACACACGATAGTAAATCCAAACGAAGTGTTTGGCGTTGTGAACGGCACTGCACGGGAAACAAAGTGATTCCCGGCCGCATCGTAGAACTGTACACTTAGGTTGGTAAATTGGGACAGATTGTGCCTGACCGGTGGCGTTACATTCCCCAGTACCCACCCCGGTACAATATATATATATATACATATATAATTTACAAATCATTTTTGTTTTTATAATTAACTTTAAAATATTAAGATATTAAAATTAATAATATATTATATATTTTTTTTATTATTTTAACGTTGCTCTTTTTATGCTCCCAAGCCGGTGCTAATCAGCGATGGAGGTCATACGATGTCTTGGTGAAGAAAGCACTTGTCGAAAATACATTCTCCAGTGGTGCTTGTATCAATCGGCCGGGGCCGGGAATCGAACCTGGGATCTCCAGATTACGAGCCCGACGCCCTACCGACCGAGCCATCGTAGGCCTCTTATTATAATATATATTAAATAATTATCATAAATCATAAATCATAAATCAAAAATGAATTGTGAATTAAAGACAAGTTTAATTCATAAATCAACAAAGAATTATGAATTAAATGGAGTATTTAAATAAACAAGTATTTAATTACTTGCAACTCTGCTTATGTAGACTTCCGATTTTGGGCTCATGTGGATACAATGGATCTCAACTAAGACTACGGCTTTAATAAATAATTTAAAATTTTGTAATTTTTTAAAAATTCTATAAACCAAAAGCAAGTTTGGCCCGAATAGTTCTATAATATGAGGGTTGGGTAGTTTTAACGAATATTACCCTCACCACGGGCGGAAGTAAAAATGTGATAAACACGATCTATAAACTAATTAATACGCGACTCTATTTGATTTATCGTGATATCGATCGAATTTTAAGAAAACGATCGCGGAATGGTACCTCTCACTTTAATCCGGTAATTACCTGCCTCTGGGGAAGAATCGGCAACTCGCCTTCCGCTCGGTTGATTCTTTGATCCTTTCTCCTTCCCGGTTGCTCCCTCGTCGGTCAGTCGGGCCGTCTCTTACGCTTCGCGTTCGTCTACTCCGGAACACACACACACACACACACACACAAGAAGGAGGAAGAGAAAGAGAAAAGGAAGACTCTTCCGAAAGTAATTTTTTTCAGCGAGAGATACCGGAAAAAATCTCTGGTTCACGCACGTGTCAGTCTCCTCTCTGTGCCAGTGCCTGTCTGCTCGAACTCTCCCGAACGCGCCCGAACATGCGCGGCTCGTTTCTTACTGCGGAAGTATCCCTTTGTCTACAAACTAATTCGTATGACGGCGTTTACGTTACATTTTTTCGTTACAAGCTTTGGTTGAGAACAACTGGCGCAAGCACTTATTTTTATGTAAAATCTATCTAAAATAATTATTAATATTCATATATATTATAATTTTTTACAGAATTGAAGGCCATAAAAATACTACAGACCATTTGAAAAGTGTTGCTCCAAGCTTTCTTTTAGACTTTTGAATAAAAAAATCAATTGTGGCGCACTTACACTTTTTTCAAGTTGAATATTGACATGTAGATTATTTGTTATTAACCTTGAGATTAGAAATTTTAACCCAGAAGAATAAATTCTAGACATAATTAGCAACGAATGTTACATATAATGTTCTATAGTAAAAGATAATAGATTTTGAGTTACATAGCGGTAAACCCAGCTGGTGTTGTAAAACTAGAAAAAATTTGCTTTTTGAGGTTAGGATAACTTTTGAGCAAATAAATCCAGTACCTAAAAATTTTTATATGTATTCTGAAAAACATTTGCAATATGTACCCAAAATTTGGTGCATTATAAAATTTTGATCGGACCACTTCACGTGGAATATCCCATGTGTAAATATATATTTCAAATTTGTTTTTTTATGTGTAGATAACACAGCCCGACGTGACTCTTGTATAATGGATGAGAATAGCTATTCCCCGTAGATTTTGAGTCGCTGAATTCGAGTCTGATCTCAGAATTGCTCTATCACATCACAATTTTGAGAAATCCTAACCTAAAAGTGCAAATAACACGATTTTAGTGTGTTTTTGAGGTTATGTAGCATCGCAACCTAACAACTTAGCGGAAAACCATGAGCATGCCTTCAAAGTATAAGTCTATCTCTTTCAAATTGCGTTGAGTTTGCTCAAATATCATATGTCTTTATTGAGAAATTTCATTTTTAAAATTTTGAATTATATGAATTTTTCAATGGGCCATAGTTAGGATATCCTAGCTAAGCCTGGGTTAAGCGAGTTAAATCTGATATCGTTATTTATAAAAATAAATGATCTTAATCACAAATAAATTAGTCCACTTCAACTCTGATATATCTCATCCCGAAGTACACTTACAACCCCCATAAACCACCCCTGCTAACCCCAAAGCAGGCTAAACTACCTAACCCTGGGTAGAGCCAGTTTAATTATAATTTTTTTTTAAGAGAAAAATAATATCGCATGAACAAATAGGTTAATCCAGTTTAAGCCTGGTATTCCTCATTTCTATGTACACTTACAGCCGTCATAAAGCTTTCTAATCAACGTCCAAGTAGACTTACCTATCTAACCCTGAGTAGTACGGGATTAATTAACAGTTTTTCTAAATGAAAATTAATATTTCTACCCCAGATGGACTTATTGTTTTAAACCCCTAATATAACTAGTCCCAGCAAACTCTTACAACCCTTATAAATCATACCTACGAGGTTAACTAACTGTTAACTAATGAGGTTACCTACCCTTACCTGGTATAGAGCGAGTTTAAACTTTTTTCTGTGAGGAAATCATGGATTCATTTATACTTTTAATCACAGAACCACATTATACCTACTAATATTCTGTAGCCACAATGTGCATTCTCTCGTGTGATTTCATTTAATTTAGTTCTCTGGACTATATGTAAAATCAAATTTAGTATTCATTGACCAATCTGTACACGCTTATTTAAATTTAATAGATTTATGCATTCTTATTAAGAATTTAAGTATTTTATCTATAACTTCGAAGCCTGTCAAGTGATTTGGAACGACTTTTCTTATTATTGTAAATAATATAATCGCTCCCCATGGTGATAGATAATAAAATGAATTAATTCGATCTGACGGAGGCGAAGGAAAAAAAATCTTAAACGTAGATTTTTTGGAAACGTTTCGTTGGCGTGGTCTGCCAACCTCTTCAGGCTGTTTATTAAAAAAATTCACAAAGTTATTTTTTATTAAAAATATATACAGAAAATTAAACTTCGCATTGTAAAACACTGAGTGACAAGAGAAACAGAAACTAATGTACCTTTAATCGGATAAACCGATACGTCCAATGGTTGGATATACAATCAAATTCATGTACATTACCGTGTTACTATATACGTAGCGAAAGTAAACACAAGCAGCGTCTAGAGTTGACAGTTAGGCATTTAAATTTCTTAGAACTCGTAAATAAGAGTTATTTAAAAATTTTATATCATCTTTCTTATTAATATTGTTACGATCAAGTTTAATATGCACCATCTCGGAAATAAGACGCTTATTATAATTACATTCACTATCTACAATTTTTACACCATCCCAATCAAATTCGTGTTTAAAAAGCGTTACATGTTGATTCACTACCGATTCTGAATTTTTGTTTTTTTTATGTTCATTGATCCTGGTTTTTAATGATCGTTTAGTTTCACCAACATATGAAGCAGAGCAATTTTTACAACTAAACTTATACACTATATTTGTATGTTCAAATTTATTTGTTTTGTCTTTACCTAATTTAATAATTGAATTGAAACTTTTTTGTACTGAAGGTAATGTTTGGATGTTAAAAGAACGTAAAATGCATAATAATTTGTCAAAATTGGTAGAATAAGGTAGCGATATGTAACAAAGTCGGTTGACGTTTAGATTTGTGTGTTTGTTAATATTTCTATTTTTTATTTTATTCATACGTAAAATGTACCGCTTGTCTTATGAATTTTAACGGATAATCATTGGTCAATAATAATTTTTGAACAGTTTTTAGATTTTTTGAATGGAAACATACATCGGATAACAATATTGCTCGGTCTACCAAATTGTAAATAAAATTCTTTTTTTGCTGGATTGGATGACCTGAAAAAAGAAAACGAAGGACTTAAGAGATAATTTTTTGAAGAAAAATTTAAATCTGGAAATTAGAGACATTAATTTTCATATAAATTTTATTAATAAATCGTTGAATACGATTTGGATTTGAAGAGTTTCATGCAGTTAGGATAATCCAAAGGTTTTACTTTCAGTTAGGTAGGTTAGTTTTCTTGAAGGTAGAGAAAGTGTGTAGGGATGAGTCCAAGGTAAAGGTATGTAAGTCTATTTAAGGCCGAAACGTTATTTTTCTCATTAAAAAACCATCGATTAAACACGCTTTATACTGGATTACGTAGGTTAACCTGCTTGGGGGTTAGAAGAGATGGTTTAGGGGGGTTGTAAGTGTACTTGGGGATAAGGTATATTAAGTGTATTAACCTATTTATGATTTAGATCATTTATTTTTATAAATAATAATATCCGATTTAACTCGCTTAACCCAGGCTTAGCTAGGATAGCCTAACTATAGCCCATTGAAATATTCATGTAATTAAAAATTTTAAAAATGAAATTTCTCAATAAAGACATATGATATTTGAGCAAACTCAACGCAATTTGAAAGAGTTAGACTTATACGTTGAAGACATGCTCATGGTTTTCCGCTAAGTTGATAGGTTGCGATGCTACATAACCTCAAAAACACACTAAAATCGTGTTATTTGCACTTTTAGGTTAGGATTTCTCAAAATTGTGATGTGATAGACCATAGCGACCCAAAATCTGCGGGGAATAGCTAGTCTCATCCATTTTGCAGGAGTCACGTCGGGCTGTGTAATATATGTATTTTTTCCGCGCGTATAAATATGTTGTGTATATAACTTGAAAGAATGTATATTAGTTTACTTATTACGGATAAAACATAAAATTTTTAAATTTTTACTAAATAATAATAAAGGATCTCAAATTCAATGTAATGCTTCAAATACAGATGCATTGTAACGGGCACAACTTTTGACAAAAATTAAACAAATAAAAATATTGATTGTGTAAGGACAAAACTAATTCGTTTTAAATAACCGCGGTCGATAACGTATTGATAAGCATCGATCGATATATAATTATCTATCGACGATAAATAGGACGATAATTTCAAATGGTAACAAAACATGTATATATAGATATATATGTGTAGATATATAGATATACAAATCAAATTTATGTTCACACGAAGGAACCATTTAGAATGTAAGCGTCGTAACATTTTGTTTTGAATGATATGCGACAATCAACAAAAATTATTTATTTATGTTCATTAAACATATATAATTTCAAGAATGTATAAAAAAATATATGCATTATAGAAAACTAGCGAAACCAAAAGTTCTGATAGAGTTATCGTTATTGTAAATTTTATAGTTAAAACATTATTTAAAAAGTTAATAACATTAATGTCATTAACAATATAAATTTAAATTGTTAATAAAAATAGGCTAATAAGATACTATGGAATTTGGTTGGAACTAAAAATTAAAGTAACTGTAGAACGATAAAATAATGAAAAAACGAATTCAAGTAAGACATTCTTAAAAGAATGCATACGATGCATAAATGCATATTAATTTAGATTATTTAAATTTTACAAATTACAGATATTTAAAAAAGAGGATAAGTAGGTAATTATATTTATGATTTAAGAATGAATATTAAATGCGAAAAATCAACATAGTATCTATGAATAAGCAAAAAAACTGTTAAACACTTAAGAAGCGACTTTAGTATATAAAGGGAGCGAATTTCGATTTGTGAATTATTATTAGACTACAGGCCAATGTAGCATATACGTTTCATTATAAGCGGCCTTCGTAACCAATTAATAAACTCTTTAAATTAAATAGAAGTCACGGATATTTTCTTTGTAGTAAGAAATCCAGACTCCACTTTGCTCCTCCTCGTAGGAAGAAAAGTGTCACCAACAAATATACAGAAAACAAACAAACTAACACCTTCAAATCCACTAGCCCATGGTGAGACGACGTAGTGTTGAAAACAAACAAGTATTTCTCTTTAAAAAAGTCTTCAAACGAGTAACCGTACTAGGGGGTTTAGACTTCGCATCCAAACCTAGTACGTTAACTCAATGGAGTGAATAGAAAGAAAAAGACGAAGGGAAAGAAAAGTAAAAACGGACCAAAACCAGGCCCGTTACAGCACAATTGTTTGATGACACAATAGATATTAATCAAGTATAATAACATACACTTTTCCTAATATCCATATGATATATACAATGAGTTAAATATTAAATACAATAATTATTGCCTTTTTAAGATAATTCTATTATAAACAGTAATGGCAAAAAAAATTTTAATTTTATCAGTGGCAAAATAAAATACGAATTACATTTGAAAAGTTTATCAAAAATTATTAATTTAAGAGAATTTAATTTAAATTTCTTTAATTTAAATTTCAAAGATGCATGGATATATAAGTTAGTAGATAATGTATATTTATATAAAACAATATTTTGAATTAACAAATGTTTATTTTTTAGGAACAGAAGGTTATTTAAGGAATGAATTTGTTTACAATAATAAAAAAAATATATGGGCTCCGTAACTAACAAGAAAAATATATTGGATATAATTATGAATCAAAACGCAAATTTTAAAAGAGGGTGCTAATGACGAATCACGGGAGAAATAGAAACAAAAGTTATTACTTTGTAACGTTGTCCTCACTTACGTGGTCCGTATACCACGCTACTCGACTCCTCTTTAATTAGTTTTATTAACAATATATAGCTCGTCAAATTCGGTAAAGACCGTATTTATATATATATATATATGTATAATCAATCATCATAAATATCAATATATATATATATATAGTTGTAAACTATAAATTAATATCGATGTGAAGTTTACCTCACAACTTATATGCCGCTTAGCATGCTAGCTTTGTTTTGCAATGGTATTTCAAAGAATACCATATCACCTGGAACAATTATTATTAATGACGTTCTTAGTAACCTGTAAGCAATCTTGCTGACAGCAGCCTAGTTTTCTAAAAATTTCTTGGACTTGTTTTGATGATTTATTAATAATTATTTTAGATTGCTTGTCATACATAGACTTATTTTGAACGATACACAGGTAAATTATATAATTAAAAATATGTTGCCTCTGTATTTAGTTGATTTTTTAACACGAATTATGTATGAAAACAAAGATGTCTATCAATTTGAATCTCAAACACAAAATCAATTATATGTATAATTATAGGAATATTTTAGTTGTGACGTAGCGTTTCCTACATAAATATAAGAAACCCCGTACACTACATATAGCAGATAATAATAAACATCGATATATATATTTTCAATTAAATAAAGAGGAAAACTAATATTCGGTTTTCGTCTTTGTAATATGACCGACTCAGCACGTGCACAAACCTCTTAACGGTACCGTGGATCCTTGTCTCGACGACGGGAAAATGGCGAGACTAACTCGATTCCTTTCCACAAAATTAACCACAACCAAAAGGGATAATTAAAATTATAAATAAATTTGTTTGTCCGCGTAATGGAAACAATTAATTATTTATTTACTTTATTCATTACCCTAACACAATATTACAACTTCTTACATTACAGACGAAGTCGCGAATATCAACCAACATAGGAAAAATCGAATAAGATCTCATGCTCACGACCATTAAATAATTAATCGCGATACCGAACATAATCCACACACACGCACACCGCTATTACTATTATGAACAAAAGTAAATTTGGCCGACGGGCAGGTCACTTACCGCTCGCGAGTCTTCACAATTAAATTATTCCAACAATATATTTCCGCAATCAAGATTTTCTCAATATCTTTCCACAGAAAAATAGTTCCAACAACAATAGCTTCAATCTCAATCTATATATCTCTGCGCGAGAAACTTCCACAACAATATATCGTTTCATCAACAAAACAATAACGAAACACAAAAATACTTCTCAAAACTATCAAAGACACCGGCGTCACTTCTTACGAATCAACTAGTAATGATCTCTCCTCATTTTTCCGCTTTCTTTTTCCTTTTTCGTCATTTTCCATCAAGGCCGACCCACGGCGCTGTAAACTTCCTTAATTTGAATATGGCACCCGCTTTCCATTATTGGCAGGTCAAAGAAGTTGCCGATCTTGCTGCTACCTTTATTCGTTGTCATCTCACGGTTAAGTGCGCAGGATTTTTCCAGTTTGTACAAAGCTTGACGTAGGCTTAGACCGTTACAAGGTTACTAACGGTGTTGAGTTAATGCTTTTTGACTCAAAGAAATTTAGGTTTGTTAGCATCAATTTCGACAGTGGAGACTGTAGGGCTACATCGACCCTTGTAATGATCGTTTTAAAAAATCAACACCTTTTCGGTATCAAAACCGAGAGATTTGCGCGTCGCAAACAGTTAAAAGCACTGTCCATTACGGAAATAGAAATATCAGCGCGTATGTTAAAACAGATAGTCGAATGGTTCGATATCAGTGTACTTAGCTTAGGTAAAGTTTCAGAACCGTGCGACGCCGTTCTCGGGGGTTTAGGCGACTGTAAAGTATTAACTGTCACAAAGAATTGTAACTTTCGAGCGAGTGGATTGATCCAATTAAAACAATTAGAAATGTTGAAACTGATAGAGTGTAACATGTTGTCAACGACATCACTATGTAGCTTGATAGAGTCAAACTCGAGAATACTTACGGTACAATTAACAGATTGTAAAAGCGTCGACAACGAGAAACACCTTGTTGAGACATTCGGAAAGATCTGTTCATCCGAATGCAGAATTACAAAATTAATTTTTAACTACACTAGCGAACAGCAAGAACATACCAGACGGATCAACCTCGGACAGTTGTATGTAAACGATAGACTAAGATATTTAGATGTAAGTAATAATGCAGACATAAACGACGGAACTAAGAATGTGAAAATTGATAGTGCTAAGGTATTGTAACATCGTAGGCGTAACGGTTAGAGGAATACCTAATTTCTCCCTACACTTTGAGTTAAAGGAGTTGCGACTTAACTACTGCGAACAAATGAACCAAGTGATTACCACGTTAACAAATACACCACTCACAAAATTGTACATTATAATTCATACCCAATAATAATAATGATATAAATACAAAACAAAAATAAAATAAAAATGTTGTTACCACCCTCTTACTACTATAATACTTACTATCGTTCCTACATTTCCTTATTTTAGTACATCCTTCCATCAATTTTATCAGATCTCATCTCAACCATCAATTCTACCATCTCTTCGCTTTCATCTCTATAATCTACCATTACTAACTTCCTGAAAATTAAGGTTATCATCATTTATTATCCTTCAACACATTCCTTTTCGTTTGACATCTCGTCCATCATCACTACTATCATCTCTCATTAACTATTCCATCATTATCGTAATTTCCTCCATCATCATCTTCTTCTTCTCCCTTCCATCGTATTTGGATCGTCCCTGGAGGAGGGAAGCGAATATCTGTAGCTGCTCCTCCGGGGACAGTTCTATCAGGGCTTCCATTAATCCAGCTCTCGAGGATTCCACGGTGGAAGGACTTGGATGTTCCTGAGAGCTGGATGGCTGAGTCGTCCCGGTCCTCGCGCGTCGGAGGCGGGCAGAGAGTGTAGGAGGGGGATCTGAGATGGTCACGGTCGGAGTCCTAACCTCCCTAGGTGGTACTAATCTTGTATGTGGCTAGAGTCGGTGGCTTCCTTTTGGGGATTGCTCCCTTTGACCGATCTATGCCATCATCCATCATTGTGGTTGAGGGGGTAGAGGGAGGTTCCGGAGTTTTTCTGCCGGACAACGTCCAGAATTTTACTCCGGTGTTACCTCACCCTGTCTGGGTGGTTTTCTGGGGTCGGAGGTAGTACTGATGGGTCCCATGGGTCGAAATCCATGGGTTGGTCCATCAGTGCCTTCGTTCCAACCTCCCCCTCAATCCATGTGAGTCCCTCCTCCAACACCTTCCTGGTGGTGGCCTGGTCAGGAAGGGTGGTCTCTGGAGTTGGAGGGGCCGGGGTGGCCAACTCTGCCAACTCCTGTCCGGTTGGAGGAAGAACTTCCATCATTTTTCCTTCCGCGATGGTGTCCTGGAGTTGCGGTTGTCTTTTGGGACAAGGTTGGGACACCGATAGAATTTCGGTGGCCCTCTCTCCCCCTCCAGACAAGGGCACGCCCGAAGTCGATGCTCCAGCCAGAGGTAGCTCGCCCAAACGAACCCACCAGTCCGGGTCGCCTGACGGGCGACTGGGTTGCGTTGGCATTGCGTGCAGCCATTGTGCCAATGACTGGACGGCTTCCTCTTCCTCAGGGCCCAGTGTCTCCCGGAGATTCTCAACGGTGGGAAGAGTTGCTTTGGGTTCTGACGTTCCATCGTAGGTTCTGCAATAACATAACAAAATACCCTCATAGTACCATCACATACTTACAACGTCCACAATCATATTCCATCTTATTTCATCATTCTTATTTCCTCAATTTCCTATCGTTCTTTACAAACATATCCTATTGGATCTTCCCACTGGGTTTGCTTGGGGGTGTTATGGTGGGGTTGTGACATGTTTGACTCCATATTCATCCAACATTGCCTTTAATACTTTGTTATCAAACTCTTTTCCATTGTCTGATAAAAAGTATTCAGGTGTTTCCCACCTAAAAAGGATTAGTTCTTCTAATGCTTTTGCTACCAATTTCCCATCAGCTTTCCTAATTGGTTAAACAAATCTTGAAAAATAATCAAGTATTTGTTTTGACTCGTACTGGGTGGAAATTCCATCAGGTCTACTGCAACAATACACCATGGTCTATCAATTATTCTCATTCCCATCATTCCTTGTTGTCCACTTTGAGGTGTTTTGTAATGGTGGCATACCTGACATCTTTGTATGTGTTTATTAACCCATTAATGCTGAAATAACGAAAAATTTGACTTTGACTTTGAGCTTCTAAATTTTGATGAAGCTGTAAGTATTTCTTATTCAAACAAGTATTTTTTTATGTATTTTGATCCGCTCTACACGATAGGCCTACTTAGAAAGCTGCAAAAAAATTATTTATATTTCTTTTTTACAAATTGACATTAAAAAATGTGATTTTTTTCTGATTTTTTTTACATAGCGTCCCATTTCAGTTGGATACAAATTTCTTTTTATTGTTATAACCATGTAAAGAGAGATTATTAAATGCAACTCTTTCAAAATATGCACAAGGATTTTATTGAATTTTTTTTGCATTGGCGGGCTTTTAAAATGAATGATACTAAAAAATCATCGATGAGACAGGTGCTACAATAGTTTTTTTAGTTTATCAAGTTTTAACATATTTATATATTGATGTAAACGCATACTCAGGAGTTTTTGAGGTCACTGATTACAAATCTGATGCCAAATTTTCAAAATTCAAAATGGCGAATCCAATATGGCGGAAAATTTTTGATAAACTAGTTTTTTTCTCGAAAATTGATGTCAATGGTTATGAAAAAGTATACTCAGAGGTTTTAAAGATCGCTGATAACTAATCTGATATCAGTTTATCAAAATTCAATATGGCAAATCTAATATGGCGGGTTTCGTCCAAAGCTCCGTGTCCAACTGATGGTATATCACGAGCTTCCTGCATTACACTCTCACGATATTCTAGTGGTACTACTAGTGTCCAGGTGTCATTCTTATTTACAATAGGGTCAAGCAATTCATCATATCTATATCTATATAACATTCCATCAACTACTCTCCAATTCTGAAATCTATTTGGAAATTTTTCTACATTACATAACCTCTTAAAATACCATTTATCTTTTATTTCTTCAAATGTCGCTACTTCCATAACATTATAATCATCTCCATCATCAAACATTCGCGATAGCGCGTCAGGAACGTGGTTAAGGGCACCTTTCCTGTGTATTATATCAAAGTCCCATTCCATCGTTTCTAATGCCCACCTTGCCAGTCTACCAGATGCCTCCTTTTTGTTCCTCAGCCATTTTAGTGCCATGTGATCTGTTATGACAGTGAAGTGATAACATTCGATGTAGAGTCTCAGTTTTTTAATTGCCCAAAGGACTGCTAGGTATTCTTTTTCCGAAGTTGAGTAGTTCATTTCAGCATCATTGAGGACCTTACTTATGTATATTATCGGATGTTCACCATCATTAAAGTTTTGTGTCAGCACTGCACCAATGGCGTTGTTACTGGCACCCGTCTGTAGGCAGAAAGGCTTAGTGAAATCGGGACGGGCAAGTACTAGAGCTCGTGAAATAGCATCCTTGAATTTCTCAAAAGCTTCTTGTTGTTCCTGTTCCCACTTCCACTTCATTGTTTTCTTTAATAGTTTTAATAAAGGTATTTTCGTTTCCGAGTCCTTGTCTAGGAAACGTGAGTACCAACCTATCATCCCAAGAAATCTTCTTAGTTGTTTAACGTCATTTAGAGCAGGATAGTTCTTTATTGGTGCTGTCTTTTGGAAATCTGGACGTAAACCATCTTTATCCAACACATAGCTGAGATAAGTGACGCTTGAACAGCAAAATTCACATGTATCTTTGTTAACCGTTAAGCCATACTTCACCAGTTTCTTCAGTACTTCCTCAAATAACTCTGTGGCTATTATGATGTCATGAAGGTAACCAAACACATGTGGTACATATTCCGGGCCAAACAGAGCATCAATAAGCCGTTGGAATGTCATCGGGGCATTTGTCAAACCAAATGCATGCGGATAAATCGAAGAAGACCTTTCCCTGGGACCGAGAATGCGGTAAATCTTTTACTAGATTTATCCAATGGTACTTGATAGAAGGCTTGGCGTAGATCGATTTCAGAGATATAACGTGCATGTCTCATTCTGTCCAATATAGTATCCATGTTTGGTACAGGGTACGTGTCTCTTATCGTCTGCTTATTGAGGTCCCTATAGTCTATACAGAATCTATAGGTCCCATCAGATTTCTTCACCATCACCGGAGCACTTGTATAATCACTAGCAGACCATTCTATAATTCCTTCATTCTATAATCTTTCTACTTCTTCATGTGCATTCTCAATCATTTTAGGTGACCATCTACGTAATTTGTGACGAATGGGTATTGATCCTGGTGCAATTGCTATGTGGTGTTCTATTATATTTGTCGTCCCAGGTGATGTAGAAGGAGGAGGTAGTATTTTAGATACTAGCTTTTCCACCTTCTGTCTCTGTGGGTTTAACAATTCCGAGATTCCAGCACATTCGGCAAAGATTACCTTATCTTCCTTGGATTCGTTACCATATCGATACCATATCATGTTCGAAAATTTCTTGTGCCTTCAATTCCAGTATTCCAACGTATCCATCAACTTCAAGGTTTAATTTTAAAATTCCTATCAATTTATTAATTCCTCCATGAGCATTCTTTACACATGAATCCGAGGGTAAGACTATATCATTGAATTTCTCCACCTCCCGCGGTCCTGCGACTGAAATCATTGCACCTGAATTCAACAATCCTCTAAATATGTGTCCACCTATATTTAAGCGTACGAATCCTCTGTTTTCCAAACTATTTTCTGATACTATCTTTTCTACGTCTTCATCCTTCTTATTTACTTCATGATTTACCCTTTCATTAGTTTTCTCTTCCGAATTTACTTTATTTTTATTCACCGTTCCAGCACAATCTCTCTTCTCATTCTCTTCAACATTTTTCCTCACTCTTTTTTGTTTATCATCAATTTTCCTCCCAATTTTCTTATCTTCGATTTTTGTCCATTTACTCCAATCTAGATCCGTATTATTACAGGCTGTGTGTTTACTTTCTGTTGATACTGTAGAGTTCCTAATCGTTGACAAGTATCTAGGTTGTTTAACTGTACTTCCATCATGGTTTCTTGCGTTAATCGCTGTACATGCTTTTTGATCGTTTGAAATCTCGCTTATCTGTTGAACTAAATCATCAACTGCTGTAAGTAATGTCGGCATCTTCTTATAATCGGATTTTTCTTCTTCTTAAAATATTTTCTTCATCTCTTCATTAGGCTTAACATAATTCATCGTAATAATTTTTAATTGATAGATTTTTTAATATTTGGATGGTAACCTCGTAAATAATATGTAATAAAACTATAAAAAAATGAATTTTTGTTGGCAGAATTACTCTTTGTAATTTCTCTTACACTCACACACACATATCATTGGATTATTTCGGTAAAAGAAATTTTTCCTATGTTGTAACAATTAATTTTTACATAAAACGTTCATCGATATATATATTTTCAATTAAATGAACAGGGAAACTAATATTCGTTTTTCGTCTTTGTAATATGGCCAACTCAGCATGTGCACAAACCTCTTAACTGTGCCGTGGATCCTTGTCTCGATGACGAGAAAATGGTGAGACTAACTAGATTCCTTTCCACTAAATTAACCACAACCAAAAAGGATAATTAAAATTATAAATAAATTTGGTAGTCCGTGTAATAGAAACAATTAATTATTTATTTACTTTATTCATTACTCTAACATAATATTACAAATTTTTACATCACAGACGAAGTCGCGAATATCAACCAACATAGGAAAAATTGAATAAGATCTCACGCTCACGACAATTTGATATAATTAATGTCTTACATTTACCATTAAATAATTAACCCATTAACGCCCAAACGACTAACATTTTTTTTCTTTTTTCATAGTCATTATTTAATATTTAAATCATGCGCTACCATAGTACTGATTTTTTTCGTTATAGTTTTGGATGTGTTCTTTCGAATGCCGTCGGTAAAATTGACTTAACCCTTTTTTGAAAAAAGTTATGATTTTTTTAATTAAAAAAAATACAGAAAATTTGTCGCTATTTTTTGATAATTAATTTTTTTTCATATTATAAAATGTATTTAGATCGTCCAATTCATGAACAAAAGTGCATAAAATACTTATACTTTGACCCTATATTTTTTGTATTTTATTCTCAGATAGTCAAAAATTTTGTTTTTAATGAAAATACACGAAAAATAACCAAATTTATTCATTTTTCTCTATTTTTGAGTGTTTTTACATTGAAATCAAAATTTTTGACTATCTAAGAATAAAATACAAAAAATATAGGGTCAAAGTATAATTATTTTATGCACTTTTGTTCATGAATCGAACGATCTAAATACATTTTATAATATGAAAAAAAATTAATTATCAAAAAATAGCAACAAATTTTCTGTATTTTTTTTAATTAAAAAAATCATAACTTTTTTCAAAAAAGGGTTAAGTCAATTTTACCGACGGCATTCGAAAGAACACATCCAAAACTATAACGAAAAAAATCAGTACTATGGTAGCGTATGATTTAAATATTAAATAATGACTATGAAAAAAGAAAAAAAATGTTGGTCGTTTCGGCTTTAATAAGTTAATCGCGATACCAAACATAATCCACACACACACCGCTATTACTATTATGAATAAAAGTAAATTTGGCCGGCGGGCAGGTCACTTACCGCTCGCAAGTCTTCACAATTAAATTATTCCAACAATATATTTCCGCAATCAAGATTTCCTCAATATCTTTCCACAGAAAAATAGTTCTAACAACAATAGCTTCGATCTCAATCTATATATCTCTGCGCGAGAAACTTCCACAACAATATCTCGCTTCACCAACAAAACAATAACGAATCTCAAAAATACTTCTCAAAACTATCAAAGACACTGGCGTCACTTCTTACGAATCAGTTAGTAATGATCTCTCCTCCTTTTTCCGCTTTCTTCTTCCTTTTTCATTTTCCATCAAGGCCGACCCACGGCGCTGTAAACTTCCTTAATTTGAATATAGCACCCGCTTTCTATTATTGGCAGGTCAAAGAAGTTGCCGATCCTGCTGCCACCTTTATTTCTTCCGTAATATATTACTTTGACTCGCTAGCGTGTCTAATATTTAAATTGTAGTGTTTTAATCGTCTTCATATCTTCTACTTCATCCGATTTGACACTCTTGTATGAAGTTTTTTTTGTATATACTTTTTATGGGAAATATCCTTATTTTTGTAGCGCGTTAAAAAAACAAATCACACAAGTTAATTACTGATTATAATGTACATTTATACAAGAAAAACAAAGTCTAAAACGTGTGAAAACAAAAAAAATTTTTTTTTTAAATTCAAAATCTAAAAATTTTTGAGACACATTCATATGTACATTTGCTATAAATCTATAAATATACTCCTAAAGGTGTTCAAAAAAGTATCTGTAAGTTAGAAAAAATGTACAAGCTTAGTTAATTATTTACGTTTACTAACAATAATACTAATTAAAATCATGGCTTCAAGGTGCTTTTAAACACGAAAAAATGAAGTTATATAAGAAATAACACTCAAAAACTCGTTTATTCGAGTTTCGCTTCCAGCGGGTTTTAGTACCTTTATTTTTGGCGATTTCGCCTGCACGGTTTCGTATTCTATGTAGTAAAAGATACTTTTTCGCATAGAAAAAAATCCGTACGATAAAATGCATGCCGGGTCGAGAATTTTGCCCATTTTTTTCGCATTTGGAACCACTGTGCGGCAGTCTGCTACGCGCGCGAGCCCGGTCTCTGTGTCTGTCTCTCTCACTGTCGTGTCTACGGGAGACTTGGTGTTTTTTTGGTGATAGCCCGAACCCAATGCGACTTTACGGTGACGTCTACGAGAAACGGAGCTTTTCATCATCGGGAGGTGTTGCTCGTGCGGGTCGGCGCCTCCATCAGGTTTTCGTCATCTGGCGAATAATCTCTTCCGCCTTCACTTAGTTGGTGTTATGGTAAGTATTTTTATTTACTTTCGTCTCTCCAATACATGAAACAAACCAAACCCAATTTCCATTAACTCCTGTACTTCTTATTTATTTATTTAACAATTAGGTGATGAGAATGGCTCATGCTTTCTTGTTACCCCATTTGATTACTATTTCCTAACCTCACTAATATCACATGTCAACCTTACCTCTAACCTATCCTACATAATACATTTATCATAAACACTTCCTTATTTAGTTTAAATAATCATATAATTCAATATTTATTAATCTCTATTTTGCCTACAGGTAACCCAGTCCCAGGACCAGCGGAAGCCAGTGCCCAAGGAGTCGTCACAGCCAAACAGGAGTTCTCCCTGACTCAGGAGGAGCGTTTTCAGCAATAATACACAGGTAATGCTTAGGCATTACCTGTGCTAGGTGAGAATTTCCGGTATTAGTATTTTGAATTTATATTAATATATATTAATACCACACATTTATTTTTCAGGTACTGGACAACATGTTTTTAATTTTATTTTGATGCTACCTTACATAGTAATACGTTAAATATAATGTTTTTGTAATAATTAATTCAAAATTTAAGTTACTACAAAATAAAATATTATTATAATCTTCTGTCATACCGCAATTAAAATTTTATAATAATTTTTTTTAAATAAAATGTAAATATTGTGTTATTATTTAACGGGATGTCGGACCCAAATTACAGGGTTCTACACCTTTCAACATAAGAATTACATTGGAAATATCGATTTAAAAATCTGAAAAATTTCATATGGGTAGTTTTAAACAAAAGTTAGAGCACGACGTTTTCATTTTCTCAGAAAAAATAAATTTGCTAACATGAATTGAATAAACAATTTTCGACCGGTAATTATTGATCTAAAAAAGCATGAATTTTCAACGCAAAAATCAGAATTAAGTTACGGATCTAAAAATCTGGAAAAATTTGAATATACTGTTCAAAATATGCCTAAAGGCATGGCGTTCAGGTTTATTAAAAAAATTTATACTTTTGTTTATAAAAAAAATATTATAAATTACCATTTTCTGAGTCCGACATCCCCTTAAAACAGAAAAACTTACTAACTGTTAAGCTAGTTTTCTCCAATCCTCCACAAAATTGCTGTGAACAAACCGTAATTTTACAAATATTTACTTGTTCATTTATAACGTTTCTGCTGTAAGTATCTTGAAGGTACCTTATTTCTAATGTGTAAATATTACATTTGTCTATTCTTTCTGGACATCCATTGACGCATGCTGAGATTTCGGTAAAGCTTGGACTATTATTAAACAAATTGGAAACTAAGGAGCTGATAAGTATTGTGCGATACTCCTTGGCTTCTGATTTGCTTAATACTTTTAAATATATCAATGGAGTCGTGTAAACGATCAATCTGAAAAATATATTAATTAGTAAGAAGTAACACAATCAATTGCTTAGCAGGTAATTAGAAGTATGAGTTACTCTATTACAATGAGAAAAAGGTTATGTAAAAACTACGTTTATATTAAATTTGGCTACAAAACATAGTAATTTTTATTAAAATATGCTTCTCAGTGATTATTTAACTGCATGGAATCTAGCGTAAAAGGAATACTTTCCCTGAAACTTCTAATACATATTTTATCTTTTTCTGGCATTTTCAATGAGTTTTTATGATTTTTTTGCTCTTTTTCAGTTTGATTTGCTCAATTATGAGAAATGCAGACAATATATCTGTTACAATAATAAATAATATACTTGAACAAAATTTCTTTTTCTGTAAATCATTGATATCACCGGTAAATTTTGGATTTAGGGGGTTGAAATATAATAATTCGTATGAAATAGAATAATTCGTAGCTGCTGGTAAATGCTCAAGTTCACTCGGATGCAATTTTTTATTTGTTCATTTTTTGACCTGCAACATTGCATGGAGGTAGTCTGTACCGATATCTAGGGCATGTATCTGTTAATTTTTTTTTATAATATTGCATACTTTTTTAGTATCAAGCATTTTTGTATAAAAAATAGAAAAATTTCAACTCCGTCGCTAAACATTGGCTTTGGGACCCACTTAACAATAAAATACAAGAGAACATGGTTTCTTCTTATCAACTATTTATGTTTCTTACAGTTTATTTTTTTATTATACGTTTCGAATTGTTGAGAACAATTCAAATATATTTAGTTATTGAAATCGTTTACCTCTAGAGATATGCGAGTCCGAAGTAGATAAATAAGTACATTCCGAAGTAGGATTAGTAGAAGCTCATTTTTAATATTTTCTTCTTCTAAATGTCGAAATATATAAAAACAAATAAAATAGAAAAGATTCATTTCTAATTCATGTTACATTATTATTAAAAAAACGTTTTTATTGCAAATCAATATGTAATATCAAGCAATCACCAAAAATTGGCATTTTGGATGTTACCAGAAACCGAAGATAAAAGGGTATTTTTTACTCATTACGAATTATTTCTGTATTGTTCGATTGATAATTAATCTTATCTTGTTATATACGAAATATTTTAGGTAATATTACCTTTGTAGATATTTATTGACGCTACGTGCAGTAAAATTTTGATCAATACATCGAAATTATAATTGATTAATTTAAAATTGGTTGCATTCATATCTTTGAAACAAATTAAAATGAAGAAAAAACATAAACAACCTTTTGTAAAACGTGTTAAGATGTCAAGGTTCCAAACATGTTCATTCTAGAAAAATCTAGTTATTTACAACCTAAGAAAAGTTTTTATTCATTGATTGTAATTTGAATCTACTGGAATATCCAACTACCTTTTTAAAACTAAAGAATATTTATTAAAGAATAATTATTAGTTCTCACTTAAAATAAGTAAATAAGACAGAAGCCTGTGCAATAAAAATATTTGTACGTATACAGACAAAAACATACTGCCATGTGATCTTTTCTTAAGCAAGTAAATAATTTTTAAAGTTACCGTATAGAAAAACTTCTTTGTTAAATCGTTGGAAATTTTTTTTAATCATTTCATAGGAAAATTATAACATTTTGTGCATAATTACTAGCTTTTTCCCTGTTAATTTTTGTATTTTTTAACCAGTGTAATTTTTTTCAATTATGCCAAGTATAAGAAATATATCTGACTTATATATATTAATTAAATATTAATATGCAAATATGTATTAAAATCGTAATAAATTGTGGATTTAGGATTGAAACATAACAAATTACACTTTAAATAATACAATTATATTAATTTTTTTAATACTAACAAATTGCAAAATTATACACAAAAAATGTAATAAGAAAAGGCTAGGAATTTCACGCAAAAAATCTGTGATATTCTTACGAAATTTCAAAAATTTTTCCAACAATTTTGCGACAAAATTTTTGTACGGGAGGTTTTATTTTGAAAATAGTTATAAATATTATTATTTAATAATTTACCGTTTGAAGAATACCGAAAACTCGTGTTAGGGAAAGAATCTGTAGATAGTTGAGCAAAAGTCACAGAATCAGCAGAAGTTGATTGTGCAGATAAGTCATTTTTGTGACAATTTTTGTTGCCTTTCTCCTTCTATAATATTAGCATTCACTAAATTATATTATAAATTATCAGCGAACGTTAACTTTATTTTGTTTTAATAATCACTAAATTACTTTTCCCTTTCAAACAAGTAATGTGTTGAGAGACAAAATCATCAATTCTTAAACGAAGTTCTTCTTTTAAAAATACACAGTATTTTAATTTTTTAAATTCGCTAGCCAAAGCCGCACTGGTATTCGAAACATTTGGAACTCCATATTTTCTATTGTATATGTTTGACTACAGTGGAAATAGACATAAATCCTTTAACACATAATCAACAAGCTGTAAGTCTTTCAAATATAGACCATTAAATCCATCCCCACTGTTGTCTACTTTAATTGAATCTTGTATCCTTCTTCCCTAACATTTCCAATAATTATCAGTTTCCAAATCTGATACTATTTCATGATTATGCTCTACATTATCTGTCGCTTAATATACAAACGAAGAATAATCATCTACATCTAAAAACAATGTTTTTTTAGATGGCAACTAATAAAAATAAGCGTATACTGCAGGCGCTTATTGAATAATAAAAATTGTATTTTCTGCTGATTTCAAATTTTTAAATTATCAATAAACTTTGAAATTGTTTAATATGCTCTGTAATTATATAAATATCTTACCGGTAATTCTTTATTAAATAATTTTTTCTTCTCTCGCATTCAGTTCGACCCGTTTTCGATTAGCCATCTTTTTCTGTTTGGCAGACAATTAATATTGATCGAATCAAACTTTTTGCATCATTTTCATCTGTGCATTGAGTTAGATTTCCAATGCACGCAAGGTAATAGTACATTACGATACAAGTGCGGAAAATAGGTGTTCTCAAGAGTTTGAGACGTTTGCCGCCCGAGCGTAACGCGGGCGGCAGAAGCACGAGTGGGAACACTACTCCGCACGAGTATCGTATACTACTTTTTAACACAAGTTGCGGAAAGTTCAACAAAAAAATATAAAGAGAGCAAGAGAGAGAAGAAAAGAAAGAGACAGCGAGAGAGAAAAGATTGATCAGCGCCCGCCGGCATTTGCAGGCACGAGCGTAGCGAGACTGATGGCCGGGGGCGGGCGCTGATCATCCATATTAAAAAAAAACATTATGTAATTATAATAAGAAATAATAAAATACAATAATTTGAGTACACACAATTATTAATTAATCCATTTGAAAACAAAAAGAAGTACCTGCGTATGCATAAACAAACAGTACAATTATATTCTAATTAGAAAATTCACATACGTCTTAAAGAAAAATAATAAAACTATAATACTGCGAGTATAGAAAATATAAACAAACATCGGTGTAACGCCGCGAGTAAAATAATGCCGCCGCGTTCTTAGAATACTTTGTAGACAAACCGCGTTTAACTACGGCGTATTCTACAATATAGATAATCGTGTCGCCGGCGACTTTCAATACATCGCGCGCAGAAATGAATCTTATTTCAAAACACGAACGGGATTGTTTATTTTTAAAGCATCCTATACGCTTCGAAAATTGAACTTTCCGCACGCCCGTGTTGAAAAATGTTTTAACGTTTTTACTGCAGCCTCTAAAAAATGTAGCATACTTTTTGATAAAGTGAGCAATATCGATCTTTATAAACGTTTTTTGCAACTTCTCCTCTCGAAGTGCATCTGCGAATTCGCTTACATGCTTGCAGGGAGAGTATGCGGTCACTGCTGCATTAAGGAGAGCAAGCAAATAATCGGTCACACATTCGTCTGGATACGGAGCTCCTTCACGGTGATAAGAAAGTATCCATGTTAAATAAGTCAAAGTGTGTGAACTTTCGGCAAACATTTGCGTTATTAAAAATTGTCCATCACTGCAATTCATGGCCATTGCATGTAGAAATATATGCTTCGATTCTACATTTGCTGGATTTTTTTATTTTTTTAACAAGCAAACCTGTTGAGTCAATGGAAACGCGTATTTTCTTCTCTGTTTTGCAGAGCTTACGGTAATATCTTGGATGCACTTTATGTGCATACCGTACTTCACTTTAATTAATGCACTTAACGAATCTTTATCAATATATTCCGATAATTTCATAGCGCTTTTTGCTACGTGCAGCACATTAGTGGATGGTAAAGAAGGAGGCTCTTCTCCATGACAGAGCAAACCTTCTGCCGCTTTATTTGCTGCGGAATCTTTTGACACTGACGGTTTTTAATTCTTTGCAAATGGTGCTACTTAGCGGCTGACCTACAGGTCTCTTGCTGCATTTTCGAGCGCTAGACCCCTTTATTAGAATGCATTCCCCAATTACATTGCGAGAAATACATTCTTCATGAAAGTTACAAGTAAATGTCGATCGGCAACTGCAGTGACCTAGTGTACATAAACACACATAGATACACATGAATATATCAAGCAAACTTTAGGGGTTAACAATGTAGTTTTTGGCTATTCAACAGATAGGGTTAATATTTCAAACATATCAACGGTTGACTGGAAGAAGAACGTATCTCGGCGGACGGTTTAAAAAAGACCTATCTCAGCCGGTATTGACAAGACCTATATTTTAAATATAATAAGAAGGTCTATATTTTAAATATTGGTTACTTGTGTGTATATATGTGTAATAATGTAGAATGTAAATAATTGCAGAAGAGTTAATAAATACTAATGAATAAATAATAAAAATAATGTAATAATTGCAGTAGAGTTAATAAATAATAATGAATAAATAATAAAAATAATGTAATAATTGCAGAAGAGTTAATAAATAATAATTAATAAAGGTTTAATTACATTTGAATTGAATCTATACCATTTTGAGTATGGTAAAATTTTCAGTGAAGTCAAACTTATGAGCGATAGTAGTAAAATGTAAAATATTTCACTTATAAGATATTCCATACTGAGCGAGTTATATTTCTTACCTTATTGAAAATAAATTCACATGTTTAGTAAAAGATTTCTCGATAACGCAATGATTTGCTTAGATCATTAATAAACGTAGCAGGGAGTAAATATTGACAATGGGATTCCCTTAATAAAATAATAGCCGTTAATTTAATCTTTGACTGTAATATTTTGAACCATAAGTTACTAAAAATCCGTACACTTATTTAATTCAAATTAGTCTATTTTTCAAAGAAAAGAGTTCACTCGGAGTCAGACAACAAATGTGTAAGAAAATGCTGTTATCTGTGCGATTTTACAACTTTGATATTAAATATTTTTTAGGATTATCAAATGCATATTTTTATTTTTAAAAAATTATATTTCATGAAATTTAAACTCATTGTCTGTTAATTGTACCAAAGGATATTACTTAAACCTATTTAGCTATAATTTTAACCAATGTCCGCTTTTTTATGATTTTCTGTACATATGTGAATAACAAGCAAACTGGAAAAGTCTTCACTTTAAGCGATTGGAAGATAGTATGTTGATTAAAATTTTCAACATTACAGTGAAAGACAGTAAGTTTTACCATTAAAACACAGTACCTCTATAGTTACAATATGCTAATCAAATAAAAAATCAAATAAAATAATCGATCAATCCGAATTTGACACCTTAAATTTGCCAACACTTTAAAAACTGTTTCTTAATACTTACGAGTAAAATATATTAATACATTTGATACTTATTCATATAATTATTATTTTTCAAGTTATTTGATAAGAAATAAAAGATTCGGAATGAGGAAATTTGTATATGTTTTTGACAAATTAATTGCTAATAGATCTATTCTAAAATAAGTACTAGTGCTAGAACTAATGCTATAAAAAACTTATAATTTTGACCTCATCCTAATTATCACTAAAACTTCAACTACTCTTAAATGGCCAATAAATAATAAATAAAACAAATAATTAGATTATATTATAATAATAGTTAGATTATTGGCCAAGACCACTGGTGAAAGTTATGCCTTAAAATACATGAAAATTAGTGATTATATGAGAATTATGAGGCATAACTTTCACCAAGTGGTCTTGGCCAATAATGTAGCCACCGCCATTCGAAAGTTCTTGCAAAATGTAATTTTTTGAGCGGTATTAGATCAAAATCAATTGTGGGGTGGTTGCCTTTTTTTGATAATCAATTTTTTCTTATATTTCCGGGTGTCCTATCTCTTCGTGATTTCAAAAATAAGAAATGTAACCTGGGTAGATAAGTTCTAAAGATTATTTTGAACAATAGTTGTATGTAATGTTGTTTCAAACTAATCAATAAATTTTGAGATAAATAGCTTTAAAAATAGCAATTTTTTAAAAAATTGAAAAATTTCCATTTTTCATTGTGGAATAACTCTCAGTCAAATTATTTTTAACACCTAAAAATTTTTTTCTATTCCCTAAAAGATATTTCCAGCCTGTTCTCAAAATTTGGTGCATTTTAAAATTTTCCTCATACCACTTCACGTGAAATAGCCCATATATATATATATTTAGTGAGTGAAACGAGTATGTTGAGGGATAGATTTAGGCACGATGGTTACACGAAAGTACTTTATATTTTTATCATCGCAAAATATGTGAAACCTCAAAACAGTATATATTTTGACATAAAAATAAAATTTATGCAACTTTGAACTCATCCAAACCTCTCCCTAAAATGTATGTATGGATGTGTGTATGTATAAAATCCTGTGTCCAAGATAACTCTGCTAATTTTTAATCGATTAAGCTGAAATTTACAGGGTATATTTGTTATAATTGTAGAAGTATGTGGTCGTATTTTCAGCTGTATCGCTAATAAATTGTTGAAGATATGGAGCGTTTTACAATTTCGTAAAATTGGTTTATGAACACTATCTCCAATAATACTATTAAAATATAATTTTTCTCGCCCAGGCCAAAGTTTTTAAATTAATATAGAAATTTTGTCGGTCTTGTTGAGCTAACGTCTAACGACTCTAAGAACTCCAAGTTGCTCGCTCGAAAAGGCACGACAATTCGCCATGTATCAATCCCGAGGACAACATTATGAAGGCCACGAGCTGCCAGACATAAACCAAAAGAAGAAAGAAGAAGCAAATAAAATACTAAGTTATAAAATTGAAAATATTTTAAATAAGAGAGAAGGAAATTTTAAATCTATGTATTTCGTCTTGGGACCGTCCGCCAGAACTCATCAGTGGGACGCAGACAGTCCCTGCTCCAGACACACAAGACAATATTATGGAATCAAAATAATGATAAACTTAAATTTCATTATTTTGATTCGATAATATTATCTTGTGTGTAAAAGGGTAAAAGGGGAAGTTTATCTCTTCTTTTTTTATCCTTGGACCTGAAAAAGAAATATTAAAGAGGACTGCGATGGCTCGGTCGGTAGGGCGTCGGGCTCGTAATCTGGAGGTCCTAGGTTCGATTCCCTGCTCCGATCGATTAATACAAGCACCACTGGCGAATGTATTTTCAACAAGTGCTTTCTTCACCAAGATATCGTATGACTTCCGTCGCTGATTAGCACCGATTTGGGAGCATAAAAAGAGCGACATTAAAATAATAAAAAAAAGAAAGAAATATTAAAGATTAATATATGTTTATAGAGCGGATGACGAATAATCTTAACTATTTTCATACTAAGACTGGAACCGCTTACCTGGGCACAAACAAGACCTTCTGTCTTGTGTGTGCGTTGTAGATTCTGGAAGGTTTTGCTGAGGAGTTGCCTCCTCACCATGGTGGCTCGTTCAGTTCCTGTAAAAGAAAGAAAATATTGTTTATATTGAAGTATACACTCTAAACCCTAAACTGTAAAATTCGACGCTAGAATGTTTAAATTGGTGATTTTACAATTTACGAAAAGTGTTATTTATAAACTGAAATAATTTTATGCAATTGTTTATAGAATATTGTAATTTCATGTGTTTTGTTCATTAAAAGCTACAAGAATTTAGTTATATATGTTCATAAAAAAAAAGTTATATAATTATGTTAACAAATTTAAATAAATAATGCACAATTAATACAAGTAAAAAAATATTATTTTATAATCCCACATTATGTCCTGAATCTCTACTCTCAAAATAATATTCGCTCGCTATACCCGGAGACATAAGGCTAGTCCTAGTTAAACAAGAGCGAAAGAAATCCGAATGATTTATTAACCTTTAGAGGACTGGAATTTTCTGGTTCAAAAAAGCTTCTTTTTTCAATAAAATTAATGTCTAAAAACATCGGAACCCTTTTATCCTTTAGAGGACGGGGATTTGGGTTTACTGTTTGCTCTCACTTTTCTATAGAAATAGAGTTTTCGTGATGTCTCACATCTCAAAACGAAACGCATGTAAAGGGTCGATCATGGGCATGGCCCGTATAGGGACCATCCCCTCCTCTAAAGGGTAACCATTTGCCTTCTTGCAATATTTTTATAGTAATTGGTGCAAGTCTGGGCGTGCCAAATCCTAGTAATTTAATAGTCAATCTGTAGATTTGATATAAAACAGTTTTTCATGGTTTTTTAATTGTTAAGTTATCTTAAATTTCAAGGTCACGTTTAAACAAATTGCGGTTAAAAATCATCTTTTCATGTATACAACTTGGGAAGAGTAAAATAAGCCGAAACAGAAATATGTACGGCATAGAAATTAGATTTTCTGAAAACATCTGTTTACATACTAAATAGAATTGTTTAAATATCACTATATATTTGGGGATAAAATTTATAGTACTTTTTAAACTAATTAAGATCTTCGATAATCTCTGCCTCAAAAATATTCAGAAGCAATAATTGTTAAATAACATAAAATTTAAAAATGGCTAATATGGCAGTTTTTTGTTTATTGCAAAAAAACTAATGAACAAAATCGAACGTAACAAGGTTAACTTTGTGGATATTACAAAGGCCTAAAAATAAATATTCTTTACTTTTTTCAATAGAAGCAATAGTTTCACTTATAAGCGAAATACCTGCTTTTCGCACTTTCTCGAATTATTTGATAATATCCTGATTCTCTCCGTGACAACTTGCAATAATAAAACTCCCATTAAAATTTTTTTTTCAAAATTACCCTTTTTGAGTCTGATTTACATGGACTCTTATAAGTGAATTCAACATATTATTTAAATTATTAATAACTTAATAATAAATTAATAAATTATTAATAAATTATTTGAATTTATTATATATTTTGCAGATATGTCAAAATTAGATCTTTTTTAGGAAATGTACTGAATTGTATTGAAAAGAAACAATGGGCTACAGTACGAAATTTTGGACGTATAGCGCTTGAGAATGTAAGAAAATTATGCAAAATGTAAGTAATTGAACTATTTTTGCTTGCGCCTATACTATATTTACGTTACTTGTAGGCAAAGTTTGTTTTTTCTTCCTTCATTCATAAGAAAATTTATGCCAGAGTATTTGTGGATAAAAGTATTATCTATCACTGTTAATGCATTTAAAAAAACACCAGAAACAATGCAGGAAGCTGTTGATATATTAAAAACATTAATTAATAAACAAGATATGTATCAGACTCGTCGAGGTCAATGGCACAATGAACTTGCTTTAATTGAAATGCATCATAGTAAAAATTTGGAAAGAAGTGCTTCATTAATCGTAAGTGCTCTACAATGCAATAAACTTACAACAGTAGATAAATTGAATCTACTAGTAAGGATGAAAATGTTAATTAAAAGAAAGACAGGAATATCAGAAGAAACTAAAATGATTGTTAGAAATGAAATAAAGAATTTAAAACATGTAGATATATCAATCGATTCTTTTCGAACATTAACTATTACTGCAAATATAGCAAATAAGTACTAAATAATATTTTAATATTTTTAATACAAATATATTTTTTATCATAATAAATATATCGTAATATTTTATATTTAGAATTAAAAGTGGCGGAAAAAGTACTTGGTTTATCAATATTGACGAGAATGACAAATATTATGGGAATGTTGAATCACTTGCCTTATATTATTATAGTATTAAGGAAGATTTTAGAGATGGTTTACTTTGCGAAGGTTTATTACCAACAACTTTATTTGCAATAGTATTTTGGGATGAATTATATAATATTTTTAAACCAGGAGTATTTCCATCTCATTATCAGATTGCTCCACTAGATCTCTTCACTAATGAATTTTTTAACAACAGAAATAAGGTTATTGAAGATAAAATAAAGATTATAAAATCATTTAGTACACAATATTTTGCAAACTGGATGCAAGATAGATATTCAAAATTTATAAATTTTAAATCTATATTGCCGAATAATTTATTCAAAACTGATGAGCAGTTCAAGGTATTTTAAATAACATAGCATATTATTAGTTATATTATATCAACACTTAGGGCTATTTGCTTTTATAGGAAGTAGTTACATGCCTTGGAATTAATGGAATTATAGGTATATGCCAAAAATTAATTTCTGATTATAAACTTTGGAGAAGTGGATTTCCTGATCTTGTACTATGGAACTACCTATCTTTAAAGGTATTTACAAAAATAATAATATTGTAGTATTAGAATTAACTTCACGATGAGCCTTTGTTGAAAGCTTTGTAGTATGTACTATTTCTTCCCGAATTTTACGAAACACTATTATGAGTCCACTTGTCCTTTTCGTTACAGTACTACGTGACTGCAATATTTTTGAGCAGTTCGGACAAATACGGTAAGACTTGCTTTTTGGTAAGGTTGGCAAGTCTTCTACCGTAAACCTCCTGCCTATATGCGGTGTTCGTCGATTCCAGACTTGTGAAAATTTCTACGTTTACGTAAGAAGACGTTGAATATGAAGGTTGCTTAGGTTTTTCTACGTGTTACCCTCTCCCCAAGCATTCTTTTACCTTTTATCCCGTGATCTGTTTTCCAACTTATGCAGTATCTATAACGTGTATACATATCCTGCAATTGGAGGTGTTGTGTCGGTTTATTCGTTAGCTTCTTTCTGTCTGAAACGAAATGCTTTGGCATCTCAAACTGAATGCCAATTTTCGATTTGAAAGTCACCCATTCTTTTCTGTCGTTTTCGTTTCCGTGGATCTGCCTATTGTCCCCTCAATTGAGAACCTTTGAGTGAGATAATTACATAACAGCCAACAGTTGGAGTCGTTCGGTTGTGGTGATCTCAATACATCCTTACTCTGCATGAATGATGGGAAGCACTAAAAAATATTTTCAGTAATTCTTATCCAAGACACAACAGGCTTCTGACAATGGATATCCATCCTATCGTAGAAGTTGTTTTGAAGATGAAAGATATTACATAACTGTAAATATATGTGAAACTACATTCCAAAGACTTAGACTCTTTTCTGGAAAGGCTTCTTTGGGACTTTCACCAACTATAGTGACGAAGAGTAAGACCTTTTATTCAAAATATATTGAGAATGGTTCATAAAACCCGTATTAATGTATTATTAAGGGGATGTCTGACTCAGAAAATGGTAATTTTTAATACTTCTTTATAAACAAAAGATAAATTTTTGAAAAAACCCTGAACGCCATGGCCTTTGGCATGTTCTAAATAGTATACTCAAATTTTTTCTTAAATATATTTTCTTAAAAAATCAAAAAGCCATGTCCTCGCTTTTATTTTAAACTATCTATATGAATTTCGTCAGATTTTTAATTCAATTTTTTTTAGCATAACTCTTATGTTGAAAGGTGTAGATCTCTGTAACTTTATTTATTTAACCCGACATTTTTTAAAAAATTTAAAGGTGAATTACCATGTTAATTTTTGTGAATTTTTTGTCTTTCTTTAAATTATCATAACTTTTTACAGAATTCAAGGCCATAAAAATGCTAGAGACCGTTTAAAAGATATTGCTCCAAGCTTTCTTTTAGACTTTCGGATAAAAAAATCAATTGTGGCGCAATTACATTTTTTTTAAGTTGAATATTGACATGTAGTATGTAACATTGACCTTGAGGTTAGAAATTCTAAATAGTATACTCAAATTTTTTCTTAAATATATTTTCTTAAAAAATCAAAACGCCATGTCCTCGCTTTTATTTTAAACTATCTATATGAATTTCGTCAGATTTTTAATTCAATTTTTTTTAACATAACTCTTATGTTGAAAGGTGTAGATCTCTGTAACTTTATTTATTTAACCCGACGTTTTTTAAAAAATTTAAAGGTGAATTACCATGTTAATTTTTGTGAATTTTTTGTCTTTCTTTAAATTATCATAACTTTTTACAGAATTCAAGGCCATAAAAATGCTAGAGACCGTTTAAAAGATATTGCTCCAAGCTTTCTTTTAGACTTTCGGATAAAAAAATCAATTGTGGCGCAATTACATTTTTTTTAAGTTGAATATTGACATGTAGTATATGTAACATTGACCTTGAGGTTAGAAATTCTAAATAGTATACTCAAATTTTTTCTTAAATATATTTTCTTAAAAAATCAAAACGCCATGTCCTCGCTTTTATTTTAAACTATCTATATGAATTTCGTCAGATTTTTAATTCAATTTTTTTTAACATAACTCTTATGTTGAAAGGTGTAGATCTCTGTAACTTTATTTATTTAACCCGACGTTTTTTAAAAAATTTAAAGGTGAATTACCATGTTAATTTTTGTGAATTTTTTGTCTTTCTTTAAATTATCATAACTTTTTACAGAATTCAAGGCCATAAAAATGCTAGAGACCGTTTAAAAGATATTGCTCCAAGCTTTCTTTTAGACTTTCGGATAAAAAAATCAATTGTGGCGCAATTACATTTTTTTTAAGTTGAATATTGACATGTAGTATATGTAACATTGACCTTGAGGTTAGAAATTCTAACCCAGAAAGATAAATTCTAGATATGATTAGCATCGAATGTTACATGTAATGTTCTATAGTAAAAGTTGATAGATTTTGAGTTAAATAACGGTAAACCCAGCTGGCGTTGAAAAAAACTTGGGAAAATTCACTTTTTGAGGTTTATATTGCTATAACTATGGGAATATGGTAGAAGTGTCCAGTAGTTCTCATGAATTTTTTCAGAATTTTTCGGGGCCATTATTTTAAGTTACACAGAGTCAAAGTTGACTTAAATTTGACTTAAAATACTTCTAAAGTTATAAATGTATGCTGTCACACTTTTGTATGCCATTTAAATTTTAAATAGTGAAAATCATCAATTCTGCTCCGGACTCTGAAAACCAACTACTGTCTAAAACATGTCTTTTTATAGTCAGAAACTGTCTATAAATTTCCAGAGTTGGTCTAAACCATTAAGACTACTTTTGATCAAAATATCTGGGAAAAGTGCCCGAAATATTAATAGAAATGTATATTTGTTGCGCTATAACGATGAATCTCTTAGTATGATCATTGCAAAAAAATTTATACAGTTACCTTGGGGTGGTAGAAAAGAATCTAAACTTTTTTTTAGTATCAATCTAATCTCTTGTTAGCTGTTAAAAATACAAATATTATTATACAATTATAAAAAATGAATTTTTAAATATTTATAATGCTGAATTTTTACTTTTACAACCCTTACAAGAATTATGATACTAATCTGAAGGATTACTATAAAAGTTTCAAAATTATTATTATTATTCAGCAATACATTATTTGAATTTCACAAACTTGTCACTGTCGATTGATCATATTAACCTTTAGACTGCCGGTATTTTTGCCTTAAAAATTGATATTTTTGATGTGCAAAATTTATACATAAAAACACCTCATATCTCTAGAGTAATTGTCAAGGTCACAGGTGGCTCATATATGAGCCATTCCGGCTGGCAACGGTCGGGTGAATGTTAAAAATGTTAAAAATGTTTAAATTACTATATATTCATTTTATTACTGTCCCATATATGAGCCATGCCGGCAGTCTAAAGGTTAATAATTATAATCTCGGATCTTGCTTATTGATATGTTTGTATTAAATACGTATCTTCAATTATTATGATAATAATGTTGATTCATTCATAGTAATCCTTCAGATTGGTATCATAATTCTCGTAAGGGTTGTAAAAGTAAAAATCCAGAATTATAAATGTTCAAAATTAAATTTTTTATAATTGTATGAATAATATTTGCAATTTTAATAGCTTACATGAGATTAGATTCGTACTGAAAAAAGCCATTTCAAGGTAACCGCATAAATTTTTGTGTAATGATCATGCTAATAGATGCATCGTTATAAGGCAACAAATATACATTTCTCTTAATATTTCGGGCACTTTACCCAAATATTTAGATCAAAAGTGGTCTTAACGGTTTAGATCCACTCTGGAAATTTATAGACAGTTTCTGACTATAAAAAGACATGTTTTAGACAGTAGTTGGTTTTCAGAGTCCGGAGCAGAATTGATGATTTTCACTATTTAAGATTGGCTTACAAGAATGTGGCAGTATACATTTATGACTTTAAAAGTACTTTTAATAAAAAAATTCAGAAAATTTAACAAAAAAAAGTCTTATTTATGTTTATAGTGAAAAGTGCATCCTCTGGGAGCTATAAATTCATGAAAATGTGCAAATAATGCAAAAAGTGCTACAATATCAACTTTGAGTCTGTGTAACTTAAAATAATGGCCTCGAAAATTTTTAAAAAATTCATGAGAACTACTGGACATTTATATTTTTTGAAGTCCGAGTAGCAGAGCTGCACCTTTGGATAAAAATCAAAGAATTAACTTACAGAGCTTCGTCTTACGGAGCTTTAGATGAGAAACTAGGAGTGGGTGTATTCGTCCTGGGCCCTCTTTATATACCCTAAAAATATGTGCATCTATCCTTGTCTTACGCTTTACTTTAGATAGAAATTGCGTAATTAAGTTCTGGATTTTTCTGTGTGTGCACTTGATTGGACCGTTAGGTGTGCGTGATCATAAAATGATCGAATCTCATGCATTTTGTGTATCACTTTGTAGTTAATACAAAGAATTTGGTACCCCCTTTTATCACTGCGACATTACCCAAAAAGCGGCTTCTTTATCTTGGCTTACTTAAATTATTGTTTCTGTTTAATGCTCGCGTTTCTAGACCATGTCGTCATCAGCAGCTCTTCTCCGAGTATCGATATTATATTGCAATATACAGAAACTCTTGCGCAACACCTTCGTTTTGATCCAAGTATCGGCATCCTCGCCGTCTCTTTTACATTTTCAAAATTAGGCTTTTTATTACTGCATTTACTTAGAATCATTTTGTATCATCTTTTATTTCATTGGTTTTTTACGCCGTAATTTTATTTTAGAGTACGCAGTACCTTTTGACGAAAAATAGTAATATTATTTTCGTCGGGCCGCGACAACTCCCCCCTTTTTAAAAACGACGCCCACGTCGTTGATCAATACTGTTATTGTATTATTATTTCTCTCAACATTAGATATCTTACTTAATTTTAAATTATAAACATTATTTTAATGAATTTTTTCTTATTTCCTATGGCGAATTTTATAAACCATACTGGAAGTATTTATTTCGTCATTGAAGTTGGGTTATTATTATTTTATATACTTCGATTACATTATTTCAAACAGTAGAACAGTATTACGTTGTAATTCGCCAATAAAAATAGATAATTAATAAAAATAATTATTATTACAATGTTTTTTTTAGATATTCACAAAAATTGTGCAATTATGATTAAATGTGTTCTCTCTATAAAAAAATTTTATTTAACTTAACTTTACTCTCCTAATTTTTAGTATATATCAAATCATGTTAAAATTCTATTTTATTATTATTTTTTTTTATCTTGACCCTCTTTTTTACCAATTTTCTATTTTCTTTAATAACATTGGTATTATTTATACAAGGTGTCTCATTTTAATCGCCCTACCTAAAAAAGTGGTAGAAAAGTTACTCTAATCCAGAAATGTTTGAGATAAAAGATGTAGGATTTACAGGGGGTAACATTATGGTATCAATGAATTTGGCATTAAGTTGGACTTTCAAGGTCATTTCAATGTCAAAATAATTTCTTTAAATAAGCACCCTTATTTTTGATCCCGGAAATGGAAAGAGCGAAAAATTTTACGTTCAAGAAGGTATAATATTGGGATTTCAAGGTTATTTGAAGATCGACCAGCAAATTTTATTCGCCTTACCTCAATATTTTAAAATGACTGAATCTTAATCTAGATTACTAGCAACAGATACCTCGCTCGCTACGCTCACTCGGGTGTATTTTGATTGTGCTTTATTCAGATGAGTGCATTTAAAATAGATGCATTTAGTTTATTCGATTATTAAATTTTGAATTTTATATTCATTATACATTGCGTATTATTTTTAATTATTATTATTATATAATGTGTATTATTAAAATAGTCGTTACTCTAAAGCGGAGAACCGCAGAACCGGAGAACGTCTGAAACGGGATCCTCCTTAATTTAATAAATAGAGGATATAGGATTAATTGTATATAATATTTGTAAGATATTTTTATTGCTCGAATTTCTTTTTTCGATGGAAGATTTATGAAAGAAGTTTTTGAAACAAAACTTTTTCTAGGACTCTTTTTTAAAAACTTTTTCGAAAACTTTTTTTCAAAAACCGAATAACACAAATACCCAGGTACCCCTCATGTGAAAAACACTTTGATATTATTATATTAAAGAAGGATTAATTTTGTAACGTCTTTTGAAGGGTCAGAAACCGGAGGCCTAATAGTATAATATTATCATTATATTATTATATATTTCAGACAAATGGACCTATATGTATCGAGAAAACTTTAATCTACCATTTTATCAAAATATCGGTAACATAGGTCATTTTGGCCTGACCTTAATAGAATTTATACGGGAATTATCTTTACAAAACTGTGTGTCATGTAAACTAACTATTTTGCAGCTGGGATGGGGGAAGGGATTCTATTTGAATGATAGTATTGGCAAAATAATTTATATATGGTACACATAGATACAATTTTAATTGTAAAATTTCAACAAATTTAAGTATTTAAATAATAACTTTAATTACCTATTTATACGACATTGGATGTTAAAATTAGGTGCATGATCGGTATATTTGATGAAAACTTGATATCCTTTTCTGTAGTCCAAATCCTGTTAAGCTGGGGATTATTGTGATTGTTCTTGTACAGTTGATGGTACTGGTTCTGTAAAGTATATTTTTCCTTCCAGCGTTAGCCAACATATTAATGTTGTTATCCGACTCTTACCGCGAGGACGTACTGGTAAGGTATACACTCTAAACTCCAAATAGTAAAAATCGACGTTAGAAGAGGTAAAAAATAGGTTTTTCTCTTTTAATAAAGAGTAGATATTGCGATTTGCTATTTACGAAAAGATATTTATTTAAATGCCTAACCTTAAAATCGTTCGCTAAATGCGCCCGGAAAACTATGCAATGTTACCAAAGAAACTCTGGCAAATATTTTATGTTTAAGTTTTAAGAATCATCATAGTAATTTTCTCATTTTTATATTTATACCAATTGAAGTCTGTTAGATTAGGCACCCGAAATTTTATAGCTTTCCAAAGAGTAATTATCTTATTTTATTCTTTGCAAAAGCGAGTTATATGTATTATTTGTTCTTTTAGATTATGTGCACAAAATTTGTTACTTTTTAAATAGTAAATATCTTTTACTCTTGTTTTACTTCTTTCCAATTAGTAATTTGTACTTTTTACTAGTTTAGATTTTGTTTCCAAAATTTTATACTTTTCAAAGTAGTAAATATCTCATTTTAGTATTTTCTAAATAGCAAATATTTGCGCTTACTCTTTCTAAAAGACAATTTTTGCATTTTGCTCTTTACAATGAGTAAACTTAACGTTTTATCTTTTCGTATATAGCAAATCGTAATATCTACTCTTTATCAAAAGAGAAAAACTTATTTTTTACCACTTCTAACGTCGATTTTTACTATTTGGGGTTTAGAGTGTACATTTCAAGAGTCATATTTTTTTGTAGCAAATCCGATTTTTTAACACTATAGTTCATTACATAGCGCAATATACGTCTTACCCGACTTATAGTAATTTGTTGATGACCTTCAGCGCAAACATTTATTATGTTACGGCAATTTATGATATCAGATTTGTCATTCAGAATTGCAGCCGTTTTTAGCTTTTTGATTTGATTTTTAGAATTTTGTTACTTTCAGTGTTTCAAAAGTTTTATTATATATTCCATTTTTTAAATAATTCATATAATGAGTGTATATTTGTTGTATTTATTTACAATTTTTTAAGTTGCTGCCGGTTTACAACCATATTTAAACGATCTTCAGCACAAACATTTATTAATTATTTTGTATATTTACTTTAATGTTTCAGTAGTAGTAATATTTCAATATTTTTTCTCATATTTCCATTTTTTAATTTTTTCTTATACTTCATGTAATGAATACACATTTTTTTACTTATTCACAATGTGATATGTTGCAGCCGATTTTCAATCATATTTTAACGACTTTCAGCGCAAATATCTTATATTATATTAAAGTGGATCGACTTTTGGTCTTTGGTTCTCCGGTTCTCCGGTTTTTAAAAATGCATTTTTATAGTTTCAAAGTTTTATTTTAATTGGACTTTACACTTTTGGGCCTTACATTTTTTGGACCTTACATTTTTGGGCCTTATAAATTTTGGGCCTTACATTATTGGCAACGGAATTGTAAAGTTTTATTTTAATTGGACTTTACAATTTTAGGCCTTACATTTTGAGCCTTACATTTTTGTCCTCATAAATTTTGGGCCTTACATTTTTGGGCCTTATAAATTTGGACCTTACATTTTTGGGCCTTACATGTTTGGGCCTTATAAATTTGGACTTTACATTTTTGGGCCTTATAAATTTTGGGCCTTATATTTTTTGGGCCTTATATTTTTTGGGGCCTTACATTTTGGGCCTTATAAATTTGGACCTTACATTTTTGGGCCTTATAAATTTGGACCTTACATTTTTGGGCCTTGTATTTTTGGGCCTTATAAATTTTGGGCCTTATAGTTTTTTTAAACAAATAGATATCAACTACTATGTCGATATTATTACCAGAAAATTATCTTAATAACAATAAGTAAAATAACATTTGATTACGTAATTAAAATTAATAAAATTTCAACACTGGAACATACAATAAATCAAATTAATTTTTATTGTTTATTTTACAAACTTATTTTTGCAAAAATTTCAAATTACAATTATTATGTTATTAAATTAAATTACAATTATTATGTTACAATTGTACTCTATTCACTTGTATATTTCATAAGATATATTTTTTTCAATATATCGTTTTTATTGTTTATATAATTTATAAATTCAGCAAGTATTCATCGAAATCATCTTTAACAGAAAAATTAAATTATATCATTTGTAACGGTGTGCTTGCCCGGGGAAAACTTACCGAGTCGTCCGTCTTACGTATTTTTAGTTCGTGTCGAACGAACTTATACAATTTCGCCGACTAGATATTGTACACTTAATGACTCGATAAAATATATATATCTATATATGTTGTTTACAAAAATCTTCCCGCGCTGCGGCTGCGGTTACCTGTCCGCACACTTGCCGTTAAGGTTGTATGAAAATCGAATTACGATTTCCAACAACAGTAGGTAAAAATAATGATATTCTTTCCTAAAATGGACCGCGGAAAGAAAATTAAAAGTGAGTCCGCGAAAATTCGTATCTTATAATACGAATCGAAGGGAAACGGAGGAATAAAATTATAATACGCCGGTTAGATAAAATTATAAATCAACACAGGTTGAACTAAATTAACAATTGACAGATTTATTTAGTTAAAAACAGATGATTTAAAATAATAACATTTAACTATATGGTCGAGGTCAAAACGCACGGAGATTGAGTCGAAAACACTGACTCAACGCGAGAGGGGAAAGGGGTACGCGAACTAACTATCTTAATAATATTCGTACGCTCGCATTAAATAAACCGGATAATAATTATTAACGCGGAAGTGGTACCACTTACTTTTAGTTATCTTCCTTGGACCTCGAATACCGAAAAGAAAAACAACTCCTCTCTCCTTCCGTCTCTTTGCCGTTTAAAAGAAATAAATGTCGGTGGGAGAATATCTCGACCACCGATCACTTTGTCGCGTAAGTGTGTATATCAACACTGCACCAAAAATGCATCGTAAATAAAAGTCACCCGCGGTATATCTAACAAACAGGGCAATCGGTTGAAACTCACGGAAACTTCCGGATAGAAAAAAATACAATTAAACCGGGATGTCTGCTCACACGTGTCGTCGCGATCGTGTCTCTCTATCGAGTTGTCGTGCGCGCGCGACTCTCCCCCCAATTACCTCTCTCCTCGCGCGGGTATCAGTCGCTCGCGCCGTCGAATATGCCTATATCTATTTATAGCATTCGACTCTACCTACCTGATTCGTATAATGTTAAGTGAGTACATCACTTACCATTACACATTAAATATTAAATGTATAATTAATTAAACATTAGATAAAATATTCCAATAAATATTACTGTTTTTAAAATGCCATTTAGAAGATTTATATCCAATATGCATATTGTCACATATTATTGATATTATACATGTTATATCTGTAACAAAAACATTTTTATTATTAATTATAAATAAATTGACAAAGTCAAAACTATACCTTTTAACTTAATCATTAAGAAATACTACTGCATTTTTGATTATTTCGATAGATCTTAATAAGCTAATCAGGATACTGAAATACAAAAAGACTTAATATATTTCAAACAATAATAATTTAAAATGAAAATTAGATAATTTTATAATATACCTTGTGACTTTAATCGTATGGAATGCCATTAGGAATATAATATTTTATTGATATAATATTAATTGGAATGCTGCTGCCGTTTGTTATTTTTATTCAGCGCTGCATTCATTGGAATGCTGCTGCCCTTTGTTTTTTTTTATTCAGCGCTGCATTTATTGGAATTATGAGTGTCAAACTACTAGCAAAGAATTTGTGCAAATATTGGCCCATTAGATGGAAAGTTTGGCCCTCTTTGTGAAAAGGTTGGCCCAGATTGTTTAAATGTTGGCCCATTTACAGAAAAGATTATTACAACATATTATTTACAACATATTATTATTGCAATATTAAATATTATCAACGCAATTAAGTGCGCCTTAATTTAAGAAATTGCATGTGAAAAACAATTTTTTACTGGTTGAAAAATTTATTCTATAATCAATACAAAATGTTCCTAAATTGGCCAAAAGTGGGCTAAAGTTTGCCAAAACTGGAAAAATGTTCTAAATATTTCAATGTTGGTAAACATCGGCCCACTTTTGGCGCAAGTTGGCCCACTTTTAGCATACTTTGGAGCATTTTCATCGAAAATGTATTTCCACTAGGGTATGTATAATATTAGTATTTATAAAATATTAAATTTATATTAACTATATTTCATTCATTACATTGAAGCTACTTTCTTATAAACACTGTTTTCTAATAATTTATATTTTATTTTTTTCAGCTTTACAAAAAAATATTAATAAAAAATTTAAAATAATCGTTTAGAAAAATAAAAAAAAATTATAATTATTATTAAACAATTGAAACAAATTATTAATATTATTTTTATAATTGTGAATCATTTTGTAAAATAAACCATTTTTATAATGGGTTTGACGGAAATAAAAATATTAGTTGTAAAAACGATTGAACCATATAGCGACGATGCTTCTATGTTAAATGATGAACACATATTAGAATTTAATAACATCCTTAAATCATCTACACCATTCAATATGCAAACAACTCTTTTAGTTCAAAAACAATATAATATTAACTCAGTTCAAATGAATAATGAATACATTCAATTGTTATTTTCTGGAAAATATGAAAAAGGTCATTGGATTTGTATGTTTACAATAATAGAACGATACACATTTATGATATTTTAAATGCTAAATATTTGCAAAATGAACATAAAGTATACATCAATAGATTATTTCCAGATAGTCAACAATTAAAAATTGTTTTTGAAACAGTGCAATTTCAAACCAATAGTTATGATTGTGGAATTTTCGCGATAGCTTTTGCTGTCTCTATTGTATTTAATTTATGCCCATGCAGTTTAAACTATGATATTTCCCAAATGCGTTCACATTTACTAAAAATATACGAAACACGTAGTATTACGATGTTTCCAATTTTACAAAATATAAACTATAATATTTCAACAATACCAATCAAAAGATACATGATTCATATTTGTTGTATTGATGAAAAAAAAATTGAATTTCAATGTAGCAGAAATAAAAATAATAGAATAAAATTTTCAACAGAAATTTAATTCTGAACAACAAACAATAATGAATTTATATAATAAAGATAAAATCATTTCCGTTGATTCTATTAACTCAATGGAAATAGACTATGAAATACCAACTTATAGTTCATTTTATCAAAAAAATAAAAATAAACAATTTAATGATATAGAAATAAAATAGCTAAAAATAAAACAGCAAACTATGATAAAAAGGCAAACAATTAGCTGTATCGATATAAAAAATGAACGAGAAAAAGAAGCGTTGCATAAAAAAGAAGCTTATATGAGGAGTAAAGATAGTAATGACGGCAAAATAGAAGAAAAAAAAATAAAGAGGAAACAGCAAACCATGATGAAAAGACAAAAAATGAATGGTGACGAAATAAAAAATGAACGAGAAAAAGAAGCATTACGAAAAAAAGAAGCTTATTTAAAAAGTAAAAATAGTAATGACGGCAAAATAGAAGAAAAAAAATAAAGAGAAAACAGCAAACCATGATAAAAAGACAAAAAATTAATAGTGACGAAATAAAAAATGAACGAGAAAAAGAAGCATTACAAAAACAACATATTTATTATAATGAAAATACTGATCAATGTAAAAAAAATGAAAAGAAAAAATTAAATGGAAAAATATTAAACGAAAGTGGAAAAAATGATATCGATAAATTAGTATAAAACCATTTACAAAAAAATTTAAAAAGACGCATATGTAAGAAAAATGCCAAAGACATGGAAATACCAATCATATTGCTTAAAAAATTAAAAATTAATGAAGGAAAATTTTTTAACGTATATGATAAACCAATTAATACCAAAAAAGGTATAAATTATAAAGAATTAAATAAACGTATTTTAATTAAAAATGAACAAAATGTAAAATTATTAAGTAAATCCAAAATAATAGGTCGAATAGCAAATGTAGATTTTGATGAAAAAATAATTATTGAAAACAATTTAGGTTATATGTCTGAAACTTGTAAACATTGTAATACTAAACATTTTGTTTTTGAATATACTCTAGGTAAAGAATTTTCTAATTGTTGTCACAAAGGAAACGTAGACTTACCGAAAATGCCTCACTATCCAGAAGAATTAAAGCAATTAGCTACAGGAATATCGGAAGATAGTATTAATTTTCGCAAAAATATTCGGCTATATAATAATGCGTTAGCTTTTGCAAGCTTTGGAGCTAATTTTGATAAGTTATCTGAATCTTAAATGAAAATGAAGCTCGAAAATATGGGCAATTGTATGTTCTAGATAATGAATTAGCTGCAGCTGAAAGAAAAAGTTTTAAAAATAATTTAGATACAAAATTAGAATTGTCAAGTAAATTAGATAGCTTAATTAGAAATGTTAATCCTTATGCTAAAGCTTATAAAATGATGTATGAGGTAGAAAAAGAAAAATTAGAATATTAGAAGAAAAATTAGATAAAAATATATATATAATGAAGCTACTTGTAATGAAGTTGCAATGGTATTTGTAGGAAAAAATGGACTGTCTACTTCAGAGCGGGATATAGTTATATATTCAAAATATGACAATCCAATTAGTATTCCTTTAATAAGTAAACACACTGATCCAATGACATACCCACTTATTTATCCAAATGGAGGATATGGATGGATGCCTAATATGAAATGCAAATATAAGAAAAACAATATTTCATGTTTGCAATTTTATAATTACAGACTTTCTATGAGAAATGGATTTAATCCATACCTTAATATGGGAAAAGTTTCTCAACAGTTTAAAATTGATGCATTTGTAAAAGTTGGACAATCAAGATTATATTTTGTAAAGAAAAACCAAGATATTTTAAGAAGCGATTATTATAAAGGCGTAATGGATTATTTACACAAGAGAAAAGAATCTGAAAATATAAAAATTGGAAAAATGTTTATTTTGCCATCAAATTTTGTTGGAAGTTCAAGATTCCTAAAACAAAATTACATTGACTCAATGAGTATAGTAAATCGTTACGGAAAACCTGACTTATTTATAACAATGACATGTAATCCAAACTGAAAAAAAATAACTGAACATTTAAAAAAATATGAAACTGTAATTGATAGACCAGATTTAGTATTTAAGGTATTTCATCAAAAAATAAAAGAATTTAAAGAATTGGTAATTAAGCAAGGTGTTTTAGGAAATTGTATCGCCTACACTTATGTTATCGAATTTCAAAAACGTGGACTTCCTCACATGCATATGCTATAATTTTTAGATAAAAATTATAACATTAATACTCCCGAAAAAGTAGATGAACTCATAAACGCAGAAATTCCAAACGAAAATATCTATCCACGGTTGTATAATATTGTAAAACAGTTTATGATTCATGGACCCTGTGGAGAGCAAAACATGAGTTCACCTTGCATGAGTAAAGACACAAAAAAATATACGAAAAATTTTCCAAAAAAATTTAATAACAAATCAACTTTTAATTCATCAGGATATCCATTATATATAAGAAGAAATGATATCAAAAAAATCAATTATAAAGGTTAATACCACAATAGAATAGCTGATAATCGGTTTGTTGTTTCGTATAATCCTTATTTATTGTTAAAATTTAATTGTCACATTAATGTCGAAGTATGCTCAACAGTCCAATGTATAAAATACTTATTTAAATAGTGTTATAAAGGACATGACTGTGCGAACATAGAAATACGTGACACAGGTATCAGATCAAAAGACAGTTCTAATTTAACTCATGATGAAGATATTGAAAGCAATGAATATAATACTATTAGAATACCCTCTACAAGAACTTTCACATACCATAATAAGATTAGCTATTCACAATGAAGATGAACAAGAAGTGTATTTTAAAGAAGGAAAAGAAACAGAAATTTAAAAAAAAATGTAGAAACGACATTAACAGCATACTTAAAATTAAATCAAATCGATTCTTATGCACGAAATTATTTATATTCCGAAATACCATTAAATTATGTATTCAAAAACATGGAATAAAAGAAAAAAAAACAAAAAAACCTGTATTAAGCAGAATGTATTTAGTGAATCCAAAGGATCGAAAACGATATTTTATAAGATTATTACTGTTACATGTCAAAGGAGTATCATCATTTCAGGATTTACGTACTGTTGATGATATAATTTATTCTACATTTTATGAAGCTTTTATAGCTAGACATTTGGTTAATGAAGATAAAGAATGGGACAGATGTTTGGAAGAAGCCACACAATTACACTTTCCTACTGCTCTTTGTAAATTATTTGCATATATTTGTATTTTTCACAATCCTATTAATGCAAGAGATTTGTACGAAAAATAGAAACACTTTTTTTACCACCCAAAATATGAACAAAATGCTGATGAAAACCTAGCATTAAACATTATTGATAAGAACCTACAATTGTATGGATATTCTTTAAATAATTTTAATTTACCCGTTATATCTACATTTATAGAAGATTATGTTGATAAATCAGCAACACATAACAAAAGTTGCACATTTACTGAAATAAACGTCAAAGTAAATTCTTTAAAAAATCATAACAAAGACATTTTTGATACTATCGTGCAACATTTAAAAATTGAAGACAAAAAAAGCTTTTTTATTGATGGACCAGAAGGAAGTGGGAAAAGCTGTTTACTTAATGTTCTAATAGACTATCTTAAATTCTCAAACATTTCATTTTTATGTGTTGCTTGGACAGGGACTGCAGCAAATTTATTACATAACGGGAAAACAGTACACACAACATTTAAACTACCACTTAATATCACAGAATGTACTATATGTAATATTAAATCTAATTCAATAGATGGTAAAAATTTAAAAGAAGTTCAAATTATAATATGGGATGAAATATCTATGACATCGAAATATGCTTTTGAAGCAGTCAATCGCCTATTTCAAGATATATGTAATAATAAAAAAATATTTGGTGGTAAAATGTTGGTTGTTTCAGGCGATTTTAGGCAAACATTACCAGTTATACGACATAGTAGTCGTACTGAAGTTATTGAAAATTCAGTTAAAAACAGTTACTTATGGCCGAATTTTATACGTATGACACTAAATGAAAATCTTCGAGTGACAGATAATGACAATTATTTTAGACAATCGTTATTAAATGTAGGTGAAGGTAAACGTTTAAATATGTATGAAGAAGAAAATGAACTGCTTGAAATCCCTCTTGATTTAATAACAAAAGAAAATGATATCATTGCAGAAATTTTTGGAAACGAAATAAAAATAAATGATAAAGATTTAAATGATAAAGTTATATTAGCCTTCACCAACAACGACGTAATTGAAATAAATAATAAAATTTTGGCTATAATGGAAGGGCAAATTATTGAATACTTAAGTGTAGATACAGCAGAAGATGATAATGGAGAAAACTTAGATGTCATGTTACCTACAGAATTTCTTAATTCCCTTACACCTAATGGACTTCCTCTACATAAATTACAATTAAAAGTAGGTGCAATAGTAATTCTTCTAAGAAATTTAAATGTGAATGAAGGTCTTTGTAATGGAACAAGATTATTAGTAACAAAACTTATGAAACATTTAATTGAAGCAGAAATTATAAGCGGAAAAAAAATTGGAAAATTAGTTTTAATACCAAGAATCACTTTGTCACCATCTAAAGAAGATATACCATTCAACATGCGCAGAAAACAATTTCCCATTCGATTAGGTTTTGCAATGACTATTCACAATATGACAAATCACAAGGACAGTCATACAAACAAGTTGGTATCTATTTACCATCTCCAATTTTTAGCCATGGTCAATTATACGTAGCTCTTTCAAGAGCTAAAAGTAGAAAAAATTTAAAAATATTACTGTTAAACAATGCAAAAATAGAAAATGATACATTAAAAAATAAACACAAACTTTACACTAACAATATAGTGTTTAAAAAAGTATTGTAAATGTGTAGACGAAAATTTATACACATTATATATAAATTTTATAAATAAATAAAAATGGAAGTATGAAAAAAAACATTAAAATATTACAACTATTGAATGATTAAAGTGAATATGCAAAATAATTAATAATTGTTTGCGCTGAAAATCATTAAAATACAATTGAAAATCGGCTGCAACATATCATATTGTAAATGACAAATCATTACACTAGTTATAATAAATAAAAAAAATGAAATATAAGAAAAATCCATTGAAATATTACTACTACTGAATCATTAAAATAAATATTAAAAATATAATTTTTTCTCGCCCAGGCAAAAGTTTTTAAATTAATATTGAATTTTGTTGGTCTTGCTGAGCTAACGACTAACGACTCTAAGAACTCCAAGTTGCTCGCTCGAAAAGGCACGACAATTCGCCGCGTATCAATCCCGAGGACAACATTATGAAGGCCACAAGCCGCCAGACATAAACCAAAAGAAGAAGAAATAAATACTAAGTAATAAAATTGAAAATATTTTAATAAGAAAGAAAGAAATTTTAAGTCTATGTGTTTCGTCTTGGGACCGTCTGCCAGAACTCATCAGTGGGGCGCAGACGGTCCCTGCCCCTGACACACAAGACAGTATTATTGAATCAAAATAATGATAAACTTAAAATTTTGGTATCGTAAGAACGAATGAACGGAGCCTATATAAGTACACATAAGATGGAAAATCTGATTGTGGATGGAAAAGTGCCCCCTAACATCAGAGTATGTACTATGGACATAATCTTAAACCAAAGTCCTGTTATTATTAAAAATATAATTTTTTCTCGCCCAGGCAAAAGTTTTTAAATTAATATTGAATTTTGTTGGTCTTGCTGAGCTAACGACTAACGACTCTAAGAACTCCAAGTTGCTCGCTCGAAAAGGCACGACAATTCGCCGCGTATCAATCCCGAGGACAACATTATGAAGGCCACAAGCCGCCAGACATAAACCAAAAGAAGAAGAAATAAATACTAAGTAATAAAATTGAAAATATTTTAATAAGAAAGAAAGAAATTTTAAGTCTATGTGTTTCGTCTTGGGACCGTCTGCCAGAACTCATCAGTGGGGCGCAGACGGTCCCTGCCCCAGACACACAAGACAGTATTATTGAATCAAAATAATGATAAACTTAAAATTTTGGTATCGTAAGAACGAATGAACGGAGCCTATATAAGTACACATAAGATGGAAAATCTGATTGTGGATGGAAAAGTGCCCCCTAGTCGTTAGCTCAGCAAGACCAACAAAATTCAATATTAATTTAAAAACTTTTGCCTGGGCGAGAAAAAATTATATTTTTAATAATAACAGGACTTTGGTTTAAGATTATGTCCATAGTACATACTCTGATGTTAGGGGGCACTTTTTTCCATCTTATGTGTACTTATATAGGCTCCGTTCATTCGTCATGCATTGAAATGGATCATGCATTGAAAAAATATATGATTCTTGAAATGTATACCTTACCAGCACATCCTCGCCGTAAGAGTCGAATACAATATTCATATGTTGGCTAACGCTGGAAGCATAAATATATTTTACGGAGCGTGTGTTACAACTATACACGAAAAATCTAAATGACTTCAGTTCAACATGTCTTGGTCTGCAGAAACGACATCAGGTTTTCATCAAATACACTATTCAAGAGCCTAACTCTCATCCAATAATGTATAAATAGTTATTTAAAATTATCTAATAAAACGAAAACATTGGAAAGTCGACACAAAACATATGGAGTTCTCACATCTTTTCAACTCGTCTACGCGAGATCAAGATTCGAGGTGCCTTTTTGAAACGATTGCCCACTCATATACTATAAAGGACCCCTGCAATAATGATGAAAATGGAGTCGAAATCTCACGAATGATTGACATTTGACGGATTCTTTGAATGTCACGAAATAATTGATAGTCATTAGATGATCAAGTTTTCAGTTGAACTTTATTTTCAGTTCTGTCTTTGATGTTTTTTTTAATCTATAACCTCTTTTAAAAAACCAAAATATTGGAAAGTCGACACAAAATATATCGAGTTCTCACACTCTTTTCAATCGTCTGTACAATAGTAGTTACATGTAATTTTAAAGAAATTTTGATTAATTTTAAAACTTTGGTAGTTAACTATCATATTTTGTTTATTTCTCAATTTTTTTTACAAAAACGACATCTCAGTCACTACATTAATTATACCATAATCCTCTTCGCAATGCGCAAATTATCATTGTTGGTGTTAAGGGTAGAGTACGGTTATAAAAATATTTTTGTAATTTTTATAAAATATTATGTGAAATGTCATGTTTATAAAATATATTATAAAAAATATTCTTTTTTGATGATTTTTAACACATTCATTAAGTAAAATATTAAAATATTATCAAAAATAGGCTTAAAACAGGTGCAAATACAAAAAACTCCTTGCAGGATAAAAGTTGTCGAAGGGCTTTAATCCAAGAAAATTTAAATTTATATGCATATAAACTTCAACTTTACACAGCGAATTTGGTGTATCTATAAAAATGCAATTTCTGCCTTGATAAACCCAATTGGTTTACTAATTATTTAAAAAATGTAATGTTTTTCATTTAAAAAATGAACATAAAAATGTCACATTTAACTTTAAAGAAAAAAGGCTGTGTAACTATTTTACATATACTCATCTAAAATAAGCACGATCAAAATACAACCGAGTGAGCGTTAGCGAGCGAGGTATCTGTTGCTAGTATATTAATTATTTTGTATATTTACTTTAATGATTCAATAGTAGTAATATTTCAATGTTTTTTTTTCATATTTCCATTTTTTAATTTTTTTTTATACTTGATGTAATGAATACACATTTTCTTACTTATTCACAATGTGATATGTTGCAGCCGGTTTTCAATCATATTTTAACGATTTTCAGCGCAAACATATATTAATTATTTTGTATATTTACTTTAATGATACAGTAGTAGTAATATTTCATTTTTTTCTCGTATTTCCACTCTTTTTATTTAATCATATAATTGATATAAAGTAAGTATAAATTATTTTGTAGTCATTTACAATATTTCTTTAAACACTATATTTTTAGTGTAATTTTTATTTTCGTCCTTTAGTTTATCACTTGCTATTTTTGCATTGTTTAGTAATAATATTTTCAAATTTTTTCTATTCCTAGCTCTTGAAAGTGCTACGTATAATTGACCATGGCTAAAAACTGGGGTTGGTAAATAGATACCAACGTGTTTATATGACTGTCCTTGTGATTTATTAATAGTCATTGCGAATCCTAATCGTATGGGAAATTGTTTTCGGCGCATATTGAATGGTATTTCTTCCTTAGATGGTGACAAAGTGATTCTTGGTATTAAAACTAATTTTCCAATTTTTTTTCCGCTTATAATTTCTGCTTTAATTAAATGTTTCATAAGTTTTTTTACTAATAACCTTGTTCCATTACAAAGACCTTCATTTTCATTTAAATTTCTCAGAAGAATTACTATTGCACCTACTTTTAATTGTAATTTATGCAGAGGAAGTCCATTAGGCGTAAGCGTATTGAGAAATTCAGTAGGTAACGTGACATCTAAGTTTTCTCCATTATCATCTTCCGCTGTATCTATTACATCAATTACATCATTGTTTGTGGGGGCCAGTATAACCTTATCATTTAAATCTACATCATTCATTTTTATTTCATTTCCAAAAGTTTCTGCAATGATATCATTTTCTTTTGTTATTAAATCAACAGGGATTTCGAGCAGTTCATTTTCTTCTTCATATATATTTAAACGTTTACCTTCACCTACGTTGAATAACCATTGTCTAAAATGATTGTCATTATTTGTCACTCGAAGATTTTCATTTAGTGTCATGCGTATAAAATTTGGCCATAAGTAGCTGTTTTTAACCACGTCGGATAACTGGTAATGTTTGTCTAAAATCGCCAGAAACAACTAACATTTTATTACCAAATATTTTTTTATTATTACATATATCTTGAAGTAGACGATTGACTGCTTCAAAGGCATGTTTTGATGTCATAGATATTTCATCCCATATTATAATTTGAACCTCCTTTAAATTTTTACCATCTATTGAATTTGATTTAATGTTACATGTAGTACTTTCTGTGATATTAAGTGGTAATTTAAATGTTGTATGTACTATTTTTCTGTTATGTAATAAATTTGCTGCAATTCCTGTCCAGGCAACACATAAAAATGAAATACTTGAGAATTTGAGGTAGTCTATTAGAACGTTAAGTAAATAACTTTTTCCACTTCCTCCTGGTCCATCAATAAAAATGTTTTTTTTTTCTTCAATTTTTAAATGTTGCACAACAGTATTGAAAATGTCTTTGTTATGATTTTTTAAAGAATTTACTTTGACTTCTAATTCAGTAAGTGTGCAACTTTTGTTATATGATATCGAAGTATCATCACTTTCTTCTATGTGTGTAGAAATAACGGGTAATTTGAAATCATTTAAAGAATATCCATGTAATTGTAAATTTTTATCAATAATGTTTAATGCAAGATTTTCACCTACATTTTGATCGTATTTTGGGTGGTAAAAAAAGTGTTTGTATTTTTCGAATAAATCTTTTGCATTAATGGGATTGTGAAAAATACAAATATATGCAAATAATTCACAAAGAGCAGTAGGAAATTGCAATTGTGATGCTTCTTCCAAACATCTATCCCACTCTAAATCTTCATTCACCAAATGTCTAGCTACAGAAGCTTCATAAAATGTAGAATAAATTATACCATCCACAGTACGTAAATCCTGAAATGATGATGCTCCTTTTACATGTAAAAGTAATAATCTTATAAAATATCGTTCACGATCTTTTGGATTCACCAAATACATTCTGCTTAATATAGGTTTATTTGTTTTTTTTCTTTCATTCCATGTTTTTGAATTATTATCAAACACATAATGTAATCGTATTTCAGAATATAAATAATTTCGTGCTTTAGAATTGATTTTATTTAATTTAAAGTATGCTGTTAATGTAGTTTCTACATTTTTTTTTAATATTTCTTTTTCTTTACCTTCTTTAAAATATACTTCTTGTTCATCTTGATTGTCAATAGCTAATCTTATTATGGTATGTGAAAGTTCATGTAAAGGGTATTCTAATAGTCTGTGCATAGCTTCTGGTGGACATAAATATCTTGTATTAATATACTGCTTAATTTCATTGTTTTCGTTGTCTTCATTATTAGTTAAATTAGAATTGTCTTTTAATTTGATGCCTGCATTACGTATTTCAATATACGCACAGTCATGTCCTTTATAACAATATTTGAATAAGAATTTTATGCATTGTACTGTTGAAGATACTTCGACATTAATGTGACAATTAAATTTTAACAGTAAATAATGATTATATGGAACAACAAAACAATTATCAGCTACTCTATTGTAATATTTACCTTTATAATTGATTTTTTTGCCATCATTTCTTCGCATATACGATGGATATCCTGATGAATTAAAAGTTGTTTTATTATTATATCTTTTTGGAAAATTCTTCTTACATTTTTTTGTCACTTTTTCCATGCAAGGTGAACTTATGTTTTGTTCTCCACAGGGTCCGTGAATCATAAACTGTTTTACAATATTATACAACCGTGGATAGATATCTTCATTTGGAATTTCTGCATTTATGAGTGCATCAACTTTTTCTGGAGTATTGATTTTATAATTCTTATCTAAGAATAATAGCATATGCATGTGAGGAAGTCCACGTTTTTGAAATTCGATAACATAGGTGTAAGCGATACAGTTTCCTAAAACACCTTATTAAACTACCAATTCTTTAAATTCTTTTACTTTTTGATGAAACACTTTAACTACTAAATCTGGTCTATCAATTGCATTTTCATATTTTTCTAAATTTACAGTTATTTCTTTTCAATTTGGATTACATGTCATAGTAATAAGTCAGGTTTTTCGAAACGATTTACTAGACTCATTGAGTCAATATAATTTTGTTTTAAAAATCTTGAACTCCCAACAAAATTTGATGGCAAAATAAACATTTTTCCAATCTTTACATTTTCAGATTCTTTTTTTCTATGTAAATAATCCATTACGCCTTTATAATAATCGCTTCTTAAAATATCTTGGTTTTTCTTTATAAAATATAATCTTGATTGTTCAACTTTTACAAATGCATCAATTGTAAACTGTTGAGAAACTTTTCCCATATTAAGGTATGGATTAAATCCATTTCTCATAGAAAGTCTGTAATTATAAAATTGCAAACATGAAATATTGTTTTTCTTATATTTGCATTTCATATTAGGCATCCATCCATATCCTCCATTTGGATAAATAAGTGGGTATGTCATTGGATCAGTGTGTTTACTTATTAAAGGAATACTAATTGGATTGTCATATTTTGAATATATAACTATATCCCGCTCTGAAGTAGGCAGTCCATTTTTTCCTGCAAATACCATTGCAACTTCATTACAAGTAGCTTCATTATATATATTTTTATCTAATTTTTCATTTCGTTTTATACACATGGTAACTGTTTGCGGTATAGTACCACTTTTAGCACACCGTTCTAATTCTTCTATTTCTACCTCATACATCATTTTATAAGCTTTAGCATAAGGATTAACATTTCTAATTAAGCTATCTAATTTACTTAACAATTCTAATTTTGTATCTAAATTATTTTTAAAACTTTTTCTTTCAGCTGTAGCTAATTCATTATCTAGAACATATAATTGTCCATATTTCCGAGCCTCACTTTCATTTGGATGTAAAGCAAAAATATTGTGATATATTTGACCACAAATTTTTATAATTTGCGGTCCACTGCTAGATAACTTGTCATAATTAGCTTCAAAGCTTGCAAAAGCTAAAGCATTATTATATATTCGAATATTTTTGCGAAAATTAAGACTATCTTCTGATGTACCTGTAGCTAATTGCTTTAATTTTTCTGGATAAGCAGGAATTGTTGGCAACTCTACGTTTCCCTTGTGACAACAATTAGAAAATTCTTTACCTTTTGTATATTCAAAAGCAAAATGCTTAGCATTGCAATGTTTACAATTTTCAGACATATAACCCAAATTGTTTTCGATAATTATTTTCTCATCAAAATCTATCTTTGCTATTCCACCTATTATTTTGGATTTACTGAATAATTTTAGATTTTGTTCATTTTTAATCAAGATACGATCTTTTAATACTTTCAAATTTTTATCTTTTTTTGTGATAATTGGTTCGTCATATACGTTATAAACTTTTCCATCGTCAATTTTTAATTTTTTAAGTAATATGATTGGCATTTCCATGTCTTTGCATACATTTGCGCCTTTTTAAATTCTTATTTAAACGGACTTGTATTAATTTATCGATATCTTTTTTTTTATTCTTGTTTAATAAATTTCTTTTCAATTTTTTATTTTCTTTTTTATTACATTGGTCATTGTCGTTATTATAATAAGCTTCTTTTTTTCGCAAAGCTTCTTTTTCTCGTTCATTTTTTATTTTGTCACTATTCATTATTTGCCTTTTCAACATAGTTTGATGTTTCCTCTTTAGTTGTTTTTCTTCTATTTTGCCATCATTAGTATTTTTACTCCTATTATAAGCTTCTTTTTTTCGCAATGCTACTTTTTCTCGTTCATTTTTTATTTCGTCACTATTCATTATTTGCCTTTTCAACATAGTTCGCTGTTTCCTCTTTAGTTGTTTTTCTTCTATTTTGCCATCATTAGTATTTTTACTCCTATTATAAGCTTCTTTTTTTCGTAATGCTTCTTTTTCTCGTTCATTTTTTATTTCGTCACTATTCATTGTTTGTCTTTTCAACATAGTTCGCTGTTTCCTCGTTAGTTGTTTTCCTTCTATTTTTCCATCATTAGTATTTTTACTCCTTATATAAGCTTCTTTTTTTCGCAATGCTTCTTTTTCTCGATTAGTTTTTATTTCACCATTATTCATTGTTTGTCTTTTCAACATGGTTTGCTGTTCCTTTTTTAGTTGCTTTTCTTCTGTATCATTTAATTGTTTATTTTTATTTTCTCGACAAAATGAACTATAACTTGGGATTTCATAATCTATTTCCATTGGAGTAATAGAATCAACGCAAACGATTTTATCTGTATTATATACGTTAATTATTTTTTGTTGTTCAGAAATTAATTTTTGTTGAAAATTTTGTTCTGTTATTTTCATTTCTTCTGCATTGAAATTTAATTCTTTTACATTAAAATTATAACTATGAATGAAGTTTTTTTTGATTGGTATTGTTGAAACATTATAGTTCATACTTTGTAAAATAGGAAACATCGTAATATTACGTGTTTCATATATTTTTAGTAAATGTAAACGCATTTGGGAAATATCGAAGTTTAAATTGCATGGACATAAATTAAATACAATAGAGACAGCAAAAGCTATAGCGATAATTCCACAATCATAGCTATTACTTTGAAATTGTACTGTTTCAAAAACAATTTTTAATTGTCGACTATCTGGAAATAATCTATTGATATAAATTTTATGTTCATCTTACAAATATTTAGCATTCAAACTATCATAAATGTGTATCGTTCCATTATTGTAATACATACAAATATAATGCCCTTTTTCATAATTTCCTGAAAATAATAATTGAATGTATTTTTTATTCAATGGAACCGAGTTAATATTATCTGGTTTTTGAACTAAAATAGTTGCTTGCATATTAAATGGAGTACATGATTTAAGAATGTTATTAAATTCTAATATGTGTTCATCATTCAACATAGAAGCATCGCCGCTATATGATCCAGTTCCTTTTACAATTAATTTTTGTTCTTCTGTCAAACCCATTATAAAAATGATTTATTCTACAAAATAATTCACTGTTATAATAATAAACTTAATAATTTGTTTAAATTGATTAATAATTATTATAACTTTTTAATTTTTTTAAACGATTATTTTAAATTTTTTATAAATACTTTTTTGTAAAGCTGGAAAAAGTGAAATATAAATGAGTAATAATAGTATTTATATAAAAATAGCTTTAACCAAAACGTCCCAAATTGTTTTTCCCGTTCAACTATCTGTTTCTTAAAGAAAAATTCAACAGTTCGATTCGAAAATATCATTTCTGATGAGTTTTTTCCGCTCTTTCGAAATTCGGCCATATTTGCGATATATGTAAGTGTTTTTATAATACAACTGCTTATATACTGGTTATAGAGAAAATAAGAAATAATATAAATTTTGGGCAAAAAAATCAACAAATTTTTAATAGTAAATTTTGGGTAAATATTCTACTATTTCTTATTTTCTCTACAACTTTGAGGCAAATTGACCGATTTGAGCTTATTTCTTTTTAAACCATATCTACTTGATCTCAATTGTCTTATATTTCCTGGTTTGATTGTTTATCTTCATTTGTTTTTGAGTTATAAGCAATTAAATTGGAAGTAATTTTATTTATAAATTTACCTTATTAGCTTACAACTTTGGTAAATTAACGCGTTAGGGTCTAGAAGTCTGTATTTCTTTATATTTTTGTATTACAAAGCATATCTCAGAGTTTGGTTAAGATCCGTTTTCCAAAGGCCATGGCCTCTCCTAGTAAGTTCAAAACAAGGTGATTTTTTCGATTTATAGTGAACAAACCATTTAATTTATTTAATTGGCGACGTTTCGATGGAAGTCCTCCATCCTCATCAGTCTATACCTTTATTGAAGCAATCATTTATTACACCAAGGTTTTACAACTTTGCAAGTTTATGTATGCATACGTATAATTTTTTACTATTTGGTCAAGTTAATACACATACGTGACATTTCGCAAAATTTCCATACTATCTCTGATATGTCGCTCTATAATCAAAGGCATAAGCAAGTAGCAAACATCAGAGTATAAATTTTCACTAAGATTGAGGTTATAAAACTTAGTTCACCTTTCTTCTTTGAATCAGCCATATATAACATCATATTTCTGATCAATAAAGAAATAAATAAATAAATTAATAATTGAATACAGCACCCATAACACCAATTAAGCAAAAAGCAGTCAAAGTTAATAAAAATTTAAGAAATACAAAATTGTGTTAGTCATATCACAGAGAGTTTGTAAAGCTATAATTCAAATTTTTGTGACCCGTCATTATACAAATAATGTGTCGCTGTGACCAACTTTTCTTTCGAACCAATTGTGTGGACGAAAAGAAACAATTTATATCAAAAAGTACTCAAGATTAGTCAAAAAACATGCGTGTATTTTTTAAGAATTTTTCGATGATTTAATTATGTTTATTTAATCATTTTTTAAAAATACAAAAAATATTTTGAAAAATTCGGTAAAATACAACACGTATTTTTTTACCAATACTAAGCCCTTTTATAATTTATAACATTTTTTTTATCAATTCTGAACATTTTTTGTTAAATAAATGTTTTTGCAAAGTGTACCCTTATTAAATTTTATTATGGGCAAACATAGCTATTTTAGTGGCCACCATTTTAAATTTCGTTAAACTAACCTTTTTATCATTTAGTATAGGTGTATGCCACTAGATCGAACGATTTAGTAGTATCCGAATAAGGTTTCAAGCTCAGAAACAATATTACCTGTAAACATTTTTTAAATTTACGTATTTTATTTATTTAAAAAAATGTATTGCATAACCGGTTACATACACTCGGCAACAAAATTAACGCAACACTTAATCTTCACTAAAAAGGCGCAAATTCGAAGATCGATACTTTAGGTAAAAATTGCTGTAAGGGGGTCAATTTTTTTAAATTAAAGCTTAAAATTTCTATTTTAAAGGTAGTTTTCCATCAACTCAAACTACTGGATATTATTGTGAAAGAAATTTATTAGGTTCTTAAAACTCTAACAAATGTTATGGAATCATTCCTGACCCCGATTGCCGAACAAATTTTAAAATAAAAAATATTTAAAATTCTTTCGCTATATACCCTGTGTATATAGGTGAACAGTTATGTCACCAGTTTGGTTACTATTATCAATACTTTGATGTACAGAAACGCTGCATATATTAATGTATAAACGAGGTATTAAAGTTAAAGGTTTGTACTTTCTAATGGTAGCAAGAAAAGTACAGGTAGCCAAATTAATTTAATAGATTTGATACAAAAAGTATCAAAAGCAAGAAGTAGATCGTTGAACGAACATAAAAAAGTTTAGAGTGTTTTGGCTAAAAACGAATTAATTTAGTGAACTAAATATAATTAGTATAAATTTAATATTCTATTTCATAAATACTAAATAACAATGCATAGTTCTTAATCTTAAGTAATGAGAAATTACGCCACTAAAACTATTAACGCGTAAATGCCTACTTTTGTGTACACATTTTCAAGTACCTAATTATATTGTGAAAATAAAGTTATTTTTGTCCAAATCTTACGTAGAAAATTTTCGAACGTGCCCTCTCAGAATCAGCCACTTATTTTGTAAAAAGAATTTGATTACTTTATTAATTTCGACTTTTTAGAAACAACATTTAAAATTTGATGTATATTTTATTTTTAAATTAACAAGTGGATTCGAGCGCGCTACGCGCGCCTACTGCAATTTTCTTCGATTATTTAACTTCTTATTTGATTAACCCCTTTAAAATTTTTAAGACAATTTTGATCAAATTCGAGTTTCGAGATCAAGATTAGTGATTTTCGATTCGAGCGCTTACTCAATTATAAGATAGGATTTTTGTTGTTGTTCCTGAATTTAAATAATTATATTACCGACATAAATCGCGATCCGAAAATCTGATGTTTATAAAATCTAGGTATTAAACTTTTGTTTCTTCCCAATTTTATCAAAATGGCGGCTTTTGTTAAACAACGTTATTTCATACTTTGTAATGAAATTTGTTAACTTTACGAAAAAAATGTGTTTTGTTCTTGAACATTTTTTATAAAGCTAATATTTTACTTGTATTTTGATAAAATAGTAAGGCAAAGTTTTCTTGAAAACGGATAGACCGATTCGTCTGAAATTTTAATGGCTTATAAAATACAAAAAGAAAGAGTAACAACACATTAAAATTTTGAAAATTAATATAATATTGAAAATAATTAAAAACCGTTAATCTTATTATGAACAAATAAAAATTCATTATAAACATGTTTAATGTTGCGATTACTATTTGGTCCTCCCTTCCTTTTTGAACTTTTGAAAAGTTCTCAAGATGTCAGACGAATCGGTCTATCCGTTTTCAAGAAAACTTTGCCTTACTATTTTATCAAAATACAAGTATTTAGCTTTATAAAAAATGTTCAAGAACAAAACACATTTTTTCGTAAAGTTAACAATTCATTACAAAGTATGAAATACGTTGTTTAACAAAAGCCGCCATTTTGATAAAATTGGGAAGAAACAAAAGTTTAATACCTAGATTTTATAAAACATCGATTTTCGGATCGCGATTTATGTCGGTAATATAATTATTTAAATTCAGGAACAACAACAAAAATCCTATCTTATAATGAGTAGCGCTCGAATCGAAATCACTAATCTTGATCTCGAACTCGAATTTGATCAAAATTGTCTTAAAAATTTTAAAGGGGTTAATCAAATAAGAAGTTAAATAATCGAAGAAAATTGCAGTAGGCGCGCGTAGCGCGCTCGAATCCACTTGTTAATTTAAAAATAAAATATACATCAATTTTAAATGTTTTTCTAAAATCGAAATTAATAAAGTAATCAATTCTTTTTACAAAATAAGTGCTGATTCTGAGAGGGCACGTTCGAAAATTTTCTACGTAAGATTTGGACAAAAATAACTTTATTTCACAATATAATTAGGTACTTGAAAATGTGTACACAAAGTAGGCATTTACGCGTTAATAGTTTTAGTGGCGTAATTTCTCATTACTTAGATTAAGAACTATGCATTGTTATTTAGTATTTATGAATAGAATATTAATTTATACTAATTATATTTAGTTCACTAAATTAATTCGTTTTTAGCCAAAACACTCTAAACTTTTTTGTTCGTTCAACGATCTACTTCTTGCTTTGATACTTTTTGTATCAAATCTATTAAATTAATTTGGCTACCTGTACTTTTCTTGCTACCATTAGAAAGTACAAACCTTTAACTTAATACCTCGTTTATACATTAATAATGCAGCGTTTCTGTACATCAAAGTATTGATAATAGTAACCAAACTGGTGACATAACTGTTCACCTATATACACAGGGTATAGCGAAAGAATTTTAAATATTTTTATTTTAAAATTTGTTCGGCAATCGGGGTCAGGAATGATTCCATAACATTTGTTAGAGTTTTTAAGAACCTAATAAATTTCTTTCACAAAATATCCAGTAGTTTGAGTTGATGGAAAACTACCTTTAAAATAGAAATTTTAAGCTTTAATTTAAAAAAATTGACCCCCTTACAGCAATTTTTACCTAAAGTATCGATCTTCGAATTTGCGCCTTTTTAGTGAAGATTAAGTGTTGCGTTAATTTTGTTGCCGAGTGTATGTAACCGGTTATGCAATACATTTTTTTAAATAAATAAAATACGTAAATTTAAAAAATGTTTACAGGTAATATTGTTTCTGAGCTTGAAACCTTATTCGGATACTACTAATCGTTCGATCTAGTGGCATACACCTATACTAAATGATAAAAAGGTTAGTTTAACGAAATTTAAAATGGTGGCCACTAAAATAGCTATGTTTGCCCATAATAAAATTTAATAAGGGTACACTTTGCAAAACATTTTATTTAACAAAAAATGTTCAGAATTGATAAAAAAATGTTATAAATTATAAAGGGCTTAGTATTGGTAAAAAATACGTGTTGTATTTTACCGAATTTTTCAAAATATTTTTGTATTTTTAAAAATGATTAAATAAACATAATTATCATCGAAAATTCTTAAAAATACACGCATGTTTTTTGACTAATCTTGAGTACTTTTTGATATAAATTGTTTCTTTTCGTCCACACAATTGGTTCGAAAGAAATTGGTCACAGCGACACATTATTTGTATAATGACGGGTCACAAAAATTTGAATTATAGCTTTACAAACTCTCTGTGATATGACTAACACAATTTTGTATTTCTTAAATTTTTATTAACTTTGACTGCTTTTGCTTAATTGGTGTTATGGGTGCTGTATTCAATTATTAATTTATTTATTTATTTCTTTATTGATCAGAATATGATGTTAATATGGCTGATTCAAAGAAGAAAGGTGAACTAAGTTTTATAACCTCAATCTTAGTGAAAATTTATACTCTGATGTTTGCTACTTGCTTATGCCTTTGATTATAGAGCGACATATCAGAGATAGTATGGAAATTTTGCGAAATGTCACGTATGTGTATTAACTTGACCAAATAGTAAAAAATTATACGTATGCATACATAAACTTGCAAAGTTGTAAAACCTTGGTGTAATAAATGATTGCTTCAATAAAGGTATAGACTGATGAGGATGGAGGACTTCCATCGAAACGTCGCCAATTAAATAATTAAATGGTTTGTTCACTATAAATCGAAAAAATCACCTTGTTTTGAACTTACTAGGAGAGGCCATGGCCTTTGGAAAACGGATCTTAACCAAACTCTGAGATATGCTTTGTAATACAAAATATAAAGAATACAGACTTCTAGACCCTAACGCGTTAATTTACCAAAGTTGTAAGCTAATAAGGTAAATTTATAAATAAAATTACTTCCAATTTAATTGCTTATAACTCAAAACAAATGAAGATAAACAATCAAACCAGGAAATATAAGACAATTGAGATCAAGTAGATATGGTTTAAAAAGAAATAAGCTCAAATCGGTCAATTTGCCTCAAAGTTGTAGAGAAAATAGAAATAGTAGAATATTTACCCAAAATTTACTATTAAAAATTTGTTGATTTTTTTGCCCAAAATTTATATTATTTCTTATTTTCTCTATAACCAGTATATAAGCAGTTGTATTATAAAAACACTTACATATATCGCAAATATGGCCGAATTTCGAAAGAGCGGAAAAAACTCATCAGAAATGATATTTTCGAATCGAACTGTTGAATTTTTCTTTAAGAAACAATAGTTGAACGGGAAAAACAATTTGGGACGTTTTGGTTAAAGCTATTTTATATAAATACTATTATTACTCATTTATATTTCACTTTTTCCAGCTTTACAAAAAAGTATTTATAAAAAATTTAAAATAATCGTTTAAAAAAATTAAAAAGTTATAATAATTATTAATCAATTTAAACAAATTATTAAGTTTTATTATAACAGTGAATTATTTTGTAGAATAAATCATTTTTATAATGGGTTTGACAGAAGAACAAAAATTAATTGTAAAAGGAACTGGATCATATAGCGGCGATGCTTCTATGTTGAATGATGAACACTATTAGAATTTAATAACATTCTTAAATCATGTACTCCATTTAATATGCAAGCAACTATTTTAGTTCAAAACCAGATAATATTAACTCGTTCCATTGAATAAAAATACATTCAATTATTATTTTCAGGAAATTATGAAAAAGGGCATTATATTTGTATGTATTACAATAATGGAACGATACACATTTATGATAGTTTGAATGCTAAATATTTGTAAGATGAACATAAATTTATATCAATAGATTATTTCCAGATAGTCGACAATTAAAAATTGTTTTTGAAACAGTACAATTTCAAAGTAATAGCTATGATTGTGGAATTATCGCTATAGCTTTTGCTGTCTCTATTGTATTTAATTTATGTCCATGCAATTTAAACTTCGATATTTCCCAAATGCGTTTACATTTACTAAAAATATATGAAACACGTAATATTACGATGTTTCCTATTTTACAAAGTATGAACTATAATGTTTCAACAATACCAATCAAAAAAAACTTCATTCATAGTTTAATTTTAATGTAAAGAATTAAATTTCAATGCAGAAGAAATGAAAATAACAGAACAAAATTTTCAACAAAAATTAATTTCTGAACAACAAAAATAATTAACGTATATAATACAGATAAATCGTTTGCGTTGATTCTATTACTCCAATGGAAATAGATTATGAAATCCCAAGTTATAGTTCATTTTGTCGAGAAAATAAAAATAAACAATTAAATGATACAGAAGAAAAGCAACTAAAAAAGGAACAGCAAACCATGTTGAAAAGACAAACAATGAATAATGGTGAAATAAAAACTAATCGAGAAAAAGAAGCATTGCGAAAAAAGAAGCTTATATAAGGAGTAAAAATACTAATGATGGAAAAATAGAAGGAAAACAACTAACGAGGAAACAGCGAACTATGTTGAAAAGACAAACAATGATAGTGACGAAATAAAAAATGAACGAGAAAAGAAGCATTACGAACTTATATAGGAGTAAAAACTAATGATGGCAAAATAGAAGAAAAACAACTAAAGAGGAAACAGCGAACTATGTTGAAAAGGCAAATAATGAATAGTGACGAAATAAAAAATGAACGAGAAAAAGTAGCATTGCGAAAAAAAGAAGCTTATAATAGGAGTAAAAATACTAATGATGGCAAAATAGAAGAAAAACAACTAAAGAGGAAACATCAAACTATGTTGAAAAGGCAAATAATGAATAGTGACAAATAAAAATGAACGAGAAAAAGAAGCTTTGCGAAAAAAAGAAGCTTATTATAATAACGACAATGACCAATGTAATAAAAAGAAAATAAAAAATTGAAAAGAAATTTATTAAACAAGAATAAAAAAAAGATATCGATAAATTAATACAAGTCCGTTTAAATAAGAATTTAAAAAGGCGCAAATGTATGCAAAGACATGGAAATGCCAATCATATTACTTAAAAAATTAAAAATTGACGATGGAAAAGTTTATAACGTATATGACGAACCAATTATCACAAAAAAGATAAAAATTTGAAAGTATTAAAAGATCGTATCTTGATTAAAAATGAACAAAATCTAAAATTATTCAGTAAATCCAAAATAATAGGTGGAATAGCAAAGATAGATTTTGATGAGAAAATAATTATCGAAAACAATTTGGGTTATATGTCTGAAAATTGTAAACATTGCAATGCTAAGCATTTTGCTTTTGAATTACAAAAGGTAAAGAATTTTCTAATTGTTGTCACAAGGGAAACGTAGAGTTGCCAACAATTCCTGCTTATCCAGAAAAATTAAAGCAATTAGCTACAGGTACATCAGAAGATAGTCTTAATTTTCGCAAAAATATTCGAATATATATAATGCTTTAGCTTTTGCAAGCTTTGAAGCTAATTATGACAAGTTATCTAGCAGTGGACCGCAAATTATAAAAATTTGTGGTCAAATATATCACAATATTTTTGCTTTACATCCAAATGAAAGTGAGGCTCGGAAATATGGACAATTATATGTTCTAGATAATGAATTAGCTACAGCTGAAAGAAAAAGTTTTAAAAATAATTTAGATACAAAATTAGAATTGTTAAGTAAATTAGATAGCTTAATTAGAAATGTTCCTTATGCTAAAGCTTATAAAATGATGTATGAGGTAGAAATAGAAGAATTAGAACGGTGTGCTAAAAGTGGTACTATACCGCAAACAGTTACCATGTGTATAAAACGAAATGAAAATTAGATAAAAATATATATAATGAAGCTACTTGTAATGAAGTTGCAATGGTATTTGCAGGAAAAAATGGACTGCCTACTTCAGAGCGGGATATAGTTATATATTCAAAATATGACAATCCAATTAGTATTCCTTTAATAAGTAAACACACTGATCCAATGACATACCCACTTATTTATCCAAATGGAGGATATGGATGGATGCCTAATATGAAATGCAAATATGAAAAACAATATTTCATGTTTGCAATTTTATAATTACAGACTTTCTATGAGAAATGGATTTAATCCATACCTTAATATGGGAAAAGTTTCTCAACAGTTTACAATTGATGCATTTGTAAAAGTTGAACAATCAAGATTATATTTTATAAAGAAAAACCAAGATATTTTAAGAAGCGATTATTATAAAGGCGTAATGGATTATTTACATAGAAAAAAAGAATCTGAAAATGTAAAGATTGGAAAAATGTTTATTTTGCCATCAAATTTGTTGGGAGTTCAAGATTTTTAAAACAAATTATATTGACTCAATGAGTCTAGTAAATCGTTTCGAAAAACCTGACTTATTACTATGACATGTAATCCAAATTGAAAAGAAATAACTGTAAATTTAGAAAAATATGAAAATGCAATTGATAGACCAGATTTAGTAGTTAAAGTGTTTCATCAAAAAGTAAAAGAATTTAAAGAATTGGTAGTTTAATAAGGTGTTTTAGGAAACTGTATCGCTTACACCTATGTTATCGAATTTCAAAAACGTGGACTTCCTCACATGCATATGCTATTATTCTTAGATAAGAATTATAAATCAATACTCCAGAAAAAGTTGATGCACTCATAAATGCAGAAATTCCAAATGAAGATATCTATCCACGGTTGTATAATATTGTAAAACAGTTTATGATTCACGGACCCTGTGGAGAACAAAACATAAGTTCACCTTGCATGGAAAAAGTGACAAAAAAATGTAAGAAGAATTTTCCAAAAAGATATAATAATAAAACAACTTTTAATTCATCAGGATATCCATCGTATATGCGAAGAAATGATGGCAAAAAAATCAATTATAAAGGTAAATATTACAATAGAGTAGCTGATAATTGTTTTGTTGTTCCATATAATCCTTATTTACTGTTAAAATTTAATTGTCACATTAATGTCGAAGTATCTTCAACAGTACAATGCATAAAATTCTTATTCAAATATTGTTATAAAGGACATGACTGTGCGTATATTGAAATACGTAATGCAGGCATCAAATTAAAAGACAATTCTAATTTAACTAATGAAGACAACGAAAACAATGAAATTAAGCAGTATATTAATACAAGATATTTATGTCCACCAGAAGCTATGCACAGACTATTAGAATACCCTTTACATGAACTTTCACATACCATAATATTAGCTATTGACAATCAAGATGAACAAGAAGTATATTTTAAAGAAGGTAAAGAAAAAGAAATATTAAAAAAAATGTAGAAACTACATTAACAGCATACTTTAAATTAAATAAAATCAATTCTAAAGCACGAAATTATTTATATTCTGAAATACGATTACATTAGTGTTTGATAATAATTCAAAAACATGGAATGAAAGAAAAAAAAACAAATAAACCTATATTAAGCAGAATGTATTTGGTGAATCCAAAAGATCGTGAACGATATTTTATAAGATTATTACTTTTACATGTAAAAGGAGCATCATCATTTCAGGATTTACGTACTGTGGATGGTATAATTTATTCTACATTTTATGAAGCTTCTGTAGCTAGACATTTGGTGAATGAAGATTTAGAGTGGGATAGATGTTTGGAAGAAGCATCACAATTGCAATTTCCTACTGCTCTTTGTGAATTATTTGCATATATTTGTATTTTTCACAATCCCATTAATGCAAAAGATTTATTCGAAAAATACAAACACTTTTTTTACCACCCAAAATACGATCAAAATGTAGGTGAAAATCTTGCATTAAACATTATTGATAAAAATTTACAATTACATGGATATTCTTTAAATGATTTCAAATTACCCGTTATTTCTACACACATAGAAGAAAGTGATGATACTTCGATATCATATAACAAAAGTTGCACACTTACTGAATTAGAAGTCAAAGTAAATTCTTTAAAAAATCATAACAAAGACATTTTCAATACTGTTGTGCAACATTTAAAAATTGAAGAAAAAAAAAACATTTTTATTGATGGACCAGGAGGAAGTGGAAAAAGTTATTTACTTAACGTTCTAATAGACTACCTCAAATTCTCAAGTATTTCATTTTTATGTGTTGCCTGGACAGGAATTGCAGCAAATTTATTACATAACAGAAAAATAGTACATACAACATTTAAATTACCACTTAATATCACAGAAAGTACTACATGTAACATTAAATCAAATTCAATAGATGGTAAAAATTTAAAGGAGGTTCAAATTATAATATGGGATGAAATATCTATGACATCAAAACATGCCTTTGAAGCAGTCAATCGTCTACTTCAAGATATATGTAATAATAAAAAAATATTTGGTAATAAAATGTTAGTTGTTTCTGGCGATTTAGACAAACATTACCAGTTATCCGACGTGGTTAAAAACAGCTACTTATGGCCAAATTTATACGCATGACACTAAATGAAAATCTTCGAGTGACAAATAATGACAATCATTTTAGACAATGGTTATTCAACGTAGGTGAAGGTAAACGTTTAATATATGAAGAAGAAAATGAACTGCTCGAAATCCCTGTTGATTTAATAACAAAAGAAAATGATATCATTGCAGAAACTTTTGGAAATGAAATAAAAATGAATGATGTAGATTTAAATGATAAGGTTATACTGGCCCCCAAAACAATGATGTAATTGATGTAATAGATACAGCGGAAGATGATAATGGAGAAAACTTAGATGTCACGTTACCTACTGAATTTCTCAATACGCTTACGCCTAATGGACTTCCTCTGCATAAATTACAATTAAAAGTAGGTGCAATAGTAATTCTTCTGAGAAATTTAAATGAAAATGAAGGTCTTTGTAATGGAACAAGGTTATTAGTAAAAAAACTTATGAAACATTTAATTAAAGCAGAAATTATAAGCGGAAAAAAAATTGGAAAATTAGTTTTAATACCAAGAATCACTTTGTCACCATCTAAGGAAGAAATACCATTCAATATGCGCCGAAAACAATTTCCCATACGATTAGGATTCGCAATGACTATTAATAAATCACAAGGACAGTCATATAAACACGTTGGTATCTATTTACCAACCCCAGTTTTTAGCCATGGTCAATTATACGTAGCACTTTCAAGAGCTAGGAATAGAAAAAATTTGAAAATATTATTACTAAACAATGCAAAAATAGCAAGTGATAAACTAAAGGACGAAAATAAAAATTACACTAAAAATAGTGTTTAAAGAAATATTGTAAATGACTACAAAATAATTTATACTTACTTTATATCAATTATATGATTAAATAAAAAGAGTGGAAATACGAGAAAAAAATGAAATATTACTACTACTGTATCATTAAAGTAAATATACAAAATAATTAATATATGTTTGCGCTGAAAATCGTTAAAATATGATTGAAAACCGGCTGCAACATATCACATTGTGAATAAGTAAGAAAATGTGTATTCATTACATCAAGTATAAAAAAAAATTAAAAAATGGAAATATGAAAAAAAAACATTGAAATATTACTACTATTGAATCATTAAAGTAAATATACAAAATAATTAATATCTAGCAACAGATACCTCGCTCGCTAACGCTCACTCGGTTGTATTTTGATCGTGCTTATTTTAGATGAGTATATGTAAAATAGTTACACAGCCTTTTTTCTTTAAAGTTAAATGTGACATTTTTATGTTCATTTTTTAAATGAAAAACATTACATTTTTTAAATAATTAGTAAACCAATTGGGTTTATCAAGGCAGAAATTGCATTTTTATAGATACACCAAATTCGCTGTGTAAAGTTGAAGTTTATATGCATATAAATTTAAATTTTCTTGGATTAAAGCCCTTCGACAACTTTTATCCTGCAAGGAGTTTTTGTATTTGCACCTGTTTTAAGCCTATTTTTGATAATATTTTAATATTTTACTTAATGAATGTGTTAAAAATCATCAAAAAAAATATTTTTTATAATATATTTTATAAACATGACATTTCACATAATATTTTATAAAAATTACAAAAATATTTTTATAACCGTACTCTACCCTTAACACCAACAATGATAATTTGCGCATTGCGAAGAGGATTATGGTATAATTAATGTAGTGACTGAGATGTCGTTTTTGTAAAAAAAATTGAGAAATAAACAAAATATGATAGTTAACTACCAAAGTTTTAAAATTAATCAAAATTTCTTTAAAATTACATGTAACTACTATTGTACAGACGATTGAAAAGAGTGTGAGAACTCGATATATTTTGTGTCGACTTTCCAATATTTTGGTTTTTTAAAAGAGGTTATAGATTAAAAAAACATCAAAGACAGAACTGAAAATAAAGTTCAACTGAAAACTTGATCATCTAATGACTATCAATTATTTCGTGACATTCAAAGAATCCGTCAAATGTCAATCATTCGTGAGATTTCGACTCCATTTTCATCATTATTGCAGGGGTCCTTTATAGTATGAGTGGGCAATCGTTTCAAAAAGGCACCTCGAATCTTGATCTCGCGTAGACGAGTTGAAAAGATGAGAACTCCATATGTTTTGTGTCGACTTTCCAATGTTTTCGTTTTATTAGATAATTTTAAATAACTATTTATACATTATTGGATGAGAGTTAGGCTCTTGAATAGTGTATTTGATGAAAACCTGATGTCGTTTCTGCAGACCAAGACATGTTGAACTGAAGTCATTTAGATTTTTCGTGTATAGTTGTAACACACGCTCCGTAAAATATATTTATGCTTCCAGCGTTAGCCAACATATGAATATTGTATTCGACTCTTACGGCGAGGATGTGCTGGTAAGGTATACATTTCAAGAATCAATATTTTTTCAATGCATGATCCATTTCAATGCATGACGAATGAACGGAGCCTATATAAGTACACATAAGATGGAAAAAAGTGCCCCCTAACATCAGAGTATGTACTATGGACATAATCTTAAACCAAAGTCCTGTTATTATTAAAAATATAATTTTTTCTCGCCCAGGCAAAAGTTTTTAAATTAATATTGAATTTTTTGGTCTTGCTGAGCTAACGACTAGGGGGCACTTTTCCATCCACAATCAGATTTTCCATCTTATGTGTACTTATATAGGCTCCGTTCATTCGTTCTTACGATACCAAAATTTTAAGTTTATCATTATTTTGATTCAATAATACTGTCTTGTGTGTCTGGGGCAGGGACCGTCTGCGCCCCACTGATGAGTTCTGGCAGACGGTCCCAAGACGAAACACATAGACTTAAAATTTCTTTCTTTCTTATTAAAATATTTTCAATTTATTACTTAGTATTTATTTCTTCTTCTTTTGGTTTATGTCTGGCGGCTTGTGGCCTTCATAATGTTGTCCTCGGGATTGATACGCGGCGAATTGTCGTGCCTTTTCGAGCGAGCAACTTGGAGTTCTTAGAGTCGTTAGTCGTTAGCTCAGCAAGACCAACAAAATTCAATATTATTTAAAAACTTTTGCCTGGGCGAGAAAAAATTATATTTTTAATAACAGGACTTTGGTTTAAGATTATGTCCATAGTACATACTCTGATGTTAGGGGGCACTTTTCCATCCACAATCAGATTTTCCATCTTATGTGTACTTATATAGGCTCCGTTCATTCGTTCTTACGATACCAAAATTTTAAGTTTATCATTATTTTGATCAATAATACTGTCTTGTGTGTCAGGGGCAGGGACCGTCTGCGCCCCACTGATGAGTTCTGGCAGACGGTCCCAAGACGAAACACATAGACTTAAAATTTCTTTCTTTCTTATTAATATTTTCAATTTTATTACTTAGTATTTATTTCTTCTTCTTTTGGTTTATGTCTGGCGGCTTGTGGCCTTCATAATGTTGTCCTCGGGATTGATACGCGGCGAATTGTCGTGCCTTTTCGAGCGAGCAACTTGGAGTTCTTAGAGTCGTTAGTCGTTAGCTCAGCAAGACCACAAAATTCAATATTAATTTAAAAACTTTTGCCTGGGCGAGAAAAAATTATATTTTAATATTTATTTTAATGATTCAGTAGTAGTAATATTTCAATGGATTTTTCTTATATTTCATTTTTTTTATTTATTATAACTAGTGTAATGATTTGTCATTTACAATATGATATGTTGCAGCCGATTTTCAATTGTATTTTAATGATTTTCAGCGCAAACAATTATTAATTATTTTGCATATTCACTTTAATCATTCAATAGTTGTAATATTTTAATGTTTTTTTTCATACTTCCATTTTTATTTATTTATAAAATTTATATATATGTGTATAAATTTTCGTCTACACATTTACAATACTTTTTTAAACACTATATTGTTAGTGTAAAGTTTGTGTTTATTTTTTAATGTATCATTTTCTATTTTTGCATTGTTTAACAGTAATATTTTTAAATTTTTTCTACTTTTAGCTCTTGAAAGAGCTACGTATAATTGACCATGGCTAAAAATTGGAGATGGTAAATAGATACCAACTTGTTTGTATGACTGTCCTTGTGATTTGTCATATTGTGAATAGTCATTGCAAAACCTAATCGAATGGGAAATTGTTTTCTGCGCATGTTGAATGGTATATCTTCTTTAGATGGTGACAAAGTGATTCTTGGTATTAAAACTAATTTTCCAATTTTTTTTCCGCTTATAATTTCTGCTTCAATTAAATGTTTCATAAGTTTTGTTACTAATAATCTTGTTCCATTACAAAGACCTTCATTCACATTTAAATTTCTTAGAAGAATTACTATTGCACCTACTTTTAATTGTAATTTATGTAGAGGAAGTCCATTAGGTGTAAGGGAATTAAGAAATTCTGTAGGTAACATGACATCTAAGTTTTCTCCATTATCATCTTCTGCTGTATCTACACTTAAGTATTCAATAATTTGCCCTTCCATTATAGCCAAAATTTTATTATTTATTTCAATTACGTCGTTGTTGGTGAAGGCTAATATAACTTTATCATTTAAATCTTTATCATTTATTTTTATTTCGTTTCCAAAATTTCTGCAATGATATCATTTTCTTTTGTTATTAAATCAAGAGGGATTTCAAGCAGTTCATTTTCTTCTTCATACATATTTAAACGTTTACCTTCACCTACATTTAATAACGATTGTCTAAAATAATTGTCATTATCTGTCACTCGAAGATTTTCATTTAGTGTCATACGTATAAAATTCGGCCATAAGTAACTGTTTTTAACTGAATTTTCAATAACTTCAGTACGACTACTATGTCGTATAACTGGTAATGTTTGCCTAAAATCGCCTGAAACAACCAACATTTTACCACCAAATATTTTTTTATTATTACATATATCTTGAAATAGGCGATTGACTGCTTCAAAAGCATATTTCGATGTCATAGATATTTCATCCCATATTATAATTTGAACTTCTTTTAAATTTTTACCATCTATTGAATTAGATTTAATATTACATATAGTACATTCTGTGATATTAAGTGGTAGTTTAAATGTTGTGTGTACTGTTTTCCCGTTATGTCTACATTTATAGAAGATTATGTTGATAAATCAGCAACACATAACAAAAGTTGCACATTTACTGAAATAAACGTCAAAGTAAATTCTTTAAAAAATCATAACAAAGACATTTTTGATACTATCGTGCAACATTTAAAAATTGAAGACAAAAAAAGCTTTTTTATTGATGGACCAGAAGGAAGTGGGAAAAGCTGTTTACTTAATGTTCTAATAGACTATCTTAAATTCTCAAACATTTCATTTTTATGTGTTGCTTGGACAGGGACTGCAGCAATTTATTACATAACGGGAAAACAGTACACACAACATTTAAACTACCACTTAATATCACAGAATGTACTATATGTAATATTAAATCTAATTCAATAGATGGTAAAAATTTAAAAGAAGTTCAAATTATAATATGGGATGAAATATCTATGACATCGAAATATGCTTTTGAAGCAGTCAATCGCCTATTTCAAGATATATGTAATAATAAAAAAATATTTGGTGGTAAAATGTTGGTTGTTTCAGGCGATTTTAGGCAAACATTACCAGTTATACGACATAGTAGTCGTACTGAAGTTATTGAAAATTCAGTTAAAAACAGTTACTTATGGCCGAATTTTATACGTATGACACTAAATGAAAATCTTCGAGTGACAGATAATGACAATTATTTTAGACAATCGTTATTAAATGTAGGTGAAGGTAAACGTTTAAATATGTATGAAGAAGAAAATGAACTGCTTGAAATCCCTCTTGATTTAATAACAAAAGAAAATGATATCATTGCAGAAATTTTTGGAAACGAAATAAAAATAAATGATAAAGATTTAAATGATAAAGTTATATTAGCCTTCACCAACAACGACGTAATTGAAATAAATAATAAAATTTTGGCTATAATGGAAGGGCAAATTATTGAATACTTAAGTGTAGATACAGCAGAAGATGATAATGGAGAAAACTTAGATGTCATGTTACCTACAGAATTTCTTAATTCCCTTACACCTAATGGACTTCCTCTACATAAATTACAATTAAAAGTAGGTGCAATAGTAATTCTTCTAAGAAATTTAAATGTGAATGAAGGTCTTTGTAATGGAACAAGATTATTAGTAACAAAACTTATGAAACATTTAATTGAAGCAGAAATTATAAGCGGAAAAAAAATTGGAAAATTAGTTTTAATACCAAGAATCACTTTGTCACCATCTAAAGAAGATATACCATTCAACATGCGCAGAAAACAATTTCCCATTCGATTAGGTTTTGCAATGACTATTCACAATATGACAAATCACAAGGACAGTCATACAAACAAGTTGGTATCTATTTACCATCTCCAATTTTTAGCCATGGTCAATTATACGTAGCTCTTTCAAGAGCTAAAAGTAGAAAAAATTTAAAAATATTACTGTTAAACAATGCAAAAATAGAAAATGATACATTAAAAAATAAACACAAACTTTACACTAACAATATAGTGTTTAAAAAAGTATTGTAAATGTGTAGACGAAAATTTATACACATATATATAAATTTTATAAATAAATAAAAATGGAAGTATGAAAAAAAACATTAAAATATTACAACTATTGAATGATTAAAGTGAATATGCAAAATAATTAATAATTGTTTGCGCTGAAAATCATTAAAATACAATTGAAAATCGGCTGCAACATATCATATTGTAAATGACAAATCATTACACTAGTTATAATAAATAAAAAAAATGAAATATAAGAAAAATCCATTGAAATATTACTACTACTGAATCATTAAAATAAATATTAAAAATATAATTTTTTCTCGCCCAGGCAAAAGTTTTTAAATTAATATTGAATTTTGTGGTCTTGCTGAGCTAACGACTAACGACTCTAAGAACTCCAAGTTGCTCGCTCGAAAAGGCACGACAATTCGCCGCGTATCAATCCCGAGGACAACATTATGAAGGCCACAAGCCGCCAGACATAAACCAAAAGAAGAAGAAATAAATACTAAGTAATAAAATTGAAAATATTAATAAGAAAGAAAGAAATTTTAAGTCTATGTGTTTCGTCTTGGGACCGTCTGCCAGAACTCATCAGTGGGGCGCAGACGGTCCCTGCCCCTGACACACAAGACAGTATTATTGATCAAAATAATGATAAACTTAAAATTTTGGTATCGTAAGAACGAATGAACGGAGCCTATATAAGTACACATAAGATGGAAAATCTGATTGTGGATGGAAAAGTGCCCCCTAACATCAGAGTATGTACTATGGACATAATCTTAAACCAAAGTCCTGTTATTAAAAATATAATTTTTTCTCGCCCAGGCAAAAGTTTTTAAATAATATTGAATTTTGTTGGTCTTGCTGAGCTAACGACTAACGACTCTAAGAACTCCAAGTTGCTCGCTCGAAAAGGCACGACAATTCGCCGCGTATCAATCCCGAGGACAACATTATGAAGGCCACAAGCCGCCAGACATAAACCAAAAGAAGAAGAAATAAATACTAAGTAATAAAATTGAAAATATTTTAATAAGAAAGAAAGAAATTTTAAGTCTATGTGTTTCGTCTTGGGACCGTCTGCCAGAACTCATCAGTGGGGCGCAGACGGTCCCTGCCCCAGACACACAAGACAGTATTATTGAATCAAAATAATGATAAACTTAAAATTTTGGTATCGTAAGAACGAATGAACGGAGCCTATATAAGTACACATAAGATGGAAAATCTGATTGTGGATGGAAAAGTGCCCCCTAGTCGTTAGCTCAGCAAGACCAAAAAATTCAATATTAATTTAAAAACTTTTGCCTGGGCGAGAAAAAATTATATTTTTAATAATAACAGGACTTTGGTTTAAGATTATGTCCATAGTACATACTCTGATGTTAGGGGGCACTTTTTTCCATCTTATGTGTACTTATATAGGCTCCGTTCATTCGTCATGCATTGAAATGGATCATGCATTGAAAAAATATTGATTCTTGAAATGTATACCTTACCAGCACATCCTCGCCGTAAGAGTCGAATACAATATTCATATGTTGGCTAACGCTGGAAGCATAAATATATTTTACGGAGCGTGTGTTACAACTATACACGAAAAATCTAAATGACTTCAGTTCAACATGTCTTGGTCTGCAGAAACGACATCAGGTTTTCATCAAATACACTATTCAAGAGCCTAACTCTCATCCAATAATGTATAAATAGTTATTTAAAATTATCTAATAAAACGAAAACATTGGAAAGTCGACACAAAACATATGGAGTTCTCATCTTTTCAACTCGTCTACGCGAGATCAAGATTCGAGGTGCCTTTTTGAAACGATTGCCCACTCATACTATAAAGGACCCCTGCAATAATGATGAAAATGGAGTCGAAATCTCACGAATGATTGACATTTGACGGATTCTTTGAATGTCACGAAATAATTGATAGTCATTAGATGATCAAGTTTTCAGTTGAACTTTATTTTCAGTTCTGTCTTTGATGTTTTTTTAATCTATAACCTCTTTTAAAAAACCAAAATATTGGAAAGTCGACACAAAATATATCGAGTTCTCACACTCTTTTCAATCGTCTGTACAATAGTAGTTACATGTAATTTTAAAGAAATTTTGATTAATTTTAAAACTTTGGTAGTTAACTATCATATTTTGTTTATTTCTCAATTTTTTTTACAAAAACGACATCTCAGTCACTACATTAATTATACCATAATCCTCTTCGCAATGCGCAAATTATCATTGTTGGTGTTAAGGGTAGAGTACGGTTATAAAAATATTTTTGTAATTTTTATAAAATATTATGTGAAATGTCATGTTTATAAAATATATTATAAAAAATATTTTTTTTGATGATTTTTAACACATTCATTAAGTAAAATATTAAAATATTATCAAAAATAGGCTTAAAACAGGTGCAAATACAAAAACTCCTTGCAGGATAAAAGTTGTCGAAGGGCTTTAATCCAAGAAAATTTAAATTTATATGCATATAAACTTCAACTTTACACAGCGAATTTGGTGTATCTATAAAAATGCAATTTCTGCCTTGATAAACCCAATTGGTTTACTAATTATTTAAAAAATGTAATGTTTTTCATTTAAAAAATGAACATAAAAATGTCACATTTAACTTTAAAGAAAAAAGGCTGTGTAACTATTTTACATATACTCATCTAAAATAAGCACGATCAAAATACAACCGAGTGAGCGTTAGCGAGCGAGGTATCTGTTGCTAGATATTAATTATTTTGTATATTTACTTTAATGATTCAATAGTAGTAATATTTCAATGTTTTTTTTTCATATTTCCATTTTTTAATTTTTTTTTATACTTGATGTAATGAATACACATTTTCTTACTTATTCACAATGTGATATGTTGCAGCCGGTTTTCAATCATATTTTAACGATTTTCAGCGCAAACATATATTAATTATTTTGTATATTTACTTTAATGATACAGTAGTAGTAATATTTCATTTTTTTCTCGTATTTCCACTCTTTTTATTTAATCATATAATTGATATAAAGTAAGTATAAATTATTTTGTAGTCATTTACAATATTTCTTTAAACACTATTTTTAGTGTAATTTTTATTTTCGTCCTTTAGTTTATCACTTGCTATTTTTGCATTGTTTAGTAATAATATTTTCAAATTTTTTCTATTCCTAGCTCTTGAAAGTGCTACGTATAATTGACCATGGCTAAAAACTGGGGTTGGTAAATAGATACCAACGTGTTTATATGACTGTCCTTGTGATTTATTAATAGTCATTGCGAATCCTAATCGTATGGGAAATTGTTTTCGGCGCATATTGAATGGTATTTCTTCCTTAGATGGTGACAAAGTGATTCTTGGTATTAAAACTAATTTTCCAATTTTTTTTCCGCTTATAATTTCTGCTTTAATTAAATGTTTCATAAGTTTTTTTACTAATAACCTTGTTCCATTACAAAGACCTTCATTTTCATTTAAATTTCTCAGAAGAATTACTATTGCACCTACTTTTAATTGTAATTTATGCAGAGGAAGTCCATTAGGCGTAAGCGTATTGAGAAATTCAGTAGGTAACGTGACATCTAAGTTTTCTCCATTATCATCTTCCGCTGTATCTATTACATCAATTACATCATTGTTTTGGGGGCCAGTATAACCTTATCATTTAAATCTACATCATTCATTTTTATTTCATTTCCAAAAGTTTCTGCAATGATATCATTTTCTTTTGTTATTAAATCAACAGGGATTTCGAGCAGTTCATTTTCTTCTTCATATATTAAACGTTTACCTTCACCTACGTTGAATAACCATTGTCTAAAATGATTGTCATTATTTGTCACTCGAAGATTTTCATTTAGTGTCATGCGTATAAATTTGGCCATAAGTAGCTGTTTTTAACCACGTCGGATAACTGGTAATGTTTGTCTAAATCGCCAGAAACAACTAACATTTTATTACCAAATATTTTTTTATTATTACATATATCTTGAAGTAGACGATTGACTGCTTCAAAGGCATGTTTTGATGTCATAGATATTTCATCCCATATTATAATTTGAACCTCCTTTAAATTTTTACCATCTATTGAATTTGATTTAATGTTACATGTAGTACTTTCTGTGATATTAAGTGGTAATTTAAATGTTGTATGTACTATTTTTCTGTTATGTAATAAATTTGCTGCAATTCCTGTCCAGGCAACACATAAAAATGAAATACTTGAGAATTTGAGGTAGTCTATTAGAACGTTAAGTAAATAACTTTTTCCACTTCCTCCTGGTCCATCAATAAAAATGTTTTTTTTTTCTTCAATTTTTAAATGTTGCACAACAGTATTGAAAATGTCTTTGTTATGATTTTTAAAGAATTTACTTTGACTTCTAATTCAGTAAGTGTGCAACTTTTGTTATATGATATCGAAGTATCATCACTTTCTTCTATGTGTGTAGAAATAACGGGTAATTTGAAATCATTTAAAGAATATCCATGTAATTGTAAATTTTTATCAATAATGTTTAATGCAAGATTTTCACCTACATTTTGATCGTATTTTGGGTGGTAAAAAAAGTGTTTGTATTTTTCGAATAAATCTTTTGCATTAATGGGATTGTGAAAAATACAAATATATGCAAAATAATTCACAAAGAGCAGTAGGAAATTGCAATTGTGATGCTTCTTCCAAACATCTATCCCACTCTAAATCTTCATTCACCAAATGTCTAGCTACAGAAGCTTCATAAAATGTAGAATAAATTATACCATCCACAGTACGTAAATCCTGAAATGATGATGCTCCTTTTACATGTAAAAGTAATAATCTTATAAAATATCGTTCACGATCTTTTGGATTCACCAAATACATTCTGCTTAATATAGGTTTATTTGTTTTTTTTCTTTCATTCCATGTTTTTGAATTATTATCAAACACTAATGTAATCGTATTTCAGAATATAAATAATTTCGTGCTTTAGAATTGATTTTATTTAATTTAAAGTATGCTGTTAATGTAGTTTCTACATTTTTTTTAATATTTCTTTTTCTTTACCTTCTTTAAAATATACTTCTTGTTCATCTTGATTGTCAATAGCTAATATTATGGTATGTGAAAGTTCATGTAAAGGGTATTCTAATAGTCTGTGCATAGCTTCTGGTGGACATAAATATCTTGTATTAATATACTGCTTAATTTCATTGTTTTCGTTGTCTTCATTAGTTAAATTAGAATTGTCTTTTAATTTGATGCCTGCATTACGTATTTCAATATACGCACAGTCATGTCCTTTATAACAATATTTGAATAAGAATTTTATGCATTGTACTGTTGAAGATACTTCGACATTAATGTGACAATTAAATTTTAACAGTAAATAAGGATTATATGGAACAACAAAACAATTATCAGCTACTCTATTGTAATATTTACCTTTATAATTGATTTTTTTGCCATCATTTCTTCGCATATACGATGGATATCCTGATGAATTAAAAGTTGTTTTATTATTATATCTTTTTGGAAAATTCTTCTTACATTTTTTTGTCACTTTTTCCATGCAAGGTGAACTTATGTTTTGTTCTCCACAGGGTCCGTGAATCATAAACTGTTTTACAATATTATACAACCGTGGATAGATATCTTCATTTGGAATTTCTGCATTTATGAGTGCATCAACTTTTTCTGGAGTATTGATTTATAATTCTTATCTAAGAATAATAGCATATGCATGTGAGGAAGTCCACGTTTTTGAAATTCGATAACATAGGTGTAAGCGATACAGTTTCCTAAAACACCTTATTAAACTACCAATTCTTTAAATTCTTTTACTTTTTGATGAAACACTTTAACTACTAAATCTGGTCTATCAATTGCATTTTCATATTTTTCTAAATTTACAGTTATTTCTTTTCAATTTGGATTACATGTCATAGTAATAAGTCAGGTTTTTCGAAACGATTTACTAGACTCATTGAGTCAATATAATTTGTTTTAAAAATCTTGAACTCCCAACAAATTTGATGGCAAAATAAACATTTTTCCAATCTTTACATTTTCAGATTCTTTTTTTCTATGTAAATAATCCATTACGCCTTTATAATAATCGCTTCTTAAAATATCTTGGTTTTTCTTTATAAAATATAATCTTGATTGTTCAACTTTTACAAATGCATCAATTGTAAACTGTTGAGAAACTTTTCCCATATTAAGGTATGGATTAAATCCATTTCTCATAGAAAGTCTGTAATTATAAAATTGCAAACATGAAATATTGTTTTTCATATTTGCATTTCATATTAGGCATCCATCCATATCCTCCATTTGGATAAATAAGTGGGTATGTCATTGGATCAGTGTGTTTACTTATTAAAGGAATACTAATTGGATTGTCATATTTTGAATATATAACTATATCCCGCTCTGAAGTAGGCAGTCCATTTTTTCCTGCAAATACCATTGCAACTTCATTACAAGTAGCTTCATTATATATATTTTTATCTAATTTTCATTTCGTTTTATACACATGGTAACTGTTTGCGGTATAGTACCACTTTTAGCACACCGTTCTAATTCTTCTATTTCTACCTCATACATCATTTTATAAGCTTTAGCATAAGGAACATTTCTAATTAAGCTATCTAATTTACTTAACAATTCTAATTTTGTATCTAAATTATTTTTAAAACTTTTTCTTTCAGCTGTAGCTAATTCATTATCTAGAACATATAATTGTCCATATTTCCGAGCCTCACTTTCATTTGGATGTAAAGCAAAAATATTGTGATATATTTGACCACAAATTTTTATAATTTGCGGTCCACTGCTAGATAACTTGTCATAATTAGCTTCAAAGCTTGCAAAAGCTAAAGCATTATATATATTCGAATATTTTTGCGAAAATTAAGACTATCTTCTGATGTACCTGTAGCTAATTGCTTTAATTTTTCTGGATAAGCAGGAATTGTTGGCAACTCTACGTTTCCCTTGTGACAACAATTAGAAAATTCTTTACCTTTTGTAATTCAAAAGCAAAATGCTTAGCATTGCAATGTTTACAATTTTCAGACATATAACCCAAATTGTTTTCGATAATTATTTTCTCATCAAAATCTATCTTTGCTATTCCACCTATTATTTTGGATTTACTGAATAATTTTAGATTTTGTTCATTTTTAATCAAGATACGATCTTTTAATACTTTCAAATTTTTATCTTTTTTGTGATAATTGGTTCGTCATATACGTTATAAACTTTTCCATCGTCAATTTTTAATTTTTTAAGTAATATGATTGGCATTTCCATGTCTTTGCATACATTTGCGCCTTTTTAAATTCTTATTTAAACGGACTTGTATTAATTTATCGATATCTTTTTTTTATTCTTGTTTAATAAATTTCTTTTCAATTTTTTATTTTCTTTTTATTACATTGGTCATTGTCGTTATTATAATAAGCTTCTTTTTTTCGCAAAGCTTCTTTTTCTCGTTCATTTTTATTTGTCACTATTCATTATTTGCCTTTTCAACATAGTTTGATGTTTCCTCTTTAGTTGTTTTTCTTCTATTTTGCCATCATTAGTATTTTTACTCCTATTATAAGCTTCTTTTTTTCGCAATGCTACTTTTTCTCGTTCATTTTTTATTTCGTCACTATTCATTATTTGCCTTTTCAACATAGTTCGCTGTTTCCTCTTTAGTTGTTTTTCTTCTATTTTGCCATCATTAGTTTTTACTCCTATATAAGTTCGTAATGCTTCTTTTCTCGTTCATTTTTTATTTCGTCACTATCATTGTTTGTCTTTTCAACATAGTTCGCTGTTTCCTCGTTAGTTGTTTTCCTTCTATTTTTCCATCATTAGTATTTTTACTCCTTATATAAGCTTCTTTTTTCGCAATGCTTCTTTTTCTCGATTAGTTTTTATTTCACCATTATTCATTGTTTGTCTTTTCAACATGGTTTGCTGTTCCTTTTTTAGTTGCTTTTCTTCTGTATCATTTAATTGTTTATTTTTATTTTCTCGACAAAATGAACTATAACTTGGGATTTCATAATCTATTTCCATTGGAGTAATAGAATCAACGCAAACGATTTATCTGTATTATATACGTTAATTATTTTTGTTGTTCAGAAATTAATTTTTGTTGAAAATTTTGTTCTGTTATTTTCATTTCTTCTGCATTGAAATTTAATTCTTTACATTAAAATTAAACTATGAATGAAGTTTTTTTTGATTGGTATTGTTGAAACATTATAGTTCATACTTTGTAAAATAGGAAACATCGTAATATTACGTGTTTCATATATTTTTAGTAAATGTAAACGCATTTGGGAAATATCGAAGTTTAAATTGCATGGACATAAATTAAATACAATAGAGACAGCAAAAGCTATAGCGATAATTCCACAATCATAGCTATTACTTTGAAATTGTACTGTTTCAAAAACAATTTTTAATTGTCGACTATCTGGAAATAATCTATTGATATAAATTTATGTTCATCTTACAAATATTTAGCATTCAAACTATCATAAATGTGTATCGTTCCATTATTGTAATACATACAAATATAATGCCCTTTTTCATAATTTCCTGAAAATAATAATTGAATGTATTTTTATTCAATGGAACGAGTTAATATTATCTGGTTTTGAACTAAAATAGTTGCTTGCATATTAAATGGAGTACATGATTTAAGAATGTTATTAAATTCTAATAGTGTTCATCATTCAACATAGAAGCATCGCCGCTATATGATCCAGTTCCTTTTACAATTAATTTTTGTTCTTCTGTCAAACCCATTATAAAAATGATTTATTCTACAAAATAATTCACTGTTATAATAAAACTTAATAATTTGTTTAAATTGATTAATAATTATTATAACTTTTTAATTTTTTTAAACGATTATTTTAAATTTTTTATAAATACTTTTTTGTAAAGCTGGAAAAAGTGAAATATAAATGAGTAATAATAGTATTTATATAAAATAGCTTTAACCAAAACGTCCCAAATTGTTTTTCCCGTTCAACTATTGTTTCTTAAAGAAAAATTCAACAGTTCGATTCGAAAATATCATTTCTGATGAGTTTTTTCCGCTCTTTCGAAATTCGGCCATATTTGCGATATATGTAAGTGTTTTTATAATACAACTGCTTATATACTGGTTATAGAGAAAATAAGAAATAATATAAATTTTGGGCAAAAAAATCAACAAATTTTTAATAGTAAATTTTGGGTAAATATTCTACTATTTCTATTTTCTCTACAACTTTGAGGCAAATTGACCGATTTGAGCTTATTTCTTTTTAAACCATATCTACTTGATCTCAATTGTCTTATATTTCCTGGTTTGATTGTTTATCTTCATTTGTTTTGAGTTATAAGCAATTAAATTGGAAGTAATTTTATTTATAAATTTACCTTATTAGCTTACAACTTTGGTAAATTAACGCGTTAGGGTCTAGAAGTCTGTATTCTTTATATTTTGTATTACAAAGCATATCTCAGAGTTTGGTTAAGATCCGTTTTCCAAAGGCCATGGCCTCTCCTAGTAAGTTCAAAACAAGGTGATTTTTTCGATTTATAGTGAACAAACCATTTAATTATTTAATTGGCGACGTTTCGATGGAAGTCCTCCATCCTCATCAGTCTATACCTTTATTGAAGCAATCATTTATTACACCAAGGTTTTACAACTTTGCAAGTTTATGTATGCATACGTATAATTTTTTACTATTTGGTCAAGTTAATACACATACGTGACATTTCGCAAAATTTCCATACTATCTCTGATATGTCGCTCTATAATCAAAGGCATAAGCAAGTAGCAAACATCAGAGTATAAATTTTCACTAAGATTGAGGTTATAAAACTTAGTTCACCTTTCTTCTTTGAATCAGCCATATTAACATCATATTCTGATCAATAAAGAAATAAATAAATAAATTAATAATTGAATACAGCACCCATAACACCAATTAAGCAAAAGCAGTCAAAGTTAATAAAAATTTAAGAAATACAAAATTGTGTTAGTCATATCACAGAGAGTTTGTAAAGCTATAATTCAAATTTTTGTGACCCGTCATTATACAAATAATGTGTCGCTGTGACCAATTTCTTTCGAACCAATTGTGTGGACGAAAAGAAACAATTTATATCAAAAAGTACTCAAGATTAGTCAAAAAACATGCGTGTATTTTTAAGAATTTTCGATGATAATTATGTTTATTTAATCATTTTTAAAAATACAAAAATATTTTGAAAAATTCGGTAAAATACAACACGTATTTTTTACCAATACTAAGCCCTTTATAATTTATAACATTTTTTTATCAATTCTGAACATTTTTTGTTAAATAAAATGTTTTGCAAAGTGTACCCTTATTAAATTTTATTATGGGCAAACATAGCTATTTTAGTGGCCACCATTTTAAATTTCGTTAAACTAACCTTTTTATCATTTAGTATAGGTGTATGCCACTAGATCGAACGATTAGTAGTATCCGAATAAGGTTTCAAGCTCAGAAACAATATTACCTGTAAACATTTTTTAAATTTACGTATTTTATTTATTTAAAAAAATGTATTGCATAACCGGTTACATACACTCGGCAACAAAATTAACGCAACACTTAATCTTCACTAAAAAGGCGCAAATTCGAAGATCGATACTTTAGGTAAAAATTGCTGTAAGGGGGTCAATTTTTTTAAATTAAAGCTTAAAATTTCTATTTTAAAGGTAGTTTTCCATCAACTCAAACTACTGGATATTTTGTGAAAGAAATTTATTAGGTTCTTAAAAACTCTAACAAATGTTATGGAATCATTCCTGACCCCGATTGCCGAACAAATTTTAAAATAAAAATATTTAAAATTCTTTCGCTATACCCTGTGTATATAGGTGAACAGTTATGTCACCAGTTTGGTTACTATTATCAATACTTTGATGTACAGAAACGCTGCATTATTAATGTATAAACGAGGTATTAAGTTAAAGGTTTGTACTTTCTAATGGTAGCAAGAAAAGTACAGGTAGCCAAATTAATTTAATAGATTTGATACAAAAAGTATCAAAGCAAGAAGTAGATCGTTGAACGAACAAAAAAGTTTAGAGTGTTTTGGCTAAAAACGAATTAATTTAGTGAACTAAATATAATTAGTATAAATTAATATTCTATTCATAAATACTAAATAACAATGCATAGTTCTTAATCTAAGTAATGAGAAATTACGCCACTAAAACTATTAACGCGTAAATGCCTACTTTGTGTACACATTTTCAAGTACCTAATTATATTGTGAAATAAAGTTATTTTTGTCCAAATCTTACGTAGAAAATTTTCGAACGTGCCCTCTCAGAATCAGCACTTATTTTGTAAAAAGAATTGATTACTTTATTAATTTCGATTTTAGAAAAACATTTAAAATTGATGTATATTTTATTTTTAAATTAACAAGTGGATTCGAGCGCGCTACGCGCGCCTACTGCAATTTTCTTCGATTATTTAACTTCTTATTTGATTAACCCCTTTAAAATTTTTAAGACAATTTTGATCAAATTCGAGTTCGAGATCAAGATTAGTGATTTCGATTCGAGCGCTACTCATTATAAGATAGGATTTTTGTTGTTGTTCCTGAATTTAAATAATTATATTACCGACATAAATCGCGATCCGAAAATCGATGTTTTATAAAATCTAGGTATTAAACTTTTGTTTCTTCCCAATTTTATCAAAATGGCGGCTTTTGTTAAACAACGTATTTCATACTTTGTAATGAATTGTTAACTTTACGAAAAAATGTGTTTTGTTCTTGAACATTTTTTATAAAGCTAAATACTTGTATTTTGATAAAATAGTAAGGCAAAGTTTTCTTGAAAACGGATAGACCGATTCGTCTGACATCTTGAGAACTTTTCAAAAGTTCAAAAAGGAAGGGAGGACCAAATAGTAATCGCAACATTAAACATGTTATAATGAATTTTTATTTGTTCATAATAAGATTAACGGTTTTTAATTATTTTCAATATTTATTAATTTTCAAAATTTTAATGTGTTACTCTTTCTTTTTGTATTTTTTATAAGCCATTAAAATTTCAGACGAATCGGTCTATCCGTTTTCAAGAAAACTTTGCCTTACTATTTTATCAAATACAAGTAAAATATTAGCTTTATAAAAAATGTTCAAGAACAAAACCATTTTTTCGTAAAGTTAACAAATTTCATTACAAGTATGAAATAACGTTGTTTAACAAAAGCCGCCATTTTGATAAAATTGGGAAGAAACAAAAGTTTAATACCTAGATTTTATAAACATCAGATTTTCGGATCGCGATTTATGTCGGTATAATTATTTAAATTCAGGAACAACAACAAAAATCCTATCTTATAATTGAGTAAGCGCTCGAATCGAAAATCACTAATCTTGATCTCGAAACTCGAATTTGATCAAAATTGTCTTAAAAATTTTAAAGGGGTTAATCAAATAAGAAGTTAAATAATCGAAGAAAATTGCAGTAGGCGCGCGTAGCGCGCTCGAATCCACTTGTTAATTTAAAATAAAATATACATCAAATTTTAAATGTTGTTTCTAAAAAGTCGAAATTAATAAAGTAATCAAATTCTTTTTACAAAATAAGTGGCTGATTCTGAGAGGGCACGTTCGAAAATTTTCTACGTAAGATTTGGACAAAAATAACTTTATTTTCACAATATAATTAGGTACTTGAAAATGTGTACACAAAAGTAGGCATTTACGCGTTAATAGTTTTAGTGGCGTAATTTCTCATTACTTAAGATTAAGAACTATGCATTGTTATTTAGTATTTATGAAATAGAATATTAAATTTATACTAATTATATTTAGTTCACTAAATTAATTCGTTTTTAGCCAAAACACTCTAAACTTTTTTATGTTCGTTCAACGATCTACTTCTTGCTTTTGATACTTTTTGTATCAAATCTATTAAATTAATTTGGCTACCTGTACTTTTCTTGCTACCATTAGAAAGTACAAACCTTTAACTTTAATACCTCGTTTATACATTAATATATGCAGCGTTTCTGTACATCAAAGATTGATAATAGTAACCAAACTGGTGACATAACTTCACCTATATACACAGGGTATATAGCGAAAGAATTTTAAATATTTTTTATTTTAAATTTGTTCGGCAATCGGGGTCAGGAATGATTCCATAACATTTGTTAGAGTTTTAAGAACCTAATAAATTTCTTTCACAATAATATCCAGTAGTTTGAGTTGATGGAAAACTACCTTTAAAATAGAAATTTAAGCTTTAATTTAAAAAAATTGACCCCCTTACAGCAATTTTTACCTAAAGTATCGATCTTCGAATTTGCGCCTTTTTAGTGAAGATTAAGTGTTGCGTTAATTTTGTTGCCGAGTGTATGTAACCGGTTATGCAATACATTTTTTAAATAAATAAAATACGTAAATTTAAAAAATGTTTACAGGTAATATTGTTTCTGAGCTTGAAACCTTATTCGGATACTACTAAATCGTTCGATCTAGTGGCATACACCTATACTAAATGATAAAAAGGTTAGTTTAACGAAATTTAAAATGGTGGCCACTAAAATAGCTATGTTTGCCCATAATAAAATTTAATAAGGGTACACTTTGCAAAAACATTTATTTAACAAAAATGTTCAGAATTGATAAAAAAATGTTATAAATTATAAAAGGGCTTAGTATTGGTAAAAAAATACGGTTGTATTTACCGAATTTTTCAAAATATTTTTTGTATTTTTAAAAAATGATTAAATAAACATAATTAAATCATCGAAAAATTCTTAAAAAATACACGCATGTTTTTTGACTAATCTTGAGTACTTTTTGATATAAATTGTTTCTTTTCGTCCACACAATTGGTTCGAAAGAAAAGTTGGTCACAGCGACACATTATTTGTATAATGACGGGTCACAAAAATTTGAATTATAGCTTAAAACTCTCTGTGATATGACTAACACAATTTTGTATTTCTTAAATTTTTATTAACTTTGACTGCTTTTTGCTTAATTGGTGTTATGGGTGCTGTATTCAATTATTAATTTATTTATTTATTTCTTTATTGATCAGAAATATGATGTTATATATGGCTGATTCAAAGAAGAAAGGTGAACTAAGTTTTATAACCTCAATCTTAGTGAAAATTTATACTCTGATGTTTGCTACTTGCTTATGCCTTTGATTATAGAGCGACATATCAGAGATAGTATGGAAATTTTGCGAAATGTCACGTATGTGTATTAACTTGACCAAATAGTAAAAAATTATACGTATGCATACATAAACTTGCAAAGTTGTAAAACCTTGGTGTAATAAATGATTGCTTCAATAAAGGTATAGACTGATGAGGATGGAGGACTTCCATCGAAACGTCGCCAATTAAATAAATTAAATGGTTTGTTCACTATAAATCGAAAAAATCACCTTGTTTTGAACTTACTAGGAGAGGCCATGGCCTTTGGAAAACGGATCTTAACCAAACTCTGAGATATGCTTTGTAATACAAAAATATAAAGAAATACAGACTTCTAGACCCTAACGCGTTAATTTACCAAAGTTGTAAGCTAATAAGGTAAATTTATAAATAAAATTACTTCCAATTTAATTGCTTATAACTCAAAAACAAATGAAGATAAACAATCAAACCAGGAAATATAAGACAATTGAGATCAAGTAGATATGGTTTAAAAAGAAATAAGCTCAAATCGGTCAATTTGCCTCAAAGTTGTAGAGAAAATAAGAAATAGTAGAATATTTACCCAAAATTTACTATTAAAAATTTGTTGATTTTTTTGCCCAAAATTTATATTATTTCTTATTTTCTCTATAACCAGTATATAAGCAGTTGTATTATAAAAACACTTACATATATCGCAAATATGGCCGAATTTCGAAAGAGCGGAAAAAACTCATCAGAAATGATATTTTCGAATCGAACTGTTGAATTTTTCTTTAAGAAACAGATAGTTGAACGGGAAAAACAATTTGGGACGTTTTGGTTAAAGCTATTTTTATAAATACTATTATTACTCATTTATATTTCACTTTTTCCAGCTTTACAAAAAAGTATTTATAAAAAATTTAAAATAATCGTTTAAAAAAATTAAAAAGTTATAATAATTATTAATCAATTTAAACAAATTATTAAGTTTATTATTATAACAGTGAATTATTTTGTAGAATAAATCATTTTTATAATGGGTTTGACAGAAGAACAAAAATTAATTGTAAAAGGAACTGGATCATATAGCGGCGATGCTTCTATGTTGAATGATGAACACATATTAGAATTTAATAACATTCTTAAATCATGTACTCCATTTAATATGCAAGCAACTATTTTAGTTCAAAAACCAGATAATATTAACTCGGTTCCATTGAATAAAAAATACATTCAATTATTATTTTCAGGAAATTATGAAAAAGGGCATTATATTTGTATGTATTACAATAATGGAACGATACACATTTATGATAGTTTGAATGCTAAATATTTGTAAGATGAACATAAAATTTATATCAATAGATTATTTCCAGATAGTCGACAATTAAAAATTGTTTTTGAAACAGTACAATTTCAAAGTAATAGCTATGATTGTGGAATTATCGCTATAGCTTTTGCTGTCTCTATTGTATTTAATTTATGTCCATGCAATTTAAACTTCGATATTTCCCAAATGCGTTTACATTTACTAAAAATATATGAAACACGTAATATTACGATGTTTCCTATTTTACAAAGTATGAACTATAATGTTTCAACAATACCAATCAAAAAAAACTTCATTCATAGTTATAATTTTAATGTAAAGAATTAAATTTCAATGCAGAAGAAATGAAAATAACAGAACAAAATTTTCAACAAAAATTAATTTCTGAACAACAAAAAATAATTAACGTATATAATACAGATAAAATCGTTTGCGTTGATTCTATTACTCCAATGGAAATAGATTATGAAATCCCAAGTTATAGTTCATTTTGTCGAGAAAATAAAAATAAACAATTAAATGATACAGAAGAAAGCAACTAAAAAAGGAACAGCAAACCATGTTGAAAAGACAAACAATGAATAATGGTGAAATAAAAACTAATCGAGAAAAAGAAGCATTGCGAAAAAAAGAAGCTTATAAGGAGTAAAAATACTAATGATGGAAAAATAGAAGGAAAACAACTAACGAGGAAACAGCGAACTATGTTGAAAAGACAAACAATGAATAGTGACGAAATAAAAAATGAACGAGAAAAAGAAGCATTACGAAAAAAAGAAGCTTATAATAGGAGTAAAAATACTAATGATGGCAAAATAGAAGAAAAACAACTAAAGAGGAAACAGCGAACTATGTTGAAAAGGCAAATATGAATAGTGACGAAATAAAAAATGAACGAGAAAAAGTAGCATTGCGAAAAAAAGAAGCTTATAATAGGAGTAAAAATACTAATGATGGCAAAATAGAAGAAAAACAACTAAAGAGGAAACATCAAACTATGTTGAAAAGGCAAATAATGAATAGTGACAAAATAAAAAATGAACGAAAAAGAAGCTTTGCGAAAAAAAGAAGCTTATTATAATAACGACAATGACCAATGTAATAAAAAAGAAAATAAAAAATTGAAAAGAAATTTATTAAACAAGAATAAAAAAAAGATATCGATAAATTAATACAAGTCCGTTTAAATAAGAATTTAAAAAGGCGCAAATGTATGCAAAGACATGGAAATGCCAATCATATTACTTAAAAAATTAAAAATTGACGATGGAAAAGTTTATAACGTATATGACGAACCAATTATCACAAAAAAGATAAAAATTTGAAAGTATTAAAAGATCGTATCTTGATTAAAAATGAACAAAATCTAAAATTATTCAGTAAATCCAAAAAATAGGTGGAATAGCAAAGATAGATTTTGATGAGAAAATAATTATCGAAAACAATTTGGGTTATATGTCTGAAAATTGTAAACATTGCAATGCTAAGCATTTTGCTTTTGAATATACAAAAGGTAAAGAATTTTCTAATTGTTGTCACAAGGGAAACGTAGAGTTGCCAACAATTCCTGCTTATCCAGAAAAATTAAAGCAATTAGCTACAGGTACATCAGAAGATAGTCTTAATTTTCGCAAAAATATTCGAATATATAATAATGCTTTAGCTTTTGCAAGCTTTGAAGCTAATTATGACAAGTTATCTAGCAGTGGACCGCAAATTATAAAAATTTGTGGTCAAAATATCACAATATTTTTGCTTTACATCCAAATGAAAGTGAGGCTCGGAAATATGGACAATTATATGTTCTAGATAATGAATTAGCTACAGCTGAAAGAAAAAGTTTTAAAAATAATTTAGATACAAAATTAGAATTGTTAAGTAAATTAGATAGCTTAATTAGAAATGTTAATCCTTATGCTAAAGCTTATAAAATGATGTATGAGGTAGAAATAGAAGAATTAGAACGGTGTGCTAAAAGTGGTACTATACCGCAAACAGTTACCATGTGTATAAAACGAAATGAAAAATTAGATAAAAATATATATAATGAAGCTACTTGTAATGAAGTTGCAATGGTATTTGCAGGAAAAAATGGACTGCCTACTTCAGAGCGGGATATAGTTATATATTCAAAATATGACAATCCAATTAGTATTCCTTTAATAAGTAAACACACTGATCCAATGACATACCCACTTATTTATCCAAATGGAGGATATGGATGGATGCCTAATATGAAATGCAAATATAAGAAAAACAATATTTCATGTTTGCAATTTTATAATTACAGACTTTCTATGAGAAATGGATTTAATCCATACCTTAATATGGGAAAAGTTTCTCAACAGTTTACAATTGATGCATTTGTAAAAGTTGAACAATCAAGATTATATTTTATAAAGAAAAACCAAGATTTTAAGAAGCGATTATTATAAAGGCGTAATGGATTATTTACATAGAAAAAAGAATCTGAAAATGTAAAGATTGGAAAAATGTTTATTTTGCCATCAAATTTTGTTGGGAGTTCAAGATTTTTAAAACAAAATTATATTGACTCAATGAGTCTAGTAAATCGTTTCGAAAAACCTGACTTATTACTATGACATGTAATCCAAATTGAAAAGAAATAACTGTAAATTTAGAAAAATATGAAAATGCAATTGATAGACCAGATTTAGTAGTTAAAGTGTTTCATCAAAAAGTAAAAGAATTTAAAGAATTGGTAGTTTAATAAGGTGTTTTAGGAAACTGTATCGCTTACACCTATGTTATCGAATTTCAAAAACGTGGACTTCCTCACATGCATATGCTATTATTCTTAGATAAGAATTATAAAATCAATACTCCAGAAAAAGTTGATGCACTCATAAATGCAGAAATTCCAAATGAAGATATCTATCCACGGTTGTATAATATTGTAAAACAGTTTATGATTCACGGACCCTGTGGAGAACAAAACATAAGTTCACCTTGCATGGAAAAAGTGACAAAAAAATGTAAGAAGAATTTTCCAAAAAGATATAATAATAAAACAACTTTTAATTCATCAGGATATCCATCGTATATGCGAAGAAATGATGGCAAAAAATCAATTATAAAGGTAAATATTACAATAGAGTAGCTGATAATTGTTTTGTTGTTCCATATAATCATTATTTACTGTTAAAATTTAATTGTCACATTAATGTCGAAGTATCTTCAACAGTACAATGCATAAAATTCTTATTCAAATATTGTTATAAAGGACATGACTGTGCGTATATTGAAATACGTAATGCAGGCATCAAATTAAAAGACAATTCTAATTTAACTAATAATGAAGACAACGAAAACAATGAAATTAAGCAGTATATTAATACAAGATATTTATGTCCACCAGAAGCTATGCACAGACTATTAGAATACCCTTTACATGAACTTTCACATACCATAATAAGATTAGCTATTGACAATCAAGATGAACAAGAAGTATATTTTAAAGAAGGTAAAGAAAAAGAAATATTAAAAAAAAATGTAGAAACTACATTAACAGCATACTTTAAATTAAATAAAATCAATTCTAAAGCACGAAATTATTTATATTCTGAAATACGATTACATTATGTGTTTGATAATAATTCAAAAACATGGAATGAAAGAAAAAAACAAATAAACCTATATAAGCAGAATGTATTTGGTGAATCCAAAAGATCGTGAACGATATTTTATAAGATTATTACTTTTACATGTAAAAGGAGCATCATCATTTCAGGATTTACGTACTGTGGATGGTATAATTTATTCTACATTTTATGAAGCTTCTGTAGCTAGACATTTGGTGAATGAAGATTTAGAGTGGGATAGATGTTTGGAAGAAGCATCACAATTGCAATTTCCTACTGCTCTTTGTGAATTATTTGCATATATTTGTATTTTTCACAATCCCATTAATGCAAAAGATTTATTCGAAAAATACAAACACTTTTTTTACCACCCAAAATACGATCAAAATGTAGGTGAAAATCTTGCATTAAACATTATTGATAAAATTTACAATTACATGGATATTCTTTAAATGATTTCAAATTACCCGTTATTTCTACACACATAGAAGAAAGTGATGATACTTCGATATCATATAACAAAAGTTGCACACTTACTGAATTAGAAGTCAAAGTAAATTCTTTAAAAAATCATAACAAAGACATTTTCAATACTGTTGTGCAACATTTAAAAATTGAAGAAAAAAAAAACATTTTTATTGATGGACCAGGAGGAAGTGGAAAAAGTTATTTACTTAACGTTCTAATAGACTACCTCAAATTCTCAAGTATTTCATTTTTATGTGTTGCCTGGACAGGAATTGCAGCAAATTTATTACATAACAGAAAAATAGTACATACAACATTTAAATTACCACTTAATATCACAGAAAGTACTACATGTAACATTAAATCAAATTCAATAGATGGTAAAAATTTAAAGGAGGTTCAAATTATAATATGGGATGAAATATCTATGACATCAAAACATGCCTTTGAAGCAGTCAATCGTCTACTTCAAGATATATGTAATAATAAAAAAATATTTGGTAATAAAATGTTAGTTGTTTCTGGCGATTTTAGACAAACATTACCAGTTATCCGACGTGGTTAAAAACAGCTACTTATGGCCAAATTTTATACGCATGACACTAAATGAAAATCTTCGAGTGACAAATAATGACAATCATTTTAGACAATGGTTATTCAACGTAGGTGAAGGTAAACGTTTAATATATATGAAGAAGAAAATGAACTGCTCGAAATCCCTGTTGATTTAATAACAAAAGAAAATGATATCATTGCAGAAACTTTTGGAAATGAAATAAAAATGAATGATGTAGATTTAAATGATAAGGTTATACTGGCCCCCACAAACAATGATGTAATTGATGTAATAGATACAGCGGAAGATGATAATGGAGAAAACTTAGATGTCACGTTACCTACTGAATTTCTCAATACGCTTACGCCTAATGGACTTCCTCTGCATAAATTACAATTAAAAGTAGGTGCAATAGTAATTCTTCTGAGAAATTTAAATGAAAATGAAGGTCTTTGTAATGGAACAAGGTTATTAGTAAAAAAACTTATGAAACATTTAATTAAAGCAGAAATTATAAGCGGAAAAAAAATTGGAAAATTAGTTTTAATACCAAGAATCACTTTGTCACCATCTAAGGAAGAAATACCATTCAATATGCGCCGAAAACAATTTCCCATACGATTAGGATTCGCAATGACTATTAATAAATCACAAGGACAGTCATATAAACACGTTGGTATCTATTTACCAACCCCAGTTTTTAGCCATGGTCAATTATACGTAGCACTTTCAAGAGCTAGGAATAGAAAAAATTTGAAAATATTATTACTAAACAATGCAAAAATAGCAAGTGATAAACTAAAGGACGAAAATAAAATTACACTAAAAATATAGTGTTTAAAGAAATATTGTAAATGACTACAAAATAATTTATACTTACTTTATATCAATTATATGATTAAATAAAAAGAGTGGAAATACGAGAAAAAAATGAAATATTACTACTACTGTATCAAAAGTAAATATACAAAATAATTAATATATGTTTGCGCTGAAAATCGTTAAAATATGATTGAAAACCGGCTGCAACATATCACATTGTGAATAAGTAAGAAAATGTGTATTCATTATCAAGTATAAAAAAAAATTAAAAAATGGAAATATGAAAAAAAACATTGAAATATTACTACTATTGAATCATTAAAGTAAATATACAAAATAATTAATATACTAGCAACAGATACCTCGCTCGCTAACGCTCACTCGGTTGTATTTTGATCGTGCTTATTTTAGATGAGTATATGTAAAATAGTTACACAGCCTTTTTCTTTAAAGTTAAATGTGACATTTTTATGTTCATTTTTAAATGAAAAACATTACATTTTTTAAATAATTAGTAAACCAATTGGGTTTATCAAGGCAGAAATTGCATTTTTATAGATACACCAAATTCGCTGTGTAAAGTTGAAGTTTATATGCATATAAATTTAAATTTTCTTGGATTAAAGCCCTTCGACAACTTTTATCCTGCAAGGAGTTTTTTGTATTTGCACCTGTTTTAAGCCTATTTTTGATAATATTTTAATATTTTACTTAATGAATGTGTTAAAAATCATCAAAAAGAATATTTTTATAATATATTTTATAAACATGACATTTCACATAATATTTTATAAAAATTACAAAAATATTTTTATAACCGTACTCTACCCTTAACACCAACAATGATAATTTGCGCATTGCGAAGAGGATTATGGTATAATTAATGTAGTGACTGAGATGTCGTTTTTGTAAAAAAAATTGAGAAATAAACAAAATATGATAGTTAACTACCAAAGTTTTAAAATTAATCAAAATTTCTTTAAAATTACATGTAACTACTATTGTACAGACGATTGAAAAGAGTGTGAGAACTCGATATTTTGTGTCGACTTTCCAATATTTTGGTTTTTTAAAAGAGGTTATAGATTAAAAAAAACATCAAAGACAGAACTGAAAATAAAGTTCAACTGAAAACTTGATCATCTAATGACTATCAATTATTTCGTGACATTCAAAGAATCCGTCAAATGTCAATCATTCGTGAGATTTCGACTCCATTTTCATCATTATTGCAGGGGTCCTTTATAGTATATGAGTGGGCAATCGTTTCAAAAAGGCACCTCGAATCTTGATCTCGCGTAGACGAGTTGAAAAGATGTGAGAACTCCATATGTTTTGTGTCGACTTTCCAATGTTTTCGTTTTATTAGATAATTTTAAATAACTATTTATACATTATTGGATGAGAGTTAGGCTCTTGAATAGTGTTTGATGAAAACCTGATGTCGTTTCTGCAGACCAAGACATGTTGAACTGAAGTCATTTAGATTTTTCGTGTATAGTTGTAACACACGCTCCGTAAAATATATTTATGCTTCCAGCGTTAGCCAACATATGAATATTGTATTCGACTCTTACGGCGAGGATGTGCTGGTAAGGTATACATTTCAAGAATCATATTTTTTCAATGCATGATCCATTTCAATGCATGACGAATGAACGGAGCCTATATAAGTACACATAAGATGGAAAAAAGTGCCCCCTAACATCAGAGTATGTACTATGGACATAATCTTAAACCAAAGTCCTGTTATTATTAAAAATATAATTTTTTCTCGCCCAGGCAAAAGTTTTTAAATTAATATTGAATTTTGTTGGTCTTGCTGAGCTAACGACTAGGGGCACTTTTCCATCCACAATCAGATTTTCCATCTTATGTGTACTTATATAGGCTCCGTTCATTCGTTCTTACGATACCAAAATTTTAAGTTTATCATTATTTTGATTCAATAATACTGTCTTGTGTGTCTGGGGCAGGGACCGTCTGCGCCCCACTGATGAGTTCTGGCAGACGGTCCCAAGACGAAACACATAGACTTAAAATTTCTTTCTTTCTTATTAAAATATTTTCAATTTTATTACTTAGTATTTATTTCTTCTTCTTTTGGTTTATGTCTGGCGGCTTGTGGCCTTCATAATGTTGTCCTCGGGATTGATACGCGGCGAATTGTCGTGCCTTTTCGAGCGAGCAACTTGGAGTTCTTAGAGTCGTTAGTCGTTAGCTCAGCAAGACCAACAAAATTCAATATTAATTTAAAAACTTTTGCCTGGGCGAGAAAAAATTATATTTTTAATAATAACAGGACTTTGGTTTAAGATTATGTCCATAGTACATACTCTGATGTTAGGGGGCACTTTTCCATCCACAATCAGATTTTCCATCTTATGTGTACTTATATAGGCTCCGTTCATTCGTTCTTACGATACCAAAATTTTAAGTTTATCATTATTTTGATTCAATAATACTGTCTTGTGTGTCAGGGGCAGGGACCGTCTGCGCCCCACTGATGAGTTCTGGCAGACGGTCCCAAGACGAAACACATAGACTTAAAATTTCTTTCTTTCTTATTAAAATATTTTCAATTTTATTACTTAGTATTTATTTTTCTTCTTTTGGTTTATGTCTGGCGGCTTGTGGCCTTCATAATGTTGTCCTCGGGATTGATACGCGGCGAATTGTCGTGCCTTTTCGAGCGAGCAACTTGGAGTTCTTAGAGTCGTTAGTCGTTAGCTCAGCAAGACCAACAAATTCAATATTAATTTAAAAACTTTTGCCTGGGCGAGAAAAAATTATATTTTAATATTTATTTTAATGATTCAGTAGTAGTAATATTTCAATGGATTTTTCTTATATTTCATTTTTTTTATTATAACTATGTAATGATTTGTCATTTACAATATGATATGTTGCAGCCGATTTTCAATTGTATTTTAATGATTTTCAGCGCAAACAATTATTAATTATTTTGCATATTCACTTTAATCATTCAATAGTTGTAATATTTTAATGTTTTTTTTCATACTTCCATTTTATTTATTTATAAAATTTATATAATGTGTATAAATTTTCGTCTACACATTTACAATACTTTTTTAAACACTATATTGTTAGTGTAAATTTTGTGTTTATTTTTAATGTATCATTTTCTATTTTTGCATTGTTTAACAGTAATATTTTTAAATTTTTTCTACTTTTAGCTCTTGAAAGAGCTACGTATAATTGACCATGGCTAAAAATTGGAGATGGTAAATAGATACCAACTTGTTTGTATGACTGTCCTTGTGATTTGTCATATTGTGAATAGTCATTGCAAAACCTAATCGAATGGGAAATTGTTTTCTGCGCATGTTGAATGGTATATCTTCTTTAGATGGTGACAAAGTGATTCTTGGTATTAAAACTAATTTTCCAATTTTTTTTCCGCTTATAATTTCTGCTTAATTAAATGTTTCATAAGTTTTGTTACTAATAATCTTGTTCCATTACACCTAATGGACTTCCTCTACATAAATTACAATTAAAAGTAGGTGCAATAGTAATTCTTCTAAGAAATTTAAATGTGAATGAAGGTCTTTGTAATGGAACAAGATTATTAGTAACAAAACTTATGAAACATTTAATTAAGCAGAAATTATAAGCGGAAAAAAAATTGGAAAATTAGTTTTAATACCAAGAATCACTTTGTCACCATCTAAAGAAGATATACCATTCAACATGCGCAGAAAACAATTTCCCATTCGATTAGGTTTTGCAATGACTATTCACAATATGACAAATCACAAGGACAGTCATACAAACAAGTTGGTATCTATTTACCATCTCCAATTTTTAGCCATGGTCAATTATACGTAGCTCTTTCAAGAGCTAAAAGTAGAAAAAATTTAAAAATATTACTGTTAAACAATGCAAAATAGAAAATGATACATTAAAAAAATAACACAAACTTACACTAACAAATAGTGTTTAAAAAGTATTGTAAATGTGTAGACGAAAATTTATACACATTATATATAAATTTTATAAATAAATAAAAATGGAAGTATGAAAAAAACATTAAAATATTACAACTATTGAATGATTAAAGTGAATATGCAAATAATTAATAATTGTTTGCGCTGAAATCATTAAAATACAATTGAAAATCGGCTGCAACATATCATATTGTAAATGACCAATCATTACACTAGTTATAATAAATAAAAAAAAAATGAATATAAGAAAAATCCATTGAATATTACTACTACTGACTCATTAAAATAAATATTAAAAATAAATTTTTTCTCGCCCAGGCAAAAGTTTTTAAATTAATATGAATTTTGTTGGTCTTGCTGAGCGAACGGACTAACGACTCTAAGAACTCCAAGTTGCTCGCTCGAAAAGGCACGACAAATTCGCCGCGTATCAATCCCGAGGACAACATTATGAAGGCCACAAGCCCGCCAGACATAAACCAAAAGAAGAAGAAATAAATACTAAGTAATAAAATTGAAAATATTTTAATAAGAAAGAAAGAAATTTTAAGTCTATGTGTTTCGTCTTGGGACCGTCTGCCAGAACTCATCAGTGGGGCGCAGACGGTCCCTGCCCCTGACACACAAGACAGTATTATTGAATCAAAATAATGATAAACTTAAAATTTTGGTATCGTAAGAACGAATGAACGGAGCCTATATAAGTACACATAAGATGGAAAATCTGATTGTGGATGGAAAAGTGCCCCCTAACATCAGAGTATGTACTATGGACATAATCTTAAACCAAAGTCCTGTTATTATTAAAAATATAATTTTTTCTCGCCCAGGCAAAAGTTTTTAAATTAATATTGAATTTTGTTGGTCTTGCTGAGCTAACGACTAACGACTCTAAGAACTCCAAGTTGCTCGCTCGAAAAGGCACGACAATTCGCCGCGTATCAATCCCGAGGACAACATTATGAAGGCCACAAGCCGCCAGACATAAACCAAAAGAAGAAGAAATAAATACTAAGTAATAAAATTGAAAATATTTTAATAAGAAAGAAAGAAATTTTAAGTCTATGTGTTTCGTCTTGGGACCGTCTGCCAGAACTCATCAGTGGGGCGCAGACGGTCCCTGCCCCAGACACACAAGACAGTATTATTGAATCAAAATAATGATAAACTTAAAATTTTGGTATCGTAAGAACGAATGAACGGAGCCTATATAAGTACACATAAGATGGAAAATCTGATTGTGGATGGAAAAGTGCCCCCTAACATCAGAGTATGTACTATGGACATAATCTTAAACCAAAGTCCTGTTATTATTAAAAATATAATTTTTTCTCGCCCAGGCAAAAGTTTTTAAATTAATATTGAATTTTGTTGGTCTTGCTGAGCTAACGACTAACGACTCTAAGAACTCCAAGTTGCTCGCTCGAAAAGGCACGACAATTCGCCGCGTATCAATCCCGAGGACAACATTATGAAGGCCACAAGCCGCCAGACATAACCAATAAGAAGAGAAATAACTACTAAGTAATAAAATTGAAAATATTTAATAGAAAGAAAGAAATTTAAGTCTATGTGTTTCGTCTTGGGAACCGTCTGCCAGAACTCATCAGTGGGGCGCAGACGGTCCCTGCCCCAGACACACAAGACAGTATTATTGAATCAAAATAATGATAAACTTAAAATTTTGGTATCGTAAGAACGAATGCACGGAGCCTATATAAGTACACATAAGATGGAAAATCTGATTGTGGATGGAAAAGTGCCCCCTAGTCGTTAGCTCAGCAAGACCAACAAAATTCAATATTAATTTAAAAACTTTTGCCTGGGCGAGAAAAATTATATTTTTAATAATAACAGGACTTTGGTTTAAGATTATGTCCATAGTACATACTCTGATGTTAGGGGGCACTTTTTTTCCATCTTATGTGTACTTATATAGGCTCCGTTCATTCGTCATGCATTGAAATGGATCATGCATTGAAAAAATATATGATTCTTGAAATGTATACCTTACCAGCACATCCTCGCCGTAAGAGTCGAATACAATATTCATATGTTGGCTAACGCTGGAAGCATAAATATATTTTACGGAGCGTGTGTTACAACTATACACGAAAAATCTAAATGACTTCAGTTCAACATGTCTTGGTCTGCAGAAACGACATCAGGTTTTCATCAAATACACTATTCAAGAGCCTAACTCTCATCCAATAATGTATAAATAGTTATTTAAATTATCTAATAAAACGAAAACATTGGAAAGTCGACACAAAACATATGGAGTTCTCACATCTTTTCAACTCGTCTACGCGAGATCAAGATTCGAGGTGCCTTTTGAAACGATTGCCCACTCATATACTATAAAGGACCCCTGCAATAATGATGAAATGGAGTCGAAATCTCACGAATGATTGACATTTGACGGATTCTTTGAATGTCACGAAATAATTGATAGTCATTAGATGATCAAGTTTTCAGTTGAACTTTATTTTCAGTTCTGTCTTTGATGTTTTTTTTAATCTATAACCTCTTTTAAAAAACCAAAATATTGGAAAGTCGACACAAAATATATCGAGTTCTCACACTCTTTTCAATCGTCTGTACAATAGTAGTTACATGTAATTTTAAAGAAATTTTGATTAATTTTAAAACTTGGTAGTTAACTATCATATTTTGTTTATTTCTCAATTTTTTTTTACAAAAACGACATCTCAGTCACTACATTAATTATACCATAATCCTCTTCGCAATGCGCAAATTATCATTGTTGGTGTTAAGGGTAGAGTACGGTTATAAAAATATTTTGTAATTTTTATAAAATATTATGTGAAATGTCATGTTTATAAAATATATTATAAAAAATATTCTTTTTGATGATTTTTAACACATTCATTAAGTAAAATATTAAAATATTATCAAAAATAGGCTTAAAACAGGTGCAAATACAAAAAACTCCTTGCAGGATAAAAGTTGTCGAAGGGCTTTAATCCAAGAAAATTTAAATTTATATGCATATAAACTTCAACTTTACACAGCGAATTTGGTGTATCTATAAAAATGCAATTTCTGCCTTGATAAACCCAATTGGTTTACTAATTATTTAAAAAATGTAATGTTTTTCATTTAAAAATGAACATAAAAATGTCACATTTAACTTTAAAGAAAAAAGGCTGTGTAACTATTTTACATATACTCATCTAAAATAAGCACGATCAAAATACAACCGAGTGAGCGTTAGCGAGCGAGGTATCTGTTGCTAGTATATTAATTATTTGTATATTTACTTTAATGATTCAATAGTAGTAATATTTCAATGTTTTTTTTTCATATTTCCATTTTTTAATTTTTTTTATACTTGATGTAATGAATACACATTTTCTTACTTATTCACAATGTGATATGTTGCAGCCGGTTTTCAATCATATTTTAACGATTTTCAGCGCAAACATATATTAATTATTTTGTATATTTACTTTAATGATACAGTAGTAGTAATATTTCATTTTTTTCTCGTATTTCCACTCTTTTTATTTAATCATATAATTGATATAAAGTAAGTATAAATTATTTTGTAGTCATTTACAATATTTCTTTAAACACTATATTTTTAGTGTAATTTTTATTTTCGTCCTTTAGTTTATCACTTGCTATTTTTGCATTGTTTAGTAATAATATTTTCAAATTTTTTCTATTCCTAGCTCTTGAAAGTGCTACGTATAATTGACCATGGCTAAAAACTGGGGTTGGTAAATAGATACCAACGTGTTTATATGACTGTCCTTGTGATTTATTAATAGTCATTGCGAATCCTAATCGTATGGGAAATTGTTTTCGGCGCATATTGAATGGTATTTCTTCCTTAGATGGTGACAAAGTGATTCTTGGTATTAAAACTAATTTTCCAATTTTTTTTCCGCTTATAATTTCTGCTTTAATTAAATGTTTCATAAGTTTTTTTACTAATAACCTTGTTCCATTACAAAGACCTTCATTTTCATTTAAATTTCTCAGAAGAATTACTATTGCACCTACTTTTAATTGTAATTTATGCAGAGGAAGTCCATTAGGCGTAAGCGTATTGAGAAATTCAGTAGGTAACGTGACATCTAAGTTTTCTCCATTATCATCTTCCGCTGTATCTATTACATCAATTACATCATTGTTTGTGGGGGCCAGTATAACCTTATCATTTAAATCTACATCATTCATTTTATTTCATTTCCAAAAGTTTCTGCAATGATATCATTTTCTTTTGTTATTAAATCAACAGGGATTTCGAGCAGTTCATTTTCTTCTTCATATATATTTAAACGTTTACCTTCACCTACGTTGAATAACCATTGTCTAAAATGATTGTCATTATTTGTCACTCGAAGATTTTCATTTAGTGTCATGCGTATAAAATTTGGCCATAAGTAGCTGTTTTTAACCACGTCGGATAACTGGTAATGTTTGTCTAAAATCGCCAGAAACAACTAACATTTTATTACCAAATATTTTTTTATTATTACATATATCTTGAAGTAGACGATTGACTGCTTCAAAGGCATGTTTTGATGTCATAGATATTTCATCCCATATTATAATTTGAACCTCCTTTAAATTTTTACCATCTATTGAATTTGATTTAATGTTACATGTAGTACTTTCTGTGATATTAAGTGGTAATTTAAATGTTGTATGTACTATTTTTCTGTTATGTAATAAATTTGCTGCAATTCCTGTCCAGGCAACACATAAAAATGAAATACTTGAGAATTTGAGGTAGTCTATTAGAACGTTAAGTAAATAACTTTTTCCACTTCCTCCTGGTCCATCAATAAAAATGTTTTTTTTTTCTTCAATTTTTAAATGTTGCACAACAGTATTGAAAATGTCTTTGTTATGATTTTTTAAAGAATTTACTTTGACTTCTAATTCAGTAAGTGTGCAACTTTTGTTATATGATATCGAAGTATCATCACTTTCTTCTATGTGTGTAGAAATAACGGGTAATTTGAAATCATTTAAAGAATATCCATGTAATTGTAAATTTTTATCAATAATGTTTAATGCAAGATTTTCACCTACATTTTGATCGTATTTTGGGTGGTAAAAAAAGTGTTTGTATTTTTCGAATAAATCTTTTGCATTAATGGGATTGTGAAAAATACAAATATATGCAAATAATTCACAAAGAGCAGTAGGAAATTGCAATTGTGATGCTTCTTCCAAACATCTATCCCACTCTAAATCTTCATTCACCAAATGTCTAGCTACAGAAGCTTCATAAAATGTAGAATAAATTATACCATCCACAGTACGTAAATCCTGAAATGATGATGCTCCTTTTACATGTAAAAGTAATAATCTTATAAAATATCGTTCACGATCTTTTGGATTCACCAAATACATTCTGCTTAATATAGGTTTATTTGTTTTTTTTCTTTCATTCCATGTTTTTGAATTATTATCAAACACATAATGTAATCGTATTTCAGAATATAAATAATTTCGTGCTTTAGAATTGATTTTATTTAATTTAAAGTATGCTGTTAATGTAGTTTCTACATTTTTTTTTAATATTTCTTTTTCTTTACCTTCTTTAAAATATACTTCTTGTTCATCTTGATTGTCAATAGCTAATCTTATTATGGTATGTGAAAGTTCATGTAAAGGGTATTCTAATAGTCTGTGCATAGCTTCTGGTGGACATAAATATCTTGTATTAATATACTGCTTAATTTCATTGTTTTCGTTGTCTTCATTATTAGTTAAATTAGAATTGTCTTTTAATTTGATGCCTGCATTACGTATTTCAATATACGCACAGTCATGTCCTTTATAACAATATTTGAATAAGAATTTTATGCATTGTACTGTTGAAGATACTTCGACATTAATGTGACAATTAAATTTTAACAGTAAATAATGATTATATGGAACAACAAAACAATTATCAGCTACTCTATTGTAATATTTACCTTTATAATTGATTTTTTTGCCATCATTTCTTCGCATATACGATGGATATCCTGATGAATTAAAAGTTGTTTTATTATTATATCTTTTTGGAAAATTCTTCTTACATTTTTTTGTCACTTTTTCCATGCAAGGTGAACTTATGTTTTGTTCTCCACAGGGTCCGTGAATCATAAACTGTTTTACAATATTATACAACCGTGGATAGATATCTTCATTTGGAATTTCTGCATTTATGAGTGCATCAACTTTTTCTGGAGTATTGATTTTATAATTCTTATCTAAGAATAATAGCATATGCATGTGAGGAAGTCCACGTTTTTGAAATTCGATAACATAGGTGTAAGCGATACAGTTTCCTAAAACACCTTATTAAACTACCAATTCTTTAAATTCTTTTACTTTTTGATGAAACACTTTAACTACTAAATCTGGTCTATCAATTGCATTTTCATATTTTTCTAAATTTACAGTTATTTCTTTTCAATTTGGATTACATGTCATAGTAATAAGTCAGGTTTTTCGAAACGATTTACTAGACTCATTGAGTCAATATAATTTTGTTTTAAAAATCTTGAACTCCCAACAAAATTTGATGGCAAAATAAACATTTTTCCAATCTTTACATTTTCAGATTCTTTTTTTCTATGTAAATAATCCATTACGCCTTTATAATAATCGCTTCTTAAAATATCTTGGTTTTTCTTTATAAAATATAATCTTGATTGTTCAACTTTTACAAATGCATCAATTGTAAACTGTTGAGAAACTTTTCCCATATTAAGGTATGGATTAAATCCATTTCTCATAGAAAGTCTGTAATTATAAAATTGCAAACATGAAATATTGTTTTTCTTATATTTGCATTTCATATTAGGCATCCATCCATATCCTCCATTTGGATAAATAAGTGGGTATGTCATTGGATCAGTGTGTTTACTTATTAAAGGAATACTAATTGGATTGTCATATTTTGAATATATAACTATATCCCGCTCTGAAGTAGGCAGTCCATTTTTTCCTGCAAATACCATTGCAACTTCATTACAAGTAGCTTCATTATATATATTTTTATCTAATTTTTCATTTCGTTTTATACACATGGTAACTGTTTGCGGTATAGTACCACTTTTAGCACACCGTTCTAATTCTTCTATTTCTACCTCATACATCATTTTATAAGCTTTAGCATAAGGATTAACATTTCTAATTAAGCTATCTAATTTACTTAACAATTCTAATTTTGTATCTAAATTATTTTTAAAACTTTTTCTTTCAGCTGTAGCTAATTCATTATCTAGAACATATAATTGTCCATATTTCCGAGCCTCACTTTCATTTGGATGTAAAGCAAAAATATTGTGATATATTTGACCACAAATTTTTATAATTTGCGGTCCACTGCTAGATAACTTGTCATAATTAGCTTCAAAGCTTGCAAAAGCTAAAGCATTATTATATATTCGAATATTTTTGCGAAAATTAAGACTATCTTCTGATGTACCTGTAGCTAATTGCTTTAATTTTTCTGGATAAGCAGGAATTGTTGGCAACTCTACGTTTCCCTTGTGACAACAATTAGAAAATTCTTTACCTTTTGTATATTCAAAAGCAAAATGCTTAGCATTGCAATGTTTACAATTTTCAGACATATAACCCAAATTGTTTTCGATAATTATTTTCTCATCAAAATCTATCTTTGCTATTCCACCTATTATTTTGGATTTACTGAATAATTTTAGATTTTGTTCATTTTTAATCAAGATACGATCTTTTAATACTTTCAAATTTTTATCTTTTTTTGTGATAATTGGTTCGTCATATACGTTATAAACTTTTCCATCGTCAATTTTTAATTTTTTAAGTAATATGATTGGCATTTCCATGTCTTTGCATACATTTGCGCCTTTTTAAATTCTTATTTAAACGGACTTGTATTAATTTATCGATATCTTTTTTTTTATTCTTGTTTAATAAATTTCTTTTCAATTTTTTATTTTCTTTTTTATTACATTGGTCATTGTCGTTATTATAATAAGCTTCTTTTTTTCGCAAAGCTTCTTTTTCTCGTTCATTTTTTATTTTGTCACTATTCATTATTTGCCTTTTCAACATAGTTTGATGTTTCCTCTTTAGTTGTTTTTCTTCTATTTTGCCATCATTAGTATTTTTACTCCTATTATAAGCTTCTTTTTTTCGCAATGCTACTTTTTCTCGTTCATTTTTTATTTCGTCACTATTCATTATTTGCCTTTTCAACATAGTTCGCTGTTTCCTCTTTAGTTGTTTTTCTTCTATTTTGCCATCATTAGTATTTTTACTCCTATTATAAGCTTCTTTTTTTCGTAATGCTTCTTTTTCTCGTTCATTTTTTATTTCGTCACTATTCATTGTTTGTCTTTTCAACATAGTTCGCTGTTTCCTCGTTAGTTGTTTTCCTTCTATTTTTCCATCATTAGTATTTTTACTCCTTATATAAGCTTCTTTTTTTCGCAATGCTTCTTTTTCTCGATTAGTTTTTATTTCACCATTATTCATTGTTTGTCTTTTCAACATGGTTTGCTGTTCCTTTTTTAGTTGCTTTTCTTCTGTATCATTTAATTGTTTATTTTTATTTTCTCGACAAAATGAACTATAACTTGGGATTTCATAATCTATTTCCATTGGAGTAATAGAATCAACGCAAACGATTTTATCTGTATTATATACGTTAATTATTTTTTGTTGTTCAGAAATTAATTTTTGTTGAAAATTTTGTTCTGTTATTTTCATTTCTTCTGCATTGAAATTTAATTCTTTTACATTAAAATTATAACTATGAATGAAGTTTTTTTTGATTGGTATTGTTGAAACATTATAGTTCATACTTTGTAAAATAGGAAACATCGTAATATTACGTGTTTCATATATTTTTAGTAAATGTAAACGCATTTGGGAAATATCGAAGTTTAAATTGCATGGACATAAATTAAATACAATAGAGACAGCAAAAGCTATAGCGATAATTCCACAATCATAGCTATTACTTTGAAATTGTACTGTTTCAAAAACAATTTTTAATTGTCGACTATCTGGAAATAATCTATTGATATAAATTTTATGTTCATCTTACAAATATTTAGCATTCAAACTATCATAAATGTGTATCGTTCCATTATTGTAATACATACAAATATAATGCCCTTTTTCATAATTTCCTGAAAATAATAATTGAATGTATTTTTTATTCAATGGAACCGAGTTAATATTATCTGGTTTTTGAACTAAAATAGTTGCTTGCATATTAAATGGAGTACATGATTTAAGAATGTTATTAAATTCTAATATGTGTTCATCATTCAACATAGAAGCATCGCCGCTATATGATCCAGTTCCTTTTACAATTAATTTTTGTTCTTCTGTCAAACCCATTATAAAAATGATTTATTCTACAAAATAATTCACTGTTATAATAATAAACTTAATAATTTGTTTAAATTGATTAATAATTATTATAACTTTTTAATTTTTTTAAACGATTATTTTAAATTTTTTATAAATACTTTTTTGTAAAGCTGGAAAAAGTGAAATATAAATGAGTAATAATAGTATTTATATAAAAATAGCTTTAACCAAAACGTCCCAAATTGTTTTTCCCGTTCAACTATCTGTTTCTTAAAGAAAAATTCAACAGTTCGATTCGAAAATATCATTTCTGATGAGTTTTTTCCGCTCTTTCGAAATTCGGCCATATTTGCGATATATGTAAGTGTTTTTATAATACAACTGCTTATATACTGGTTATAGAGAAAATAAGAAATAATATAAATTTTGGGCAAAAAAATCAACAAATTTTTAATAGTAAATTTTGGGTAAATATTCTACTATTTCTTATTTTCTCTACAACTTTGAGGCAAATTGACCGATTTGAGCTTATTTCTTTTTAAACCATATCTACTTGATCTCAATTGTCTTATATTTCCTGGTTTGATTGTTTATCTTCATTTGTTTTTGAGTTATAAGCAATTAAATTGGAAGTAATTTTATTTATAAATTTACCTTATTAGCTTACAACTTTGGTAAATTAACGCGTTAGGGTCTAGAAGTCTGTATTTCTTTATATTTTTGTATTACAAAGCATATCTCAGAGTTTGGTTAAGATCCGTTTTCCAAAGGCCATGGCCTCTCCTAGTAAGTTCAAAACAAGGTGATTTTTTCGATTTATAGTGAACAAACCATTTAATTTATTTAATTGGCGACGTTTCGATGGAAGTCCTCCATCCTCATCAGTCTATACCTTTATTGAAGCAATCATTTATTACACCAAGGTTTTACAACTTTGCAAGTTTATGTATGCATACGTATAATTTTTTACTATTTGGTCAAGTTAATACACATACGTGACATTTCGCAAAATTTCCATACTATCTCTGATATGTCGCTCTATAATCAAAGGCATAAGCAAGTAGCAAACATCAGAGTATAAATTTTCACTAAGATTGAGGTTATAAAACTTAGTTCACCTTTCTTCTTTGAATCAGCCATATATAACATCATATTTCTGATCAATAAAGAAATAAATAAATAAATTAATAATTGAATACAGCACCCATAACACCAATTAAGCAAAAAGCAGTCAAAGTTAATAAAAATTTAAGAAATACAAAATTGTGTTAGTCATATCACAGAGAGTTTGTAAAGCTATAATTCAAATTTTTGTGACCCGTCATTATACAAATAATGTGTCGCTGTGACCAACTTTTCTTTCGAACCAATTGTGTGGACGAAAAGAAACAATTTATATCAAAAAGTACTCAAGATTAGTCAAAAAACATGCGTGTATTTTTTAAGAATTTTTCGATGATTTAATTATGTTTATTTAATCATTTTTTAAAAATACAAAAAATATTTTGAAAAATTCGGTAAAATACAACACGTATTTTTTTACCAATACTAAGCCCTTTTATAATTTATAACATTTTTTTTATCAATTCTGAACATTTTTTGTTAAATAAAATGTTTTTGCAAAGTGTACCCTTATTAAATTTTATTATGGGCAAACATAGCTATTTTAGTGGCCACCATTTTAAATTTCGTTAAACTAACCTTTTTATCATTTAGTATAGGTGTATGCCACTAGATCGAACGATTTAGTAGTATCCGAATAAGGTTTCAAGCTCAGAAACAATATTACCTGTAAACATTTTTTAAATTTACGTATTTTATTTATTTAAAAAAATGTATTGCATAACCGGTTACATACACTCGGCAACAAAATTAACGCAACACTTAATCTTCACTAAAAAGGCGCAAATTCGAAGATCGATACTTTAGGTAAAAATTGCTGTAAGGGGGTCAATTTTTTTAAATTAAAGCTTAAAATTTCTATTTTAAAGGTAGTTTTCCATCAACTCAAACTACTGGATATTATTGTGAAAGAAATTTATTAGGTTCTTAAAACTCTAACAAATGTTATGGAATCATTCCTGACCCCGATTGCCGAACAAATTTTAAAATAAAAAATATTTAAAATTCTTTCGCTATATACCCTGTGTATATAGGTGAACAGTTATGTCACCAGTTTGGTTACTATTATCAATACTTTGATGTACAGAAACGCTGCATATATTAATGTATAAACGAGGTATTAAAGTTAAAGGTTTGTACTTTCTAATGGTAGCAAGAAAAGTACAGGTAGCCAAATTAATTTAATAGATTTGATACAAAAAGTATCAAAAGCAAGAAGTAGATCGTTGAACGAACATAAAAAAGTTTAGAGTGTTTTGGCTAAAAACGAATTAATTTAGTGAACTAAATATAATTAGTATAAATTTAATATTCTATTTCATAAATACTAAATAACAATGCATAGTTCTTAATCTTAAGTAATGAGAAATTACGCCACTAAAACTATTAACGCGTAAATGCCTACTTTTGTGTACACATTTTCAAGTACCTAATTATATTGTGAAAATAAAGTTATTTTTGTCCAAATCTTACGTAGAAAATTTTCGAACGTGCCCTCTCAGAATCAGCCACTTATTTTGTAAAAAGAATTTGATTACTTTATTAATTTCGACTTTTTAGAAACAACATTTAAAATTTGATGTATATTTTATTTTTAAATTAACAAGTGGATTCGAGCGCGCTACGCGCGCCTACTGCAATTTTCTTCGATTATTTAACTTCTTATTTGATTAACCCCTTTAAAATTTTTAAGACAATTTTGATCAAATTCGAGTTTCGAGATCAAGATTAGTGATTTTCGATTCGAGCGCTTACTCAATTATAAGATAGGATTTTTGTTGTTGTTCCTGAATTTAAATAATTATATTACCGACATAAATCGCGATCCGAAAATCTGATGTTTATAAAATCTAGGTATTAAACTTTTGTTTCTTCCCAATTTTATCAAAATGGCGGCTTTTGTTAAACAACGTTATTTCATACTTTGTAATGAAATTTGTTAACTTTACGAAAAAATGTGTTTTGTTCTTGAACATTTTTTATAAAGCTAATATTTTACTTGTATTTTGATAAAATAGTAAGGCAAAGTTTTCTTGAAAACGGATAGACCGATTCGTCTGAAATTTTAATGGCTTATAAAAATACAAAAAGAAAGAGTAACAACACATTAAAATTTTGAAAATTAATATAATATTGAAAATAATTAAAAACCGTTAATCTTATTATGAACAAATAAAAATTCATTATAAACATGTTTAATGTTGCGATTACTATTTGGTCCTCCCTTCCTTTTTGAACTTTTGAAAAGTTCTCAAGATTTCAGACGAATTGGTCTATTTGTTATCGAAAAAATGTTGGCCTACCATTTTATCAGAAGCCAGTAAAATAGGTCAATTTGATGTCTGCTTAAGAGATTGTGAAAATGATTAAAAACTGCTCGTTTTATTGCAACTTGGTATTATACGTTTCTATTATATAATGTACTACTGATACATATAACTAAAAGTATCAGACTTAAATAACAACTAAATAAAAGTATCAGTAACTAACAATAAATAGTATATTTTAGTAATATTGAGGAATAATAGTGCTATATTGTTTGAATGCAAGTATACGGTTACTCTGTTTTTTTCATAAAATGCATTTGCTCTCCTTTTTTAAGAAATTTGCCTAAAAACACCATAACTTTGTCTGAAATGCTCTGCCGCACTCAAACTTTGCACCATTTTGAAGGTAATTAATCATCGATGAATTAGATTCTTGGATGGATAAAATATTTTTGATCGTACAACCCTTTTTTTTACTATAAAGGTTTTTATTGATTATAACTATATTCAAAGTTTTAAAATAAAATAAATGAAATATTTGAACTGATTCTTCTTGAAATTAATAAACTTTTTCAAATTTAATGTATATAAGAAAAAGTTGTTAGATTTTGAGTTATTAAGTGATAAACATGGCCAAAAAGTCAATTTTTTCAAAAAATTCGATTTTTTGATTAGCTACAACTCTGGTACTAATTGAAATTCAGGTCTAAAAATTTAGTTACACTCTATTCAAGTAGTTTTTTACTGATTACATACATTAAAACAAAATTCTATTTTTTAACTGGATCACTTCACATGGAATCTCCCATATATATTGTAACGAATCAATGTAATATTTGATTATATTACATTGCTCGTTACATTCTCTCTCTCTGTCTAGCCACATGTATTAATCTCTATCAGATGTTACAGGTCGGCGTTCGACGATTTTCGGCGATTTTCGCGGACCTTCGTAAAGGTAAAAGTAGGGAAAGAAAGAGAAAGTTTTCGGTTCGTAAGTGCGAGAGCACTTAGACTAATCTCAACCGCCGAGAGATTAAATTCAACCGTCGTGTGATTAATCTCAACCGTCGTGAGAAACCTTGTTATTTGTTCTCTCCATATTTTGATCGCCCCGTGCTTGTGATCCTGATGCTGTGCTGGTGATCCAGTGGAGTTACATTAGTTTGTTTGGCGACGACGCAGCCCAGGAAGCTAAAGGGTAGCGACTACGCAGACTTCACCTGGTTGTTTAATCATCGATCGCGGCTCACGCACTGTAAGTGCCAATCTTGTAGTCTCTCTCTCTCTCTTTCTCTCTTTATTTATCTCGCGTATATATCGACCTGCGTTTCGCGCGCTGCGACGCGCCTGTATTACTTTTTTTCCCGAATACATTTATTTTTGTTATTAATTGAATATTGCATTATTGCTTATTTAGTTGTTTACCCCTTTTTCTCGCGTTTCGCTAAGTGAAGATTACCGCCGCCTCCGCCTATACGGCTTATTATAGTCGTATTATTATTGAGCGGCCGATCGTGTAAATGAGACTATTATTTTAACGGTAATTAATTGTTATTATTAACTTTATATTATAATATTTTATTTATTGTTATTAAATAATAGCAAAACCGTTACAATATATATATATATATATATATATATATATATATAGTGCATATGGTGCATCAATTTTGGATATTTTCATTTTCGCTATTTGGTATGAAATTCTGTTTGCCGTTCATATATTTTATATTTAGATTTAAATAATCATATAATATGATTTAAATGTATCGAATTTCTATGAATTTACTCTATCGAACATTTCCTTAAGTAATAAGTGTTTACTATGAATTCGTTTACAATGTAAGAAGAGTAGTTTTAGTAAGCAAATCGATCGGACAACAAGTAAAAGTTCAATTGAATCGCGCAGAATTCAATTGAAGTAGTTAGAATTCGGTAACGAATTAGAAAACGACATCATGCCTAAAATTAAAAAAAAGAAAAGAGTCTTAATACAAAAGTGGCTAAGTGAAATCAAAGAAAGTTCTTTAGTGTGCACAGATGAAAGTGTATTTTGTAGTGCCTGCAACAGTAAAGAGTTATTTTTCTAGCTTAAAAGTGTATTATTATTTCTTAAATAATTTAATATAGTTTAAGTAATTTATATAATTTTTTCTTAATATGCATAATAATGTCCTTTATTCTAACAGTAGATGCTTATTTAAAATTGAATATTAAAATGAGTAAATTTTCGTTGTTTAAATACAAATAAAAAATTTGCGTTTGTTTATTTATTTTAATTTTTTAAAATAAAATTTTAGATAACTAGTGATAGGAAGTCTCAACTGGAGCAACATTTAAAAACAAAAGGATATTTATTAAATAAAGATAATTTAGAAGATGCAGTAGACAATTCAACCACTTCAAAAAACATTATTATGCATTTTCAAATCGAGAAAGTCAGTTTTGTGCTGATATGTGTGAAGCAATGATAGCAATAAAAATGCCTTGGCGCAGTCTGGATAATGAAACTTGGCGAAACTTTTTGAAGAAATGTACGAATCAAAACATTCCAGATGAATCAACAATACGAAAAAGTTATTTGGATGATTGTTATAACCGCAGTCTTCACAGCATAAGAAAAGATATTGATCAAAATTTTGTTTGGATATCTGCTGATGAGACTACGGATGCTACTGGCAGACAGGTAGCTAATTTAATAGTTGGATAGCTTTGCGAAGAAGAAAAGACAAAACCACATTTAGTTGCTTGCAAAGTTCTTGAAAAAACTAATCATGAAACAATTGCTCGTTTCGTCAACTTATCATTGCAACAGTTGTGGATGAATACGAATTTCCATGGAAGGATATTGCTTATTATCACCGATGCAGCCGCTTATATGTTGAAAGCAGTTAACTGTTTAAAGGTTTTTTATCCAAATATGAAACATTTAACTTGTCTCTCGCATGGACTTCATAGGGTAGCAGAAGAAATCCGTAATTATTTTCCACAAGTCAATAAATTAATATCGTCGGTCAAAAAAGTTTTTCGAAAGGCTCCGATCCGCATTGAATTGTATAAAGCAAATTTACCCAACACAATGAATGAAATTATTAAAGATGTAAATATTTAATCTTTCTATTCTGATTTATAATATTTTTGTTTTATGTTTTACAAATTATTAATCTAATATTTATTATTTAAATCAACAGCTAATTGAATCGTTTAATGCAAATGAAGCTGCATCAATTCGATCTGCCCAGGAAGTTTTTACAAGTGGTCATTTAGCTGAAGACTTAACTTATATTAAAACGCTCTTCTCCAAATTTCCAAAAATAATAAAAAAATTAGAATCATTGGGATTATCTTTAACTCAGTCAACAGAAATCGTAAATCAATTTATTGACGAATTGAATTTGGTGCCAGGATTATGTGGTAACGAAATAAAATTAAAGATAGAAAATGTGCTAAAGCGTAATCCAGATTATAAAGAAATTTTTAAACTTGCAAAAATGCTAAGACAAGAAGCCGCTGAATCCAGTTTATCTGTCCCGTCTATATTATGGAGCAAGTATAAAAATAATGTGATGTTGAGAGATCGTTCTTAGCATATAAATTAATATTAACTGACAAAAGACATCAATTTACGTTAGAAAATCTTGAAAAAAATATTGTAATTTATTGTAGTTTAAATTATAATCCAGATTTAAATGTGTAAATATTGTGTACTTAAGTAACTATTGTTTTTGCATATGTTTGTATATTTTTTCATATTTTTGCATTTTTTTGTATTTTTTAGCATATATTCTCTACATATGTTATTTGCGTATTTTTGCATATTATTTTTATGCAGTTAGTAAATAAATTCTATATATATTCTATTCTATAATAAAAGACATCAATTTACGTTAGAAAATCTTGAAAAAAATATTGTAATTTATTGTAGTTTAAATTATAATCCAGATTTAAATGTGTAAATATTGTGTACTTGTAACTGTTGTTTTTGCATATGTTTGTATATTTTTTCATATTTTTGCATTTTTTTGGATTTTTTAGCATATATTATTCTGCATATGTTATTTGCATATTTTTGCATATTATTTTTATGCAGTTAGTAAATAAATTCTATTTAAAAAATAAATATAGATGTACATTAATTACTCAAATATTTAGTGAAATTATTAGTGCATAAACTTCCGCAGTCTATAAATTAACACTAATAACACAAATTAAACAAAAGCAGTCAAAGTAAACGAAGTAAAGAGGACGAAACAAATTATCACAGACGGTTAATGAATTAAATGCAAATGTTCCACGCCTATCATGACAGACAACTGTAATTAACAATACAGCCACCTACCAGTGATAAAGCGCGAAATTTAAATAATTAATTAAATTGGAATTTAATTTCCTATATTTTTATTTAATAAATTTAAATATTCCCGCTCTGCGCAGTCGCACTTGCGCATAGATCAATCGACAATAAAACAAATTAAGCGAGAATAGTAAATCAATATTACAAATATTTGAAAATTAAAAATTTTTATAAAGCCGTCTGTAATTATCAGATTTTATATATAAGGTTATGTTTATAAAAACAAACAGCATTGAAACAAAGATAGATGTTACAATTTTGATTTAAGTTTAATAGTATTTATAATGTCATTATAATATTGATTGAGATTTTTTGTGACGTCTTTAACATTAATTGCATTTCTTTCTAGTTTTATAAGCGTCATTTCCGAAATTAATCTTTTATTCCAATTACATTCTGTATCTAAGATTTTCACGTCATGGAAATTGAAACTATGTTGAAATTGAGAAATGTGTTCATTTAACACATAGTGTCAATCAACTTTATTAATTTTAAGTTTATGTTCTTTAATTCTATTTTCTAATTACCTTTTAGTTTCACCTACGTATGTAGCATCACAATCATTACATTTTATTCTGTAAACAACATTAGCTTTTTCCCATTTATTTGATTTTTTTTGCACCTTACAATAACATTATCAAGAGTATTGCATAGTTTAGGTACTACTCTTATACCTTTTTGTTTCATGGAACCATCTATTTTTTTTATAAAATTTTGGAATAAATGGTAATTTTAAGGTTAATTTGTAATTCTTTATTTTTATATATTATTTTGTAAATCTTCATTTTTATTTTAATTTTTTGAATTCTTTTTCTTATGTTATGTTTAATAAATTTTAAGGGAAAACCATTTTTTATAAGAAATTCTTTGGCAATTTTTACATTTACTCCATGAAACTTATGGTTAGCTAGTAAAATAGCCTTGTCCACCAATGTATATATCATCGGTGGATAATCATCATCATCATGTTGTCGCGTCCCGACGAAAATTATATTATTATTTTTTATAAAAAGTACTGCGTAGTTTAGAATAAAAATACGGCGTAGATAAAGAATGATTCTAAGTAAATGCAGTGATATAAAATATAATTTATAGAGCTAAGGGACAGATTAATTTACGAGTGTTTCAAACGAAAAAGAGACTGATAAATAGAGTTGAAGATATTATTCAAAGCCAATACGCATATAAGCGGGATCGCTGATAGTGAGGTCGAAACGAAGGGTTGCGCAAGAGATTTTCTTGTAGTGCACTATAAAATCAATGCTCGGAGAAGAGCCGGCCATGCGAAACATGGACTAGAAAACTCGAGCATTAGAAGGAAGTAATAAATTAAGCCGTTCTTTGGGTAATTTCGCAGTAATAAAAGGAGGACAGCAAATTCTCCGAATTAACTAGGAAGCGATACAGAAAATGCATGGGATTCGATTATTTTTAATCACGCACATCTATCGGCCCAATCGGGTGCAAGCACAGAAAAATCGAGAACTACTTTCGCAATTTCCATCTAAAGCAAACCGTAAGATAAAAACAGATGCATAGATTTTTAGGGTATATAAAGAGGACCCAAAACAGACACAGCCACTCCTAATTTTTCGTCTAAAGCTTTCGTAAGGCAAAGCTCTGCCAGTCAACTCTTTGATTTTTATCCGAGGGCGTGGCTCTGCTATTCGGACTTTAAAGAAATACGTATTCAAAATCAAGAGAGATCTTTTATTCAGGAATTGAGACGCATCGTTTGTATCTACGAGCCTTAGTCAAGGAACTATGACTTCGACATCTGGCAATCATCGGACTCCGAAAGCATACGCATCTAACGTCGTTCGAGGCGGACCTTCGTTCCTCACCGTATATATATATATATATATATATGGGGTATTCCACGTGAAGTGGTCCGATCAAAATTTTAAAATGCACCAAATTTTGGGTACACTTTGCAAATGTTTTTCAGAATACAGAAAAAAATTTTTAGGTACTGGAATCTATTTGCTCAAAAGATATTCTAACCTCAAAAAGTGAATTTTTCCATATTTTTTTCAACACCAGCTGGGTTTACCGCTATATAACTCAAAATCTATCAACTTTTACTGTAGTACATTATATGTAACATTCGTTGCTAATTATATCTAGAATTTATTCTTCTGGGTTAGAATTTCTAATCTCAAGGTCAATGTTACATAAACTACATGTCAATATTCAACTTGAAAAAAGTGCAAGTGCGCCACCTTTGATTTTTTTATCCAAAAGTCTAAAAGAAAGCTTGGAGCAATACCTTTCAACTGGTCTGTAGCATTTTTATGGCCTCCAATTCTGTAAAAAGTTATGACAATTTAAAGAAAGACAAAAAATTCACAAAAATTAACATGGTAATTCCCATTTAAATTTTTTAAAAAATTTCGTGTTTCTTTAAATTGTCATAACTTTTTACAGAATTGGAGGCCATAAAAATGCTACAGACCATTTGAAAGGTATTGCTCCAAGCTTTCTTTTAGACTTTTGGATGAAAAAATCAAAGGTGGCGCACTTGCACTTTTTTCAAGTTGAATATTGACATGTAGTTTCTGTAACATTGACCTTGAGATTAGAAATTCTAACCCAGAAGAATAAATTCTAGATATAATTAGCAACGAATGTTACATATAAAGTTCTATAGTAAAAGTTGATAGATTTTGAGTTATGTAGCGGTAAACCCAGCTGGTGTTGAAAAAAACATGTATATATTTTTAAATATCGGGGTTTATGACGCCCATGACAGAGAGGGAAGATACGTACTTTAGTACGATAAAAAGAGACAGAAAAGATTATGGAGCCCCGGCTCCATAAACCTGCCATATTAACAATGAGTGGGAAAGGGATAGGGTTATTGGGATTTAACACATGAGGCTCCATAACCCCCTAGTTAGAAATGTATATATATATATATATATATTTGGGTACTTAAGGTATATTCTTTTCGGCTATCTATACGCTTGTAATATTCGTAAAGGCAAACCTGATATTTTATGTTATTTCAATTACTGAACTAACCGTTTTCTCTTACAACAATTATTATTTGGAACTGCAATTTATTTATAATAATTCTTCTTTGTATTGCATTTTATTTGCAATATTGTTTGAATTGCAATTTATTGACAATAATTCATGTTTTCAACGGCAACAATTTTTAATTTAATCTGCATTTATTTATAATAATTTTTATTTCGATTATTAATTATTAATGTTTATAATAAAATAACTTTGTGTATATTTCACTCTATAATTTGTTAACGTGTTCGCTGTACAATTGTTTATTTAATCAAAATTAAAATCGTTATGTCACTTAAATAATTTTATGCAATTGTTAATAAAATAGTGTAATTTTATCTGTGTTTTTGCACATTAAGAAGCTATAAGAATTTAGTTACATATGTTCATTTAAAAGAAAACAGCATATTATGATGTTAACAAATTTAAATAAATAATGCATGATTAATACGAATAAAGATATATTATTTTATTATCCCACATTATATCCTACATCTCTACTCTCAAAATAACTTCGCTCGCAACTCCCTGAGACATAAGGCTAGTTCTAGTCAAACAAGAGCGAAAGGAACGCGAATGGTTTATTAACCATTTGCCTTCTTGCAACATTTTTTATGGTAGTTGGTACAAGTCTGGACGTGACAATGTATATAACCTAGTTTCAATTTCCATGATGTGAAAATCTTAGATACAGAATGTAATTGGAATAAAAGATTAATTTCGGAAATGACGCTTATAAAACTAGAAAGAAATGCAATTAATGTTAAAGACGTCACAAAAAATCTCAATCAATATTATAATGACATTATAAATACTATTAAACTTAAAGGGACTTCCGGTTGAGACCGGTAAGGGATAACACGCAGTTAAAGTGCGTAGAAAGAAAATCGTAATATAAGGAGAAAAAAGGAAAGAAAAATTATACAAAGTTGAAGAAAGTGTTAAGATTGAGGGGAAGAAGCACAGTGAGTGTTATCTAGAAAAAAGAAAAAGATAAAAAGGAGATAGAATAAAAAGAAAAAAGTTGACCGGTAAAACGTTATATTAAAATGGCAGCGAATGAAAGCGAGGGAGAACAGCATGGCGAAAAGGACCAAACGAAAGCTGAAACAGGAATGAAGAATAGAGGCAGACTAAAGAAAAATAAGTTAAATATCGAGGAAAGTGAAGAATCAAGGAATATCTAGGAAAGGAAAACTCGAGTGGTGAAGAAGTCTTTAAAAAAAGTAAAAAAAACGATTCATTCACCGGAAAAAGAAGGAAAGGACCAGTCGGTAAAAGAAGGAACGGAAATTATCTACACAAGAGAGAAGGAGACGGAAGATAAAAAGGAAAAGAAGGTTATCGACAGAGAGAAAGAGGAAAGGAGAAGATCAGAGAGCAGAGAAAAGAAAGACTATACGAGTATGAACGTGAGAGAGACAGAGAAAGAAAATATAGAAAGAAAAACGAAAGTTAAACCATGAGACGAGAGCGGCAAAATAATAACAGAAAAGGAGATGGTAATAAAGGAAGGTGAAACAAATAGAAAGGAGGACGAAAGAAAGAAAGGAGACACAACAAAGAAAGAGAGAGGAAAAGGCAAAGAGATAAACGACGAAGAAGAAGGAACGGGAAAGAACACGTTGGCAGCAGAGGAAGGAAGAGGGGAGGACGAATCGGACGTGATCGACCACAACAAGGAGACAGGCGAAGCGACGAGCAACGAGGCAGAGAGAGAGGGCAGCAGACGGGAGACAACGGACGAGGCAACAGCGAGGGCACAAGAAGAACATGCGTTAGTTTGTAAGTGTAGTATAGAAGATAGGGAGGTTAGGGCTAATGCGAGCGAAATAAAAACTATAAAATGTCAGATAGATAGGTTAAGACAAGAATGTAATGTAAATAAAAACGAAAATTTAAGGTTAAGGGAAAAAATAATTCAATTAGAAATAGATAGAAAAACAGAAATAGAAGATAAAAATAGGTTAGGTAGGGAATTAAAGGAATTAAAATTAAATTTAAATAAAATAATAGAACTAAATGAAATAAACGAGGTAGCAAAAGGAAATGAATTAAGAAAGATTAAAATCGAAATAGATAGTAAAATGGAAGAATTAATAAATAACATAAAAGAAAATTTATTAAGAAACGAAAGAGGTGGAGAAAGAATAGAGGAAAGTGAGAAGGATATAGAATATAGAAGTAGTAGGGAACAAATAAATGGAGATGAACATACATTAAACCAACAAACAGAGGCAGCAGAATAAAATATTTTACAGGGAGAATTAGGGGGAATAAGTTCATAACAAACACAAACACAAATAGATAAGGATAGAGAATACTTGAAATGTATGCCGGTACAGTTAACTGAGCAAGAACATGAATGGGAAAAAAAAGAAAGGAAAGAAAGGAAAAAGAATGTATTTATTTTAGGAGTGCGTGCAGTAGTAGGAAAAGGAATAAAAGAGGAAATTAAAAAAATAATAAAAGACAGACTATAAATAGATACATATATTAAGAAAATAAGGGCGATAGGAAGAGGATTAGTAGTAGAGTTAGAATCATTTGAGAATAAAATTGATATAATGAAAAAAAAGGGAATTTTAAGGGGAATAAAAATTTGGATAGAGGATGATTACACATAAAGGGAAAAAGAAATTCAGGAATGGTTATATAAGATAGAAAGGGAAGAAAGGTAGAAGGGATTAAACGTAAAAGTAGGATATAACAAAATCAGAGTAGAGGGAAAATGGTATAAATGGGAGGAAAAAGAGGGTAGACTTATACAAGAAGAAATGAGACAAAGAGAGACAGATTTATTTCGGAAACAAACATATTAATGAGAAAAATTTAAACTTAAATTCGATTCTAAACATAACATCATGGAACATAGCGAGGTTAAAGAACGTAATAGGAATAGAAGAATATTTATATAAACATGAAATAATAGCGTTGCAGGAAACTTGGTTAGAGAAAAATAGAGAAGAAAGATGGAAGGAAAAATTAGATAAAAATTATAAATGGGTAACGAAGCCAGCAGAGAGGGTAAATAAAAAAGGAAGGGCAAAAGGTGGCATTCTATTAGGAATAAGGAAAGATATAAAATATAAAAGAATAATAGAATGGAAATTAGGTTTAAGTATTGAAAAAATAAAAATAATAAAGGAAAAATATAAAAAAGTAAGATTTAACTTAATTATAATATATTATAATGAAAAAATATATAAAACAATAAAAGAACTAAAAAAAATAATAGAAAAATACTATGACAAAGGAGAGAAAGTAATTATAATAGGAGATTGTAATGTAAGAATAGGTAAATGGCAAATTAATGAAGAGGGAGAGAGGGAAGAAAGTAGGAACTCAATTGATACAGTAGTGAATAAGGAAGGAATTAAGTTAATAAATCTCTACGAAGAATTAGGACTAAAAATAAAAAATGGAGCAACAGAAGGGGATTGGGAAGGACAACAGACTTTTACAGGAGATGGGGGAAATTCGGTAATTGATTTGGTAATTGAATTAGAAAACGATCAAGGAAGTTTAATTAAAAGATTAAAGGTAGAAACAAAGAATTGAATCGGACCATCTCCCAATAATAATAAAGGTTGAACAGGGAAAAGAAACATTAAATAATAAAAAAGGAAAAATAAAAAGAGAAAGGGACAAATAAAGTTAAGGAAAATAATAAAGAAAATTTGAAATTACTATGGGATAAAAACTTGGCGGATGAGTTTAAAAATATTATGGAAGAAAAAGGGAATCACCTAAAAACAGAGGGGAAAAGCATACAAGAAAGATGGGAAAAACTTTACAAAACAATATGGGAAACAGGAAAAGAGATTGGCATGATCAAAAAAGAAAAAAAATACAGGTTCAAAGAGGACAAAAGGATAAGGGAACAAAAAAAGAAAACTTTCAAAGCTTTGAAAAATTGGTTAAAAAATAGAATAGAAAATGGGAAAGAAATATTAAAAAAAGAATTAAAAAAAGAAAGAAAAACCTTAAAAGAAATTAAAAAAATGGTAATTAATGAAAAAAGGAACGCAAAGTGCAATAAAATAAAAAAACACGTTAAAATTCTATTTTATTATTATTTTTTTTATCTTGACCCTCTTTTTTACCATTTTTCTATTTTCTTTAATAACATTGGTATTATTTATTGAAGGTGTCTCATTTTAATCGCCCTACCTAAAAAAGTGGTAGAAAAGTTACTCCAATCCAGAAATGTTTGAGATAAAAGATGTAGGATTTACAGGGGGTAATATTATGGTATCAATGAATTTGGCATTAAGTTGGACTTTCAAGGTCATTTCAATGTCAAAATAATTTCTTTAAATAAGTACCCTTATTTTTGATCCCGGAAATGGAAAGAGCGAAAAATTTTACGTTCAAGAAGGTATAATATTGGGATTTCAAGGTCATTTGAAGATCGACCAGCAAATTTTATTCGCCTTACCTCAATATTTTAAAATGACTGAATCTTAATCTAGATTATTAATTAGGTCTAAAAACAATTTCGGTGCAGTAACTTTCCACTTCCAGTTTGAATAGTTAGGTGGCCCAACCGGTCAAGGCAAGGCAAGAAAACCACCCGATTAAGGGAAGACTCATAGTACCTAGTTGCTTAAGGCGAGGCAATAAGTCCGCCCATTCAAGAAGTGATTATGTGAACTCAACTAGTTAACTTATCTGTAACAACAGATGTTTAATTATTCGTCCATTTTCTTGAATGCACATATTAATTCTTTGACGGTAGCTCAGGCGGAGTCGTTCTAATATTTGAACCGTATTAGATTCAAAGGCTTTCCTTATACTTTCTTGCATGTTAACTATGGTTGTTGGACCTTCAGCAAAAAATAAAAAACCAATGCCAAACCATCGATTGGGGTATGTATCATTCAAGAATGCTCTAACTGGTTGTGTAGGGTGTGTTGGTGCTCTGTCTTGTTAAAACCACATGATTTGTCTCAAGGCAGAGGGTACCTCTTCTAATACAGCTGGTACTTCATTCTGCAGAATATTCAAATTGAAAGGACCATTCAAATTATTATTATAAAAAAATGTTCCGATCATTTTATTTCCGATTATACCTCCCCATACATTCAAGAACCAACGTCTCTGGACACGATGATCTCTTTGCCAATGAGGATTTACAAAGAGGACAAAACGATAAGGGAACAAAAAAAGAAAACTTTCAAAGCTTTGAAAAATTGGTTAAAAAATAGAATAGAAAATGGGAAAGTAATATTAAAAAAAGAATTAAAAAAAGAAAGAAAAACCTTAAAAGAAATTAAAAAAATGGTAATTAATGAAAAAAGAAACGCAAAGTGCAATAAAATAAAAAAACAGTAAAACAATGGAGGAGTTCTGGAAAGCGGTAAACGAATTTAGGCAAAATAAAAATATTAGAAAAGGGATAAACATAAAAAAACAGGAATGGATAAATCATTTTATAGGATTATTAGAAGAAAGGAAAGTAGATAGGGATAAGGGGAGAAAGATAGGGTTGGAAGAGGAAAGATTAGGAACTTTAGAAAACAATGAAGTAGAAGGAATGGAAGTTACATTAAATAGTCTAATAAATATCAAATTAAAGGAAAAGGGAGGAAAATTATATGTTTGCTTCATAGACTTCAAAACGGCATTTGATTCGATAGATAGAAAAATAGTAATCAAGAAACTAATTAAAATAGGTATAGGAGGAAAATTTCTAGGAATAATAAAAAAAATATACATTAAAACGGAAAATGACATAATTACAGGAGAAGGGATATCGGAAACATTTGAATCAAAAAAAAGAGTCAAACAGGGCTGTCCGCTAAGTCCTTCTCTATTCAATATTTATATAGAAGATTTAGATGAGGAATGGGAAAGGAAAAAAGAGGGAGGCTCAGTAATAGGCAAGGAAAAGGTATTTTGTTTAAAATTCGCGGACGACATAGCGGCAATAGCAGATGGCAAAGAAGGTCTAAATAGCATGTTCTAGAGATCTAGAAAAATTTAGTAGGAAAAACGGAATGGAAGTAAACACAAAAAAGACGAAAGTAATGATATTTAAAAAGGGAGGGAAGGGAAAAAGGGAGGAAACAGTTAAATGTAAGGGAGGACAAATAGAAATATGAAAGAATACAAATATTTAGGATATTGGTTCAGAACAAAAAATAAATACACAATACATATCACGAGAATGACAAACAAAGCGTAAAAAGCAATAAATGTAGTCTGGGGGCTATGGAGACGGGCAAAAATGAACAGGTTAAAAGATAGGTTATATCTACTTGAAACCATAGTAAACGCAGGCTGTCTTTTTGGAGTAGAAATTCGGGGACGGGAAAGATGGAAGGAATTAGAAAGAGTACAAAATAAATATATAAAGATGGCAATGGGACTAAATACAAATACACCGGCCTACATTTGGAAAATGGAAGCAGGAAGAAATAATTTAGAGATAGGAACTTTTAAAAGGGCATACGAATATCTTATCAAAATAAGAAAGATGGAGGAAGACAGACTACCGAAAATATGTTTGAAAGAAGAATTAAGGGGATTAAAAAATGGCTACTCAACAGAGTGGGAAAAAAAAGTAGAAAAGGTCTTGACTAGAACAGGTAATGGAATAGGATTAACAGGGTGGTTAGGAGACAAAGAGGAAAAGGAAATGAAAAAAGAAATAGAATGGGCAGTGAAGATAAAGATAGAACAGGAAATTCAACTAGATTGGAATAAAATAGACATGTCAAAATATTGGGACAGATACGGAGAGTGGAAAACCAAATTAGGTAGAGGAAAATATTGGGATGACTGGAAAACTGGCAGGAAAACGAAAGAACAATGGGCTAGGATTAGATGCGGAAATGTAGATAGATCAGGAAATAAAGGTTATGAAAATAACATATGTAGGCTATGTAAAAAAGGGGAGGAAAACATGGAGCATATATGGGAATGTTCAGTGGCAAGGGAAAAAAACAATAAAAATTGGGAAGCGATGTTAAGTAAAAAAGGCTTATTAGGAGAGGAATGGAAAAGAAGACAAGCACTAAAAGATATACTAAAAGGAGAACCAATTTTAGAAATATGTAACTACTGTAGGGAATTCGAAAAAATAGCAAGAGAGGTTAGTAACAAGAATAAATAAAGAAAACAAGGGTAAAATATGTAAAATATTGTAAAAATTATTGTAAAATGAATGTAAAAGCAGCGTGATAGATTAAGTAAAATTACAAATGTATAAAGGTAAATTAGGATATGATATATTATGTATGTTTGTAACATTAATAATTAAGAGCGGAAAATGTCGGGAACACATCTAAAAAGAAGATGTAAATTTTCTATATATGGCAAATAAATAAATACTAAGGGGAGCCGCGGTGGCTCATGGGTAGAGCTCCCGACTCTCACACCGAGGGTCGTGGGTTCGATCTCAGACGTGTACCTCTGAAAATTTTTTTCATGTGCATTTTTCGAACACCGCGACTCAGTGGCTCGGCGTGTCACTATAATGTGACGCCAGTTCAGGTGCACGTGCGTTTCGTGCATTTTTCAGTGCATAAGAGGCACGGGCATCTGAACTATAGGGAACGTTAGGGACGCGAAGATGTAAAGAGGATCGCGGTGGTTCCATCGGGAGGACAGGAAACTGTAATTATTAGACTAATTACAGTGACCGATGATATCTTCCGATGGACACAAGCACCACTGTTTCAACTACATGTGCTTTGTTTACAGACACATCGTTCACCTCCGTCGCTGATTAGCCCTGGCAGCATAAATAGAGCGACGTTAAATAACATAAAAAAAAAAATAAATAAATACTAATACTAATACTAATACTATTAAACTTAAATCAAAATTGTAACATCTATCTTTGTTTCAATGCTGTTTGTTTTTATAAACATAACCTTGAATATAAAATCTGATAATTACAGACGGCTTTATAAAAATTTTTAATTTTTAAATATTTGTAATATTGATTTATTATTCTCGCTTAACTTGTCTTATTGTCGATTGATCTATGCACAAGTGCGAGTGCGCAGAGCGGGAATATTTAAATTTATTAAATAAAAAATATAGGAAATTAAATTCCAATTTTATTAATTATTTAAATTTTCGGGCTTTATCACTGGTAGGTGGCTGTATTGTTAATTACAGTTGCCTGTCATGATAGGCGTGGAACATTTGAATTTATTGCACTAACCGTCTGTGATAATTTGATTCGTCCTCTTTACTTAATTTACTTTGACTGCTTTTGCTTAATTTGTGTTAATAGTGTTAATTGATTATGTGTTGTCTTATTTATTCATTCAATTTATTTATGTTCATTAAAGAACACTTACTCTTTTTTCATAATTACAGGGCGATGTATCAGTGTTAATATGGAAATTTGAATATGTAGTAATATATGACCTAATAATAAGTTAATAAGTATTATAATTTTAAATTGTACTTTGTATTGGAAAACAATAATATTTTTTTAATAAAAGATATAGCCTAAGGAGGATTCACCAATATCGACCTAATTCTTGTACTTAAACTATCTGTGTGGACGATAAAATTAATCTATCAAAACTAAATTAATGAACTTTGAAATATGTATATACACATTGTTATTATCGACGAGTAGCAATGATGTCAATTGTTAAAAATAATTATATTAAGAAAAAATATCATTCAATACAATATTTTCACTAGGTGGAAATTGATCCAGAAACTAAATTTACCAATCTTAAAATATTTATGCAAACAAATACTACAACTTAAAATAATAATATTACAAGTAGAATGTTAGAGGAGTCAAAATGGCATTTAAACCGATTTGAACATAAATTTGCACAGAGGGGTTGTTAGGATCGCTGGACACGTTGCGGTGGTTGGTTTTTACGGGGAATCGTATTAAAGGAATTTATCTTTTCGACATAATTTCTTCAACTAGGCAGATGTCGTTGCCTGGAAAACTTTTATTTCGAGAGATTATGTCAGCAATGCTTAGCTTCTAGATATTTGGATGGAGCGAATAAAATTTGCTGGTCGACCTTCAAATGACCTTGAAATCCCAATATTATTTCATTCTAAACATCAAAGTTTTATCTCTTTCCATTTTGGGGGTCAAAAATAGGGGTTTCTATTTAAAGAAATTACTTTTACGTTGAAATGACCTTGAAAGTCGAACTCAATGTCAAAATCATTGATACCATAAAGTCTAAAATAATTTAAAAAAAAGCTCAAATTGCTTAAATCAGAACAAAGTGATAAAAAAAATAAGAAATTTTAACCAAAATTTGATATAAAATTCTTTTTTTATTTTAGCCTAAAATTCTTCAATTTCTTATTTTTTTAATAACTTTGCTCCAAATTGAGCAATTTAAGCTTCTTTTTTTCAATCCATATCTACTTGAACTCAAGTTTCTTCTGGTTTTTGGCTTGAGCACCTACCTTTATTTACTTCCGAATTATAAGCGATCAAACTGGAAGTTATTTTTATTGAAAATATTGTTAGATGTCGAATAACTTTTGTAAAAGTGGCCATTGGCAAGTAATAACTTGGTTTTCTTCATATTTTTATATTACGAAAGACATGTCAAGCTTAGGATAAGATCAGTTTCCCGGAGGTTAAGTACTTCTCTTGTAAGTATTCTTTTGTTTCCATGTCGCATGTTAAACAGCTTAAGCATGTGGGCATGGGAGATATATTCCCTCTACTGGGTTACGTTTGCAAATCTTACCCTTAAGATCTTATGATGAATTGGCATGTTCTGATCCTCAACAGTCTTCACATTCGCGTTCGCCGCGTTCTCTTTTTGTGATAAAGTCACATTTCGGCGACTATCTACGATGTCCTTGCATGCACTTCTCCGCTTTCTCCCATTTTCGCAGCATATGTAACATTTTACTTTAACGTTCTCTCCTATATAATAAAATCCTGCTTCTGATAGATCCTCAATCGAAGTGAAGGCGTGAGGCCAGTATTTGAATGTATCTAATCGATATTTCTTAATCGACAAATTCATTCCACTATCAGTTTCATCATAACCTTGTTATAGATCCATAATTATTTCTTTTATTATTCCTTCTTTATCATTATTATTTATCTCGTCTGGTTGAGCTTCTGTGGTCGCTAATATGTCTAATATTTCTGGTAACTCTTCCTGTGTTATTATTGGCATTGTTATAGGTGCTTTATTTACCTTGTCCTGCATTGTTGGGAAGATATCATTAGTCACATTTTGTAGTAATTCCATAATTTATTGTTTACTTAAAAAGGTTTCTAATTCAGGCCAACTTATTTCTTTAACATTTTGTGGTTCTGCGCTATCCTCTGGTTTTTCTATTTTTTTATTTACATATATTCCAATTGTGTCATTTTTGAACTTGAAGTTTCCATTTCTTCTAGTTTTTCGATGCCTCTTTCGTCCATAACAAAAAATGGGCATTTCCCGTTGCACTGATTCCAATAGAATAATTTGATGGTTATCTCTCTATAATTCAAATTCATTTTTTATAGTAACAATCTCGATTTCTCTTTCTTTGTTTTGACTTTTTTTAAAATTTTTTTTCTTTTTATTATTCATCTTATTTAAGTGGCTATTTTTTTTGTCATTTTTTTTATTTTTCGTTCCTCGATATTCTTTTTACACTTACAAGGAGAGGTCACACCCTCTGGAAAACGGATCCTTACCAAACTCTAGAAACTTTTAAAAGAAAGCTGAGATCGAGTAGATACGTTTAAAAAAAAAAAAGGAAGCTCAAATATTTTAATATGGTCAAAAGTTATGGGAGAAATAAGAATTAGCCAAAATTTTATTGAAAATTTAAAGTTGCAATTTAATGATTTTTTTAGCCCATAATTTCGTCTAATTCTTATTTCTCCCAGAACTTTTGACCATATTTAATTGTTTCTGAGTTCTAAGCATTCAAACTCAACGGTTTTTTCGGCGAAATTTTTCATTATTTGCTTATATCTATCGTAAAAATGGGCATTGGACACTAAAACTCCGGTTTTTTGCATGATTTTATAGTAGAAATTATATCCTAGAGTTTGGTAAGGATCCGTTTTCCAGAGGGTGTGACCTCCCCTTGTTAGACATTTATGCCTTTAGGGTTCCATATGTAGGACTCTAAATTTTATATGTTGTATAATAGGCTTTCCTACTTTGATTATTACGCAAATTCCATATAAAGGAGTGTTTAGGTCTATGCTGTAAAATATCTTTTTAAAATAATACATTTCATGTATTTTTTTATCAATTTGTGTTTTTCTTATTTTACCGTCGTAAGAGAGTAAGTTTTCCTTGCCTTAACTTCTTATATAATTCTCATTGGCTCTCATATTTTGAATGTAAAGTAAAAAAGAAAATGAAGATCAAAGGGTGCGATAGTGCCCGACACAAGTATGGGCGCGTAAGCCTTACATACAGCTAACTCAGTCCTCATATCTTTTCTTTCATAACCATTTATTATATACTATTTATTTTTATGAAATCTATGAAACATTGCTTTGGCTATTTATTTATCTTCTGTTTAAATCAAATTTTGTCCGTATTCATTCACGAATAATTAAGAAAAGCCGCAAGAAGACAAAGAAATTGGATGTGATTCCTTTACTCGATTTTTGTCTTCTCCGTTTTGATATATATATTTAACTTGAAATAAAAAGAGATAGCAATAGTATGGGAAATTATAAGATAGAAAGCGATACAATGCTTTCCAGTTTGTGAGAGAACGCGTACAGAAGTAAAAACATATAGGAGTAGTTGAAACGTGGCTGTGAGAGGGAGCTAGTTTCAGGTGAATACTTTCATTACAACTGAATCGTCTGGCCGATTTTGTGCGAAAAGTTATGAATTAAATTAATTATTTACTTAATTATTTCTAACACCTCACGTTATTCCTTTTTGGTACGTCTTATTGTACAGCAATGCAGATACTATTGCAAGATAAAAACTTCAGATTTGCCCACATCGTATACTGGCATGTCAACCTTTATCATCTCTGGCCGGATAAACTGGACCGGTACTAATCCATGTCGCGGTATCGATAATCACGCGTGTATCTCAAACTATACGATCGCGGTCTTGGCCGGTTGTAAACTAAACTTTTCGGGCGATTCGGGATCGTCGAAAAGTAACTACGCATTCACACTATTTTACAATAAGACACGGATGCTCGCACACATCTTTGTGCGACAATATAAACAAACGATTCGCGCGGCCTTGACTGAATACAGTTCAAAACATGAACATCATACATACTTTTATAGTCTATTAGATTTAACATGTACAACGAAATATTATTTTCTAAGATTATTATATTTCATTGGCACGACGTGTCGTCGCAAAGCCCCCTCCCCCTAAACTCCACATCATCCTGCTAATGTGAGAATTGAATAGAGGGCAATGAAATAAACTGTAACACGAACGCAAACTTGATTACCCCGGCTAGACGAACTAGAACCGAGGGTCGGTGAGGTTCCTCTCCAGGGTGGCCATCACCATTTGCAGGAGGACGTTCCGCTGCGGGATTATCTCTTGCCACCGTTTCCAACAACAAGTAATAATCCCGAAGGTCAGCGTCGTTGCCGGGATGTGTCGGTGGTTCGGTGATGCTTACGGCTCACTTGCCAAAACGTCCTCTTAGTACGCTCGACGGGGTTGGCTTAGGGTCAGTAAGGAGAAGTCGTGATCTGTTTTATCCCGTGATCCTTAAGCATTTCTGACCAATTATTATTAACAAACTCTGTAACATTATCCGTAAGGAAATAATCAGGCGTTTCCTAACGATATAGTATGAGTTCCTCAAACGCTTTCGCAACCGACTTACCGGTAGCAGCCCGTAACGTTATTAACTCAATACACCTCGTAAACAAGTCTTAGAAAACTAGTATATATTTGTATTGGTTCTTGCTACGAGGTAGTTCCGTTATGTCTGCCGCAACTACAGCCCATGGTCTCTCAATATATCGTTTGACGGGATGCCGAACATCATGGTAGACGCCTGGCCAATAATAGTCTTGTGCCACCCTATCGTAGGTCTTTTCAACTACCAAATGACCACACGAATGAGGGCAGTGCGAGTTCTGTAATACACGCATGCTATGTTCGATGGGCACAACTAATCGCCAACCTTCCTATTGATCTGTAGTCGGGTCCAGAAGCTTACCTTGTGTAAATCGATACAGCATCTCGTCCTCAACTTTCCACTGCGGGAATTTATGAGGACTGAGCCTCATATCGTTCAGCCTATCGATGTACCAAGGAACGGTGATTACGTCAAAGGAAGATATTTCATCATCGTTCGAGTCTGGATTAACTGTGCGGGAGAGCGCATCGGAGACGTAGTGCAGAGTATCCTTCTTGTGTACTATTTCGAAGTCTCATTGCTGTATCTCAAGCACGCAACGCGCTAAGCTGCCGGTGAGTTCTTTAAGAGTCTTAAGCCATTTGAGCGCGCTATGATCAGTCACAGCTATAAAGTGGTATGCTTCAATGTATGGCCGAAGTTTCTTCATCGCCCATATAAATTACGTTCAGCCTTATTCAAAACTCGGCTGACGTAGACGATCGGTGCTCGAAACTATTTTCGTCATCGTGGATAAATACTGCTCCAATAGCATTATCACTCGCGTCACTTTGGACCGAGAATGGCTTACAGAAGTCTGATCGAGCGAGTACAGGCGTGTTGGCTAGAGCTAACCTCAGGTTGTGGAATGCTGCTTCTTTCTTACGTAGTAATTTAACGAGAGGAGCCTTAATATCGGACTCTCGATCAATAAAACGTATATACCACCGACTATGCCAAGGAAAGAACGAAGCTGTTTGATATTTTTCGGGCCTGGGAGTTTAGAACAGGAGCCATTCGTTCCACGTCGGGACAAAGTCCATCACTGTCTGTTAACTTTCTATCTGTTCAATTCAAGTCCTGCGTCTACTAGCGTCTTTAGTACCATTTCCAACCATTTTAAGTGTTTCTCAAAGGTTTCGGTCATAACGATCAAATCGTCCAGGTAACCAAAAACATGAGGTTCAACTTCAAAGCCAAAGAGTTCATCGATTGTGAACTGACACAATCCAGAACCAGGCATGGCGTAGGCGGTATAATGTCGACTAATTTTCGACATCAACACTTGGAAATACTCCATATTCGGTACCGTATGTGAGTTACATCTCGTTACCGCATTCAGATCTCGAAAGTCTATGGGCTATTTCACGTCAAGTAGTATGATGAAAATTTAAAATTACACTAAATTTTAAGAACAGGCTGAAAATATCATCCAGAAAATAGAAAAAAAATTTTAGGTATTATAAATAATTTAACTGAGAGTTTTATTCCACCATAAAAAATGGAAATTTTTCAATTTTTTTTTTTTTTAAATTGCTATTTTCAAAGCCATTTATCTCAAAATCTATTGATTTTCTTGAAAAAACATTACTTACAACTTTTGTTCAAAGTAATCTTTAAAATTTATCTACCCTGGTTACGATTCTTAATTTTAAAATCTCGAAGAGATAGAACACCTGGAAATATAAAAAATATTTGATTATCAAAAAAAGGCCACAATTGATTTTGATCTAACACCGTATAATATCTTATTAAATATTTAATGTCAATCAACACTTTTTTTATTACAACCGCTTGGACTGGTATTACTGTTAACTTTTTAATTAATGGGAAAACTATGTATAGTACGTTCTAGTTGCCATTAAACATCATATCGTTATCGTAACTTCTGGTGACTTTAGACAAACATTACTAATAGTACCTGTTGGAATTGCGATCGGCCCTTCTCTCTATTTTCCCCCACCACCTTAAGACAATAGAAGAGCACGGTGTCCGTCGGAGGACTTACTCTCTCCTCAGCTACCGATCTGAGTTGATCGTTTTGGCGCCACCGCGAGATCTCGATTTTATTATCTTGTACTTTTATTGTTTTATTATTTTTATATTAAATTAAGTGAAGTGTAGTGAGGTGTTGTTTTTATTGCTGCCACCACCCAATAATCCATCAGGTTATCGGCCCACCACCGCTTCCATTTGCGCGGGGAATTCAGAGAAGGTTCTGCTTTTTGGTAAGAGTCGTGCATAACGAGGATGTCGGAAGAAGGAGAGAAGGCGACGAGCAGCATCACCAAGGGTATGTGAAAATTCTTAATAAAGTGAAGTGAAAATCGATTTGATAGCGACGCGGTGATTTGTGTTTAAAACGATATCGTTGTGCGATGCGATCTTGGACTAACATGTTATGCAAATTCACCGGCCGGTATTCATGGTTTATTAATTTTATTAATTTATTTATTAATCTATTATTAATCTTGTGTGGATGCGATGAGAAAAGCCTAGATGAGAAAAATTGTGAGTGTGATGAGGAAAAATGTTCACAGACACGTTTGTCTTTTGTTCGAAAAATTCGTGGAACAGGACCTTGGAAAGGTCAGAGCGCGGCATTTGTTTGTACCGGGTATTGCATGCGGCGGGAACACATGAGCGACGAAGTAGGAATAGCAGAGCGAGAGTGCGAGTGAGAAGGAGAGCGAGAATGCGAGTGAGAAGGAGAGCGAGAATGCGAGAGAGAAGGAAAGCGTGAGTGCAAGTGAGAAGGAGAGCGTGAGTGCGAGTTAGAAGGAGAGCGCAAGGCGAGAGCGGCCGAACGAGCTCGGGAACACTCGAGAAAGAGAGAGAAGGGCGAGTACGGGAGAAGGGCGTGTACGGGAGAAGCGCGAGTTCGGGCGCACGCGAAGTGGGAAAGAGAGCGGAGACGCGTACTTACGTAGTAGGGAAACGAGCGAGACTAGGTAAGCGCGGAGCGGGGCGTTCTCGATGTAAAGAAGCGCGAAGTGTGGTAGACGAAAAGCTAGATAGGCAGGATCTTGCGCGCTAATTTCGGATCAGCTGATCTTCCTTTTCTTTTCTTTTCTTTTTCCTCTTTCTCGTACCGCATGCGATACAATATCGGTCGAACAAATGACTAAGCAACTTTAAAAGGATATTAAGTAAAAGTTAACGTTAACAAAGTGATGCGCTGTTTAAAATGAGAATTGACATGAGAAGAGTTTCCCCGGGCAGAAGGTTGGTCTAGACCTTCTTGGAAAATAAATAATTTTCACAACAGAATCCGGATTCACGTGTACCCTGTGTATATAATAAATAATAATTATTAAAATGTTTTAAAAGTTGCATTCATCGGCACAGCTGGTCTGCTGATGTGCTGCAGGCGTCGTACGTTCTCGCGGTGCATTAGTGGGGATGTGGTTGGCTACACTTTGTGTTCAAGTGTTAGTTGGCTACATTCGCTGATGGTTTAACAGCTTTGTGTTCAAGAGGTTGAACCATCAGCTGATTGCGATACATGTTTTTCAGATATGGATCACCTATCAGGAGATCAGATTCGAGTGGTATCTGAAGCAATCAAGGCTAGGCGCAATAAAAGGGAAGTACTGACCATTCCGGTCAAAAACCAGCTAATTACTTACCCCTCTACCGAATTAGGCAATTTAGTAAAATCTAAAATGATTAAATGGGATTTGAATGATGCGAAAGAGATGGGTATTACAAGTGATGAGTTGAACGATGATGCGTTTGAGGTCGACCTGAGAGACGTGGACGAGAAGGGTGAAGAGATGAGCAGAGATATTGAATGCGAAACGGACTCTGAGATGAGCAATAAACGAGATTCGATAATAAACGAGAAGCGAAATTTCAGAGAAGCGAATGTGTTGAATAAAAATGCGCCGTTGATTATTGCTGATGAAAAATGTAACATAAGCATGCGAATTAAAAACAAAACTAAATTGCCTAATATTAAAAGAGATGATTTTTCAGATGAGATGGATGAGACGAGAAATGTGATGGAAATAGTCACTCAAGTTATTGAGGAGAAAATGCAACCTGTTGCGAATTTGAGGATCCGGGTAGACATGGTGGTCACGGACATAAACAATTTCTTTGATTCAATGACGGGACGCGACATATCACAACGAAACAACTTGAGAGAAAATATTGATGAGAAGCGCAACCTCAACGATGAGATGAGACGAATGTGTTCGGGGATGAGAGGATGCATTCGTAAAGGACGAGAGGTGTTAAGGGAAATGAAAGAGGTAAGAGATGAGTTTTATGATAAGAATGAAAATGATTTTAAAGAAATTGCACATAACTCGACTGAAAATTCGGGGCATGACGTTATATCGAAAGCGGATATAATAAAATTAATTAGATCAGAAGTAGAGAAAGAAAATAATTCGGAAACTAAAAATTTTAACAAATCGAATGACATGAGTGAGTTTAAAGACGCGATTAAATTACTGAATATGAGAGATTCGTGTAAAAAGAGAGATTATAAATTATCGGTACAAATGAAATACGAACTGTTTATGGATTACTTTACTTCGGAATTAATTGCCTTGGATTTAATGTACATTATTGATGAAAACTCTGAAAAACGAGACGCGACGGAAAGAGAAATGTTAACGCGAGATCAGTTTAAAGTCAGAGATATTTTAATAAATCATATCGATCAAAATTATCATGCCAAATTAATTGATATTAAAAACCCGAAAGAGATGCTGGAAAAAATTAAGGAAATTAAGAGATGTGAATGTAGTTTATCGTCTGTTAACTTAAGGAAACAGTTGTATTCTTTGGTGTTCAAACGTAAAGAGAGAGTGTCAGTTTTCGTTGATAAATTTGATGAGATAATAAGAACACATAATAATATTCCTCATACTCAGCCGTTTGTTGAATCTGAGATTCGTGATGCCTTTTATAATGCAATAGTACGAGAAGTGCCACAGATTCACGAACTTAATTTTGTGAACAAAAACGCGACGGGTAAGGATCTAAATTATAATCAATTAAAAACATTTCTTTTGCAGCATGAAGCGATGAGGAAGGGAAGCGGAGGTGCGACAGTGAGCACTAGTGTGGAGCCTAGAGTAGCTCTGGCTGCCACACAAATAGAAGGGATGCGTTGCTACGAGTGTCACGCATATGGGCATATTAGTCGTGAATGTCCCAGGAAAAACTCGGGAGAAAAATTGTGCTACAATTGTAGGCAATTATCACGGGACCATAAGGCCGAGAATTGCCCAAATCCCAGCACAAGAGATGCGAGCAACGAGAGACGTGGAAGAGGACGCGGTATTATAAGGTATGCGAGATTTAACCAAGAAAATCGAACTCTTGGTTACAAAAGACAATTTGGAAGTGATGAGAGAAATGTGAGAGAAGCGCAAACAAAATTCCAGAGGCGAGCTTAAAATCGGAGGGAGCGGGAAGCGTAGATATTAAGACGGGAAATAATAGAATTCTAACCTTAAATAATGTGATAATCACTTTCGGAAAATTTGCTTTCTTAAGAAAATTTGTAGACAAGGGACTAGGCATTTATTTGGATAATAAGAGAGTAGATATATTTGATCCCATTTCGAATAAAACCTTTCTGACTGGAATATACGAGAAACCATACTGGTTGGTTGAAATCGAAATAGAAAAGCGAAGCGATAGTTCAAAATCAAGTTCGGAAAAATTCAATTGTACACCAATGCGTATCTTCTAATCAGCAGCAAAATTAAACCGACTCCTGATGTAAAATTAAATGAAATCCAAGGAATCGAATCCCAGTCAGAAATTAAGAAATAAAAGTGACGTGTTGAAAGTCGGTTCAAGCTTTGAAATAACAGTGACGTGTTGAAAGTCGGTTCAAGTTTTGAAATAACAGTGACGTGTTGAAAGTCGGTTCAAGCTTTGAAATAAAAGTGACGTGTTGAAAGTCGGTTCAAGTTTTGAAATAACAGTGGCAGATAGAAAACTGCATAACCCTAACGAAATAACTGTAAACACTGATGAAAAATTGAGATGTGAAAAGGAAATTAATTGCGACACAGATTTACCTGCCCAATCGAATAAGTCAATATTATGGCATGAAATAATGGGTCATGCCTTTTTAAATTATCTGAGAAACTTGCAGAAGAGATTTCCTGATTGTAAGGAATTGAGTGATGTGAAATTTGATAATTCCGTGCTTGAATGCGAAGTGTGTAGAATGACTAAAATAAACAGATTGCCTTTTAATGAGACGAGGATGAGAGCATCTGCTCAATTACAAATAATTCATTCGGGCATAATGGGCCCGATAAGTCCGAAATCACACCCAAAGGGATATCACTTTATTTCTGCTATTTTTGTCGATGATTATTCCCGATTAGCTCAGGCATATTCCATGAAATTTAAAATGATACAGGATCGTGTCTTGATCAGTTTGTTAAAACTTCGAGAAATTTACTTAGACGAGACGCGAAAGTCTGTATTTAAGATCAGATCACGAGACGCGAAAGTCTGTTATTTAAGATCAGATCAGAGCACAGAATTTACGGGAGGCGATACAATTAAAGTACTCGAAACACTCGGAGCTGAATTGTAGTTGGTATGTTCTGATACTCCTCAGCACAATGGAGTGGCTGAGAGATTCAATCAGACTATTCAGAAGAAAGTAAGAGCGCTAATGTTTGATTCTAAATTTCCAGAAAATATGAGGGACTTGGTTTTGGGTGCTGCTGTTTATGCTTACAATAGAACTCCGCACAAGTCAAATGAGATGGTTTCTCCTTTGGAAAAATTCAACACAAATTATACCGTGAATTTAAAACAATTTAGGCGTTTCGGTTGCATGTAAAGATTCAGAGGAAAATAGGTCCTAAGTTTGGACAGATTGCAATCCCAAGTTTTCTTGTTGGATACAAAGCCACCGGTTATGTCTTGTTCAAACCAGATGAGAATAGATTTTATGAAAGTCGAGATGTGAGATTCAGTGCAAAATTGTTTTTGGTGACAGATTCACAAAGAATCAAATACAAGACTGGGACAATGATTTTGAAAAGGTAAACAACGAGAAGTGGTTCTTGAATTATGCGAAAGATGTGTCGAGAGAATTTGAGGAAATAATAAGAAAGGAGGGAGTAGAAAAGAGAAAGAGAGGTTGCCCGAGGAAATTACAAGCGAAAGAAAGCGAAATAGAAAAAGAACAAATATTAAGTGATCCGAAATATAATGCACTGTTAGCAAAAATTAACTGTGACCCATAATCGTATAGAGAGGCGATGAGTTCAAATGACAAAGAAAATTGGTTGTCTGCAATTCAGAGTGAATTGGACTCAATGAACAAAATGAAGTATGGGAACTGGTAGAACGATCTGAAATTATGAGAGGCGAAAATAAACCGAATATAATAGATTCTAGGTAGATCTTGAAGAAAAAGATGGAAAAAGAAGGGACGTGTAAATATAAAGCGAGACTTGTTATAAGAGGTTTCAAGGATAGAAATGAATATGATTTGGTTGAAACATACGCACCTGTTTCGAGATTAACCTTGATAAGATCGGTTCTAGCTATCATTAATAAATATGATTTGGACGTATATCAAATGGACGTGAAAACCGCTCTCTTGAACGGAACTATAAGCAAAGAGATATACATGAAATTGCCAGAAGGCATGAATGTGACGAGCAAAGAGAAGCGAGAAAAGGTCTGTAAATTGAAGAAAGCGTTGTATGGTTTAAAAATCAGTCCGAAACCTTGGAATGAAAGGTTTACGGAAGCCGCTAATAAAATATGCTTACATACTCATGATAGCGAACCATGTTTATTTACTTGGCGAGAGGCGAATAAAATTTTGTTTTTGAGTTTTTGTATGTTGAGGACATGTTAATTGCTAGCAACGATCAAGTCCGACTAAGCGAGGTGAAAACTAAATTGAAATCAGAATTTGAAATGACTGATCTGGAAGAACCGAAGTGCTTTCTGGGAATTAAGATTATACGGGATAGAGTGAATAAAACGTTGACATTGTCACAAGAAAGCTATATATTAAAATTGTTACAGAGATTTGGGTTTGGTGAGATGCATCCGCAAAGGACTCCGATGATTACAAACCAGGTAGCAAATCGTAAGAGACGCGATCGCGAAGAGAATGAGACAGAATCGGAATACAAAAGTGACGAATTCAAACTGAATGTTCCCTATAGAGAAGCCGTGGGTTCATTATTGTATTTAGCAAATGTGACGCGTCCTGATATTACTTATGCAGTAAATATTGTCGGTAAGCATCGAATAAATCCGAATGAGGACGATTGGGAAATGATAAAAGGATTTTTGGTATTTAAAGGGAAGTGTGTACTTGGGTCTAAAATATACTGGTAATACTGATGATATTCAGACTTATTCTGATGCAAGTTTTGCCGATTGTAGAAATAGTTTGACAACTAGTGGTTTTGTAATTATATTGTTTTTAGATGCGGTGTCTTGAAAGACACACAAACAATTAAATGTCGCATTATCTAACTGTCAAGCTGAGTATATAGCAATGAGCGAGGCGTGTCAATATAAAATTTCGTTGTCAAATGCTCTCAAATTGATTCTAATTGATGACTTCAAACCTATGATTCTGTGGTGCGACAATAAGGCGGCTGGTGCAGCCACCCAAATAACAGGTAGCAATAAGTTGCTACATATGATTGAAATTAAAGAACATTATGTGAGAGAATGTGTTAAAATGGGTTTTGTTAAAGTGATGTGGGTTAAGTCAAAAGAACAGCTTGCTGATATATTTACAAAGCCGTTGGCGTTTGATTTACATAATAAACTAACCTTCAAGATAATGAATGGATAAAGAGATGCGTATATATTATGCTTAATATCTGTGATTTGTATTTCTTTTAGGAAACAGTAAGTGATTACAGGTCCGATCGGGAGGGAGTGTTGGAATTGCGATCGGCCCTTCTCTCTATTTTCCCCCACCACCTTAAGACAATAGAAGAGCACGGTGTCCGTCGGAGGACTTACTCTCTCCTCAGCTACCGATCTGAGTTGATCGTTTTGGCGCCACCGCGAGATCTCGATTTTATTATCTTGTACTTTTATTGTTTTATTATTTTTATATTAAATTAAGTGAAGTGTAGTGAGGTGTTGTTTTTATTGCTGCCACCACCCAATAATCCATCAGTACCACATAAGAAAAGAACTATAATTATTGAAATTCCTGTAAAAAGAAGTAGATTATGGTCATATTTCTCGAAGTTATCATTAAATGAAAATTTAAGATTAAAAAATCCAAACAATAACTTTAAAAATTGCGACGAGACGTCGTTGCAATGAAATAAATAATACTTAATGTATTATATTATTTCGTATGTATATAGAATATGATATCTTAAAATCTCGCACGTTGTTATTGTTTCGTGCGTTGCCTCTTCAAGGCCACGAAACACGCGTGTTTATGTCGACGACCGAGGATGTGTGCGAGCATCCGTATATACAATTGTTATTGTGTGTGTGTGTGTTAGGTACTTTTCGGGAATGCGACAATTCCCGAAAAGGTCAGTACGCTGCCGGTCTTGACCGCGACAGCATCGTAATAACCCATCGTCACGTTTAGTTTCGCGCGCCACGGGAAATACCGGACCGGTTCGTCCGTGCTCCGGGAAGCCGTACGCGAGTGCTCGTGAGTTCGTGTAGTGCAGTGCGAAGGACCAGATACCTCGGGTTGAGTGTTCCCCGAGGTAGGCAAATCGCCGCGGCATCGGGCCGCACCTGCAGATCACCGTCGAGGTCGACGGGAAACCGGACCGACTCCACCGGCCAGCAGACGTCGGGGCGCCGACGGACACCAGGGCCTATGGACAACCCAGCCCGGTAAGTACCCGACATTGGTCAGTAAACCTTAGAGTGTGTTGAGTGCGTGCGCTTGAATGTTTGTTCGTTAGCACACCGGTGCTACCGAAATCGATTGGGTATTGCGCGGGGCGAGCACGGGGGCAGCCCCTGCTTGCCGCGTATATACCATGCGACCGGGAGAACGCCCCGTTAAGTATTGTCGGGCACCTCCGTGTAATTAATTAAATAAATAATCATTTATTTTATTTTAACATAACGGTCGCGTAATAATTTTAATTATAAATTAACCCGCAAACAACCTTCCGATTCCCGATTTTCCCGCCACGTGTGTCGGTACGTAGGAGATCGTCCTATCTCCGCTACCGTGTCCCGACGGGTTAATTTATTAACCCACGGCGACGACAAAGACGCGTTCTTCGGGGCCGTCGTCCCTGTATTAAATAAACAAATTACTTGTAACTGGTATTAGGACGAAATACCACGTTACAATTGGCGACCGTGACAGGACGGTAGTTGTACCGCCTGCGTGTCGAGGAGATTTCGGGTCGGCGAATCCTGTACTTAGATAGGAAATAGCGGGTTATTTATTTTCAAAATTTTTGATTTGCAAGTCGTGGGTGAGAGAGAGAGAGAGAGAGAGAGAGAGAGAGAGAGAGTGAAAAAGAGCATATAGGTTTATAATGGCATGGGTGCATGCCATTATGATTGAATTGTGTGTGTGAGTGAGAGAGAGAGCGAGAATAAAAATTTGAAATTTCGAGTTCGCATTAGAGTAGGGACGCGCGGGTATCCCTAGCCGTATATTGTGGTTGAGAGAGAGAGAGAGAGAGAGAGAGAGAGAGAGAGAGCAAGAGTGAACCAGTGCGTGAGAGAGAGAAACATTGCGTCGCGGAGTTCGATAGTGCTGAGTGAGCACGAGTCCGCTAGTGGGAGAGAGAGAAAATCCCAACTAGCCGGCGATTTTTATTTTAATTAAATTAAAATATTTAATTCAGAGCTTTGATTCTTTTATTGATTGGTGGTTGCAGTGCTATTTCAGTTGAAATTAAAGAATTTGAATTAATTTGAGAATTTTTTAGTTTTTATTCATAAATAGAATGTACTGTATTAAATTTTACCTATTTATTTACACTTAATTTTATTTAAAATTACAAGAATCTATAATACTGAGAAAAAATTATTTTGAAGCTCTTTTAACTTTTGCAAGTAAATAAATATTACATTTTAATTGAAAATGTATGGAAGACGTTAATAATTAAAAAAATATTAAAATAATAAAGATTGATCAACAGGCAATATTAAATAAAAGAGTTTATTATTAATAATTAATAATTCATCATACAACAACTTGAAACATTTCTTATTTTTTTTTAAATAATTTGTATTATTATTAACATTTATTATAATTTTTTTAGCTAATTTATTTGCCACATATCTATAGTGTTAATAAATTTTTGGCTCTCTTCAATATAATTTTTTACGATTGTGCACTTACCGGATGATATCGTAGTAACTTTTCCATCGAATAAACTAAAATTTTAACAATAACTATTAAATAATGATTAAACATCATTCTTATCCACTTAAACGAACCAGAATTTAACAGTATTAGAATCAAAAAAATTAATTTGCAAAATGATACATGAAGTGAAAAATAGATACACAGCAGACTAACTTTTCACGCACGAACTGTCTGAAATTAAGAGAGAGGTACGGTATGCAACCACTGTCCCGCGCGTCATCCGTTTACTGCGTTTCTATTTTCTTTGCATCGATTTCCTCGAAATTCCGACGCAAAAAATTAATTATTATTATTATTATTATTTTGGAGTCTGCGGTAATGACATTTTACGCACAACTGGCAAACTATCCACCCGCTCGCAAGAGCAGACAGTCTACCGAGTCTCTGTTCGCATCGACACCAGCCCGGAACTGTTATTCATATTACTTTAGACTGGGCGGCTGTCCTTGCGTGTCCAAAATACACATTCATTCTTATACTCTTTCATTCTCGAATCACATTCGCTCAATCTATCAGACATGCATCTGCTTTTTTGCTCCGCAATACATTCGTAACGTAATTTGCGATCAGGCGCCAGTTGTCTGCGTATTATTATTATTATTATTATTATTATTATTATTATTATTATTATTATTATTATTATTATTATTATTATTATTATTATTATTATTATTATTATTATTATTATATGTATCCATGATGGTGTGCTTAATATAAAAATGTCAAATAAACAAGCTTTAGGTTAAAATTAATAATTGCGGCTTAAAGTAATCCAGGCTGATACCACATTCCGTTTTCGATTCTTATTCTCTTCAGCTTGATTTTCCTCTCGACAAGTATTTATCTACACTCCACATCAAGATTATCGCATCAAGGTTTTTCACAGAAAACTTGCCATTTTTTAAATGCTTGTAGCTCGGTCAATTTTCATCGTATTGAGATAATTTTTGTTTTGTTTTGTAGGGAATTATGTGCACTTTGAGGAAAAAATAATGCCTAATAGCTGCGAGATAATGCCACATTGTTATGTCTTAATCAGGTCTACCAACTTCTTTTTCTTAAACAACGCAACAGTTTGCACGTTTACCTGGATTACCAAAAATTTTTTTTCAAAAAACAACAAATACCGTCTTAAAGTAGACTTTTTAACGAGTATTTTAAAAAAAAGTCGACCCTCTACGACTTTTTTTGACCGAGTTATGCCATTTTAAAGATCTTCTTATGTTTTAGTCAAATACCGTCAACATCAGCATTACCCGATGCGTACCGCCAACATCAGCATTACCCGATGCGTACCGCGAGGAGGTTGTTGGTCGGACTTACGCATCATTGTGGCCCTGAAATGGGCCGATTGTGTGAACCGTTTCTTACATTAGGGACCCCGCGGCTCGTCATTTCCGCAGTATTTTTTGACTCCAAACCCTATACGCCTAAGGCCTTTAATACCGTGTATTGCTACCTCGGTGACGAATTATCTCTGTTAAACGTTCTTGCATATTAATGCATGCTCTTATTGAATTTGGAGATATCTCGTGCCAAATTTGATTAAGAATTCTCTCGAGTTCTTGGAGGTTAGCAGGAGGTCTCTCTAGGTTACGTAATCGCCTACCCATCATGTCCCATACATGCTCTATAGGATTGAGATCGGGGTCGTTAACAGGATGAGGCAATTCCTCTACGTTGTTTTCTTCCAAGTACATACGAGTTATCCTCGCAGTATGAGGGCGTGCATTATCCTGCATCAAGATGAAATTGCGGCCCCTTTGCCGACGCATTGGAACTACGTGAGGGCGTAAAATTTCGTTTATGTAACGTCCCGCTGTTCGTCCGGGAGGTGGGATAATCACTAAGCTTGATCGATGGTTCATTCATATTCCACCCCATACCATAACGGATCTTCCACCAAACGCTCGAGTTGAATCAACATGATTTGATGTAAAATGTTCTCGTCTACGACGTCAAATCCGGATCCTAGCATCGTTTCCGTAAAGACAAAATCGAGTTTCATCTGTAAAAATACATGTCTCCACTCTCTAGGTGTCTAATGTCGATAATTACGGGCGTAATTTAGACGAGCTCGTCGGTGAACTGCTTCTAAATTAGGCATTCTAGCACGAATTCGTGATCTCAAACCCCTTTCGTGAAGGCGTCTCCTTATTGTGTGATCGCTAATTCGTCTGCCTGGTAAAGCAGTATTCCCAATTGTAATTTTTAGTTGCCATGTACTCTGTATATCAAAATTAATGCTGAATGAGCTTTCGCCTTAACTTTTGACCAATATCCCGGCGTAAATTTTTGTTTTATTTTTTAATTGATTTGTTGGTAGAGTTGATAATTTTACCGAAAGTATGGAGATGCATTGTTAAATGTACCGAAAATGTAGAGGTGTAATTTTAAATAAACTTACACTTTTCATGGGTTAATTTAAAAAAAATAACGAATAGCAATGTGGTTTCTTTGTTTATGAGGTTTTAAAATAGCTCTCGGTGCACAAATTTGTTTTAAATGTAACCTGATAATTTAGTAGTAGTTGCTATTAGGATACATGCTATCCTGAAAGAACACATAATCCCTACAAAACAAAAAAGATTATCTCAATACAATGAAAATTGATTAAATTACAAGCATTTGAAATATGGCCATTTTTCGAATGCTTGTGATTCGATCAATTTTCATTTCATTGAGATAATTTTCTTTGTTTTGTAGGGGATTCAGACCGCGGTGTCTCTAATGTAACAAATGGTTCACACGATCAACCCTTTTCAGGGCCACAATGCTGCGTAAGTCCGACCAACAACCTCCTCGCGGTACGCATCGGGTAATGCTGATGTTGGCGGTATTTGACTAAAACGTAGGAAGATCTTTAAAATGGCATAACTCGGTCAAAAAAAGTCGTAGAGGGTCGACTTTCTTTTAAAATACTCGTTAAAAAGTCTACTTTAAGGCGGTATTTGTTGTTTTTTTGAAAAAAAATTTTTGGTAATCCAGGTTGTCACGCTGCACTGGGGATTAGGGTGCAGGTGATGGGGGATAATAAAAATAAGGAATATATAAAATAACTTAATTTATTATCCGATGCGATTTCTATAAACTAATCTGCTTACATAAGTAACTATCACGGGTGCCAGTCTCGTCCGTTACGCAGGCTCAAGCTCGGCTGCGATCGGCTTAGGGAGGGGGCGAATTTAGGAAGGCGAGATGCGGCTCACTGCGGATTGCACGGGTGCAATCTATAATTTTAAAGGCACGAATTGTTAGCTGAATTGGTGCTACTCGTCCGCGACGAGTTTAATGTCGACCGACGGCGCGGTTGCGATACGCGATCGCAGGTCGAAAGCTGCTCGAATAAAGAAAAGGGGGAAGAAGGGGGAAACCGCGAGAACTCGCACACACACAGTACGGAAGCACGGGAATTGCACAAAAACGGAATAAAGGAGGCACGAGAAGTATCCACCAACCTTTCTGGCTATGCTGCTCTCGATTAATATGCTCGGCACACTTTCGCACACTCGCTGCACTCTCAGAAATTTTACACCAGATCGGACGTCGTGATGCTACGGCGATCGGAAGAGCTCTCCTCTCCTCGGCGTGGTCGACGCATTGCCCAATGGCCTAATTTGTTACAGTTGTAGCACGGCTCTTTTTGTTTACGGGGATGGTTATATATAATCGGGGCTCTGGCACTGCTGTTCTGATTAGGGCTGCTTACTGTTGGCTGCGGTTGTTGCGGTAGCTGCTCTTGCCAGTTGCTTCTGATGTTAAATTTCTTAGGCTCTTGTGCTGCTGCTTGCTGTTGGCTCGAGTTAATGCTTTTGGCTGCTTCGCTATACTGCTTCCTGGGGTATTGCTGCTTATTGCTCCTTGGGGTATGCTTGGGCTGTTGGGTGTTTTTGGGAGGATTTGGGCTAGCTATCGGGACTGCTGGCTCTGGTGGGTTTGAGGCTTCTGTTGTGCTTTGGTTTGGCTCGGTTTTTATCGCTGCTATTTTTCGTGGCTTTGTTTGCGTGGGGTCTACATAAGCAAACCTTTGTAGCCCTGCAATCGTAATTGGCGGAGGTGGATTGTATGCTTCATCTAAATAGCGCCTAGCTTCTTCTCTCTTGCCTAATCGTTGTAGCTCGGTAAAATCATTAAAATGATGCCTTTCTATTTTTACTCGATAGCTCGGGTGCATGTTTCTATATGCCCTATCGAGTTGCTCGTGAATGGACATTGGAGGCTTAAAATGATCAAACATCCCTCTTAACTTTTGTAGGTATGTGGCGATGTCTTCATTTGCTCCTTGCGTTCTGAGCTCTGCTGTGCGGCGTAGGCTTATCTGCGTATCTTCCACTCCATATTGCAGTCTAAATGCTTCCATAAATTCGCTAAATGTCCTCCAGTTATGCTTTTCTCTTTTAAACCAGTCGTATGATTCGTCGTCGAGTACGGCAGGTAGAGAAAGCATAATTTCTTCTGCGGTGAACCCATGCGATTCTTTACATTCCTCTAAGTTCCGTAGGAATGTTTCAGGGTCGCCTTTTTTATTGCCCTTTAACGATATGTGCCACCTATTGAAAATTTTGACCGTACGCTTTTCTCGTATGAACGTTGCGTCGTCTAATCTGCTCGTTCTGTAGGTGCTGCTCAGTGGGTGTATCGTATTGTAATCGGGATGCGGCTGGCTTATAAGCTGGTTGCTATAATATCCCGGTTGCTGCGGAGCTTGTTGGGGAATGGCGCTTGCGAATGCTCGTCGTTGTGCTTGGGGGATAGGGGAATATGGAATTTCGTATGTTCTGTCGGTTAATTGTTGGGACTGGGCTGCTATATATGCATTTTGCTGCTGTGGCTGGCTTACGTATTGCACTTCATCTTCCCAATGGACGCTCGGTAAATTTCTGTTTAATTCTCTTCGTCTCGGGTCGATCTGGTTCGGTGACGTCAAATATCTCTGCTGCGTTGCTGCTGGTTGGCTTGTGGTGGGTGCTGTGACTATGGGACGGAAGGCTGATTGCTGGATGCAGTGGGATTGTCGGGGCCGGGAATTTCGTTCAGAGTTGGTGGTATAGGTTGTGGTAGGTGTTGTGCAACTAACGAAGGGATTTCTTATAAGAGATGGGTTACTGGGTAAAGTGGGAGCTATGGCTTGAATAGTGTAATGTGACGTATTAACTGCTAAGTTCGATGTCGTTACGTCAGGCAGCGTGTGATAAATTTCTATATTCGGTGCATCTAATAGATTCTGGCTTGTTATCGGCGTTGGCGTCAGTCTGTATGCAGTCGATTGTGCTCGTGGGTGATTTGTTTGCTTTTCGGTTGGACTGCTGCTTCGTTGATTTTGGCTATAGGGGATTGATCGCTGTGTTGGCTGCGTCATCTCTTGCATTGAAATTGGATCTGTATAGGGACCATGAGTTTGTCCTGTTTCCAATTCAATAAAATTTGCTTGGCTGCTTGCTTGCTGGAGTGGGTGGGAAGATATGGGAGGTAAAAAATTTGTTCGCTCAGATTGGGTAAGGGAAAGGGATAACTCGTCTGGATTTATTGCTTCTGACTCTTGTTCATCTGCTCCAGTTATATTTTCTTCCGAAAACTCGTCAAACCACATTTGGTCTGTTCGCGGATTCCATTGAGCCGCTGAGTCTCCAAAATTGCGTCTAATTTCATAACGAGCTACTCTATCGCGAATAATAGCTATATCGTTATCTAAATTTAAAAATGATGTTCCCGCATAGAAGACAACTCTTCCATCGGCTAATTCATTTATGGCTCTCCTAATTATTGGTGCGCCTTGAGCTGCACTTATTCCTACTAATTTTCTTCGCCTAATCTATAATTACGGGACATTTTAATCAGGTCTCAGGAAAATATTTGCTTAAATAATAACTCTTGCTCAATAATCGAATAGCTCAATGTTTATCTGTTAAATTAATTTTAATTTATAATTGATTAGGGAAAGCAAAAAAAAAACAATGCAAGCTACCAATGAAATAATTATTAGCTTAAGCAATGAACAATACATTTGTTTGCTCCGTTAGTGCAATCTGAATATTATTACTAGGGAAATAATAAATAAAATTTAATTATTTAAGCTACAGCAATCAGGGGAAATAAATAATTTTGCACGGTGCGTTTAGAAATTATTTACGTTATAATTTTTAAAACATGCGCTAAAGAAAAAATAAGCTGTTAATCTGGTTAGGGAATGCAATGGCAAACAAGAAAAAAAAATTATTCGCTGCTAGTATGGGTTATATAATAAGAAAAAAAAATAATATATGTAGCTTGGTTAAGGGAGAAAGCTATAAATTACCCAAAGAATGTGCGTAGGAGGGGGAAATATCGTGCTCTGCTATATATAATTGTTAATGATAAAAAAAAAATAAAAATGCAACCAATGGCGAATTTCAATGTGTAGGGATGATAAGCAAATCAATAAATGTATAAGCGTTTAAACGAAAAATATAGCAAATGCAAATTAATAGCAAATTATGTAAATAAATTTGTATATACTATTTGTATATACGTATGCTTCATATATACATGCGTTATTATTATGTAATAAAAAAAATAAATTTTCGATAATATCAGTTATTAATAATAAAAAGAAAAATTTTCGCAACAGAAAATTATTAAGCTTCAGAAAATTAACTTATTAGCTGCTCAAAATTTTATCAATTTTAATTTTCACGACACGTGGTCGTATAAAGAAAAATGGCCGTGCTTCGCCACCTCGCGTGTGTGTGCGCACGACGAACGAGAAGGAAAAATAGCTGCTCTGCGTCTCGCTAGATGCTCACAATTTTAATCCCAAAATAAAATTTAACACGTTGGGCGCCAATGTCACACTGCACTGGGGATTAGGGTGCAGGTGATGGGGGATAATAAAAATAAGGAATATATAAAATAACTTAATTTATTATCCGATGCGATTTCTATAAACTAATCTGTTTACATAAGTAACTATCACGGGTGCCAGTCTCGTCCGTTACGCAGGCTCAAGCTCGGCTGCGATCGGCTTAGGGAGGGGGCGAATTTAGGAAGGCGAGATGCGGCTCACTGCGGATTGCACGGGTGCAATCTATAATTTTAAAGGCACGAATTGTTAGCTGAATTGGTGCTACTCGTCCGCGACGAGTTTAATGTCGACCGACGGCGCGGTTGCGATACGCGATCGCGGGTCGAAAGCTGCTCGAATAAAGAAAAGGGGGAAGAAGGGGGAAACCGCGAGAACTCGCACACACACAGTACGGAAGCACGGGAATTGCACAAAAACGGAATAAAGGAGGCACGAGAAGTATCCACCAACCTTTCTTGCTATGCTGCTCTCGATTAATATGCTCGGCACAATTTCGCACACTCGCTGCACTCTCAGAAATTTTACACCAGATCGGACGTCGTGATGCTACGGCGATCGGAAGAGCTCTCCTCTCCTCGGCGTGGTCGACGCATTGCCCGTGTGCGCGCATGCGTCGCGACGGCCCACTTGCGGTGCGTACGCGGCCTTACTCGAGTGCGGCTTGAGTAACATGGCCGCCGCATCGTCTCGAAGTGTACACCTCGTCCGTTCCCGCAACAACAATGGTGCCGTTGACGACGACGTAAGCTGCTTGCCAGGTAATTATAAATTCGTTCCTTATTGTTCGCCCGTCGGCTAATAATCTCGGTGGTTGCAGGGCTGCGGGAGGTGTATATACGCGGCACGTCGATACGGGTTCATGCGTTGCCGCGTCCGATATCTCTTTCTCTCTCGCTCTTCTGGAGGCGCACGGCTTGACAGGTGCAACGGCGGGCTCGGCTGCTTGGACGGACACACGGCAATAACCAGGTAAATATCCACTTGGAGGACGGCTTGCTGCTTTATTATTAATCTGTGTGTGTGTGTGAGCACTTATAATGCTCACCTAACCTCTTCACAAGTCCTCTCCTATACACACTTATTTAAGTAAGTGTGTGCTCCCATCTGCTCCCTTATAGTGAACATTACTACATTAACTGGTGCTTACAGGTTCCCTGGATAATTGCTGGCTGACGGACTTCCTGGATTTATTGGCTTATTCTTCTGGCTCAGGCTTCCTTGGCTTGCTGGGTACGCTGCTACTAGGTTCAGGACTTTGGGGCTCGCTGTCAACACCTCAGCATGCTGCTTCATTGGCTGGCTCTTCGTCAAGGCTTATGTTTAGATTATTGGAAAAGTGATCTATGCTTCACTGAACTCCTTCTGTGTCCTGCTCAGCTGCTCCCCTGTGTACGCTTGTTAGTGGGCTCGGTGATTTGTTATAGTGTTAAGGAGCTCGGCTATTGGGAGGGTGTTGTACTTTTATTATAGACTCCTAGGGAAATTAGGGAAATATAGGTTCGGTTAGGCTTGTATAAGTGTGTGTGTGTGCTCGTACAGGGAAAAGGTTTAGCTTAATGTCGCACTATATGACATGCATTAATTGCATTGTCACAAGGTAAACGTGCAAACTATTGCGTTGTTTAAGAAAAAGAAGTTGGTAGGCCTGATTAAGACATAGCAATGTAGCATTATCTCGCAGCTATTAGGCATTATTTTTTCCTCAAAGTGCACATAATTCCCTACAAAACAAAACAAAAATTATCTCAATACGATGAAAATTGACGGAGCTACAAGCATTTAAAAAATGGCAATTTTTCTGTGAAAAATCTTGTTGCGATAATTTTGATGCGGAGTGTATTTTAAACGATCTATTTAAAATGTTATAAATAATGCGTGTAATTCTATTTATTAGATTAAAAATAGGTACTGTAAAAGATTCGTACAAAAAATATACTTTAAATATTATTTAATTTGAAAAAGTTATAAATAATTATGAAACCATCAGTAAATAGTGCTTGATACAAAAGTATGATTAATTGATTGTTAAAAAGAATCAAACGTCGCCTTAGTGCAAGAAGGTTTCCATTCAAATTTTTCTTCAAAAAGGGTCCAATTCAAATTTTGTATTCAAAAAGGTTCCAATTCAAATTTTCGTTTCGAAAAGGTTCCAATTCAAATTTTTGTTTCAAAAAGGTTCCAATTCAAATGTTTGTTTCAAAAAGGTTCTAATTGAAATTTTCGTTTCGAAAAGGTTCCAATTCAAATGTTTATTTCAAAAAAGTTCCAATTCAAATTATTTTTCAAAAAGGTTCCAATTCAAATGTTTTTTCAAGAAGGTTCCAATTAAATTGTCAACTTTGTTTCACTAAAAATCGTGACAGCACCTTAATCTCTAAAAAATTTTATCACCTAATACCTTTTCAATAACTCTCGGCATTTCTTATTAGAAAATTTTTATCTAAATATTTTCGCGGTTTCGTAAAATAATTTTTGCTGAAGAATTATATCGTCGTAATTAAGAAGACTAGCACGTTTACATTTAATAAAGCATTCAGATGGGCTGGTCTTTGTAAATCACGACGATATAAAAAAATGAAAATAATTTTTCTTCCATATCAAATTATTCTGTTTATTATTTAAATTTATTATTGTTAATAATATAAATAATAAAAAAAATTCTCGTCTTAGACAAGAATGTAGATTAGACTGGAAAATATAATCTAATATTTAAAATGCAATTAATACATTATTCGTCGAATCGTTAATACTGTAACTGTATAGTTCGAATTTACGCCCACTTATACCAATAAATATATTTTTACTGCCTATACGATTAAAATAACTTTATGGCTTCGTAACAAATACATATTCCCAATTGCCTATACGAATACGAATATCCATCCACAAAACTACGACGTGCGTAGCGCGCTTAATCCACTATTCCACTAGTACTATTAATACACTGCGAGACTTTTTCTCTGTAAAAGACAGTGCATAGCGAACACTGTACACGCGTGACTAAATTCATCGTTAAAACGCATGCGCGTTACTTTGAAAAACAAGTGCCCGATCACCGCGTTTTAAGATGTTGGCGAAAACTAAGATGTAAGGTGCTCTACATCAGAAAAGACGGTGTAGAGCGAACACTATACATGCGATACTAAATTCATCGAAAAAATACATTGAGAAATTATGGGGGTGGTACATCTGACTGGTTACCGACGGAGCAAAAAAACTTAATTATTACAATTATTTAATAAAATACGCTATTTTATTTGAATCCCAAATACAGAGGCACTAGATAATTGAATAATTAATCGATCTATAAAGTTATAGGATCATACATCAAGGACACCTTACAAAATTTCTGCACCGAAAATACATGATTTTCCGTACTTTTCCGTGCAGAAATTTTCTAAGGTGTCCTTCATGTATTGGCCTGTAACTTTATAGATCGATAAATTATTGAATTACCTAGTGCTTCTGTATTTGGAATTTGCATAAAATAGCGCATTTTGTTAAATAATTGTAACAATAAAGATTTTTTGCTCCGTTGGTAACCAATCAGATGTACCACCTCCTTAAGCTGATAGAAATATAAATAAAATTCTCTTATACGTATTATAGCTTAAGCGATTTATGATTAATACAAACAAAATGTTTAATCAATACTATTATTAATTATATAAATATTGAATCATAATAAACCATGCCAAAAATATAATACAGTATTAATATTTTCAACATTTTCTTCCATTATTTTTATTAAAGTTATTACATTTAATTTGCAAAATGTTTGTGCAAAATTGTAATTCAATCAAGAATCTCTTGTAGCACTGGGAGTGCTAGCAGTGCATTAGAATTTTCATATATTCCTTTAATTTCAAATATTGAAACTGATGGTAAAAATCATACATTGTAATGGTAATATCATGTTAAACTCTTAATAAAATTCTAAATTGCAAATTCTCTAAATATACTCTAAAGCATTTGTAATTTAGTATTTAAGTATGTCCAATAGTTATAATTGCTGGAGGTAATGTTCGTACAAAATTTTAATGCAATCAAGAAACTCATGTACCGCTAAGAGTATCTAGCAGTGCATTAGAATTCTGATATATTCTTTTGGTTTCAAATATTGAAACTGTTGGTAAAAATCATATAATGTCATGTTAAACTCTTAATAAGATTCTAAATTACAAATTCTCCAAATATACTTTAAAACATTTCCAATTTGGTATTTTAGTATGTCCAATATTTAAAATTACTGTTGGTAATGTTCGTACAAAATTTTAATGCAATCAAAAAAGTCATGTAGCGTTGATGGCATTAAGTGCTCATTTAGTCAGAGAGGTACATGAATTTCTTGATTGCATTAAAATTTGGTACGAACATTACCTACAGCAATTGTAACTATTGGACATACTTACATATTAAATTACAAATGTTTTTGAGTATATTTGGAGAGTTATAATTTAGGAGTCAGCATTATAAAACCATGACAATATATGATTTTTACCATAAGTTTCAATACTTAAAACTAAAGGTATATATCAGAATTCTAATGTACTGCTACATACTCTTAGCGGTACATGAGTTTCTTGATTGCATTCAAATTTTATACGCACATTACCTACTGCAATTTTAACTATTGGACATACTTACATACTAAATTAAAAATGCTTTAGAGTATATTTGGAGATAATGAATATAGAAACTTATTGACAGTTTGTCAGTTTAACACTACATTACCATGACATTACATTACATACATTACATTACATACATTACATTTTACTTTTATTGTTAGATTAGTTTCAATGTTTGATACTATAAAAAAATATAACACAACTCTAATAACTTTCATCGATACTGAGTGATATACAATAATGAAACTGATGTACCATTGGGAGCATTTACTAGTGCATTAGTATTGTGATATATATTTTTATTATCAAGTACTGAAATTGAAATGTAAATGTTAAACATTGTCAGGATAAATTTTGAAATTTTTAAAGCAATTACTGTTCTATAAATTTTTAGAGATTAAGGTGCTGTCACGATTTTTAGTGAAACAAAGTTGACAATTTAATTGGAACCTTCTTGAAAAAACATTTGAATTGGAAGCTTTTTGAAAAATAATTTGAATTGGAACCTTTTTGAAATAAACATTTGAATTGGAACCTTTTCGAAACGAAAATTTCAATTGGAACCTTTTTGAAAAAAAAATTTGAATTGGAACCTTTTTGAAATAAAAATTTGAATTGGAACCTTCTTGCACTAAGGCGACGAAAAATTTCTTTTAACTATAATACCGTGTTAATTTTGAAAGTTACCTGTAATATTGACATGATATTATAAAATACGAGATTTATTTTAGACCTGTAGTAATATGTTTAAGCTTTGACACTTATTACAATTCCAATTTCGACTCACTTACTTTTTTTTATAGTATAGTAACATACTAAATTTTTAGCCCGATTGGTTGACCTCCCCCCCCCCCCCCCCGCTCGGACAGATTTCCAAAAAGGTATTGGAATGACGCATATATATATATATATATATATATACCGATTGCCCCTTATGCTGACGATTTCCAGACGCTACGTCCTTTAAGCTGACTTTCGCGGACTTACGCAGACTGTTATACATACTCTTGTTTAACCCATGTTGGGTTAAAAACTAAAAATTTTCATTTTTTCATGGTTTTTCATTCATTTATTCATGAATGCTTATTTTTTCATAGCATAAACCACGTATATACTGAGGATAGAGACCACAAACTGCCAATTCATACATTTATATATATATATATATATATATATATGTGTGTGTGTGTGTGTGTGTGTGTGTGCGTGCGTGCGTGCGTGCGTGCGTGCGTGCGTGTGTGCGTGCGTGTGTGTGTGTGTGTGTGTGAATGTTCCGTAACCCTTGTGAGACCGAATAAACAGACAACTTTTACTTAAGATCTTTTGAGTCATAATTTTAACCCTTCCCTTAACCTCGACTCCGCTGTCGTACATCCTCACCGAATAATACACGGAATCCGTCTTCGTTTGGATATGCTATTCGAGTTCCAGATGCTACAGACACGGACCCTCAACTTCTTGGCTACGCCCACACGAGGACCCAGATCTACTGCAGGAAATAACTCCAGTAGCCATCATGCCGTTTCCTATTCCGACGTCCGTAATTAAACAGAGAGTTGTCTTGAGGCTAAGACGTTAGCGGGTTGGTGCAAACCAGCCTCACCTAGATCTATAGACCGACTCTGATCTTGGGTAACCAAGACCAAGGCCATGCTCATAGAGAGCTTGTCAGCTAATTAGCTAAACGCCGGTGCAGCGGACCAGCCTTCCTTGTTACGATCTATGACCGATAGAAATCTCCAACATCATCTAACATTCGGACACTTACCTAACGCTGTCACCAGACGGGTCATCATCAATCGCATCTGGCTTACAACAAGCTACTATCCAAAAACGATAAAAATGTTGGTGTTAGCAGCTGCTATTTGCACTTTGGTTTGTTTACATGCCTTAAAATTTTCAAAAGTTATGTTTAATTGAAATATAGATACAAATTTAAATTAATGTGTTTAGAAACTATTTCATTGATTTTTTATCTTATTTATCTGACAATTCTTTGATCAAACATAACTTTTGAACAGCTTGAGCTATTTCAGTAAACCAATATTTAAATAATAGTTCCTGATGCCATCTTTCTTCTGAGGTTTGGATAATAGTTATGTAACTAGATTAACTAGAACTAGACGTAAGGTTCTTTTTTCACAAAATTTTTAAAAAATGAGAAGGTAAGAGTAGTTAAGATAAGATTAAAAAACAGAGAACCATATTCCACAGTTTCTGATAAACTTGTTTTTCAAAGGTCATTCCTTGATAAATTGATTAATTTTCATAGTTTATGGGAATTGTGTTTGTGTGACAACCTAGGAAAAGGTACTCCAAGCGTAAAGGTAAGCTTTTCTTCAGGTCTTCTAGGTTACTTTTCTGTTAAGTTATGAGTGCACATGACTTAAACTTTAGAGTTTCTTCGTGAAATACGTGCAACCAAACTCGCGCACCGTCACTACGCGGTTTTGTGTGTACCATTTCTAGTTAAAATGAAATTTTCTCCCATTATCGATTAGAAGCGGATATATTTAATTGTTTCGTGCCATTTTCACCTTAATCTCCAGCTGCAGCGTCACCCACTATATTCAAATGTAATATTGCATATTTTATTAAATTTTGTACGACTTATTGCGCATAATTTATCATATACTATGATTGATTGCAAAATATACTTGTTTCAAAAATATTTTTAGGAAAGTAAGTTATTTTGTTAATGTGAATAATTATTTTATCAGTGCAGAATTGTTGAAGTCAAAGGTCCAGGAGATTTCTTATCTACAAAACAAATATTGTGGCTTCATTATTTAAATGAACTTGGAATAGAAATAGAAATCTGTCATATTAAAGGTAACTATTTGTATATTTTAGAGTGCATAAAATCTATTTTTCCACACGCTATATCAAAACAACACATTATATACTCAGCTTTTTGACAAATCCTATTCGTGCAGGACTCGCGTTTTCGCACACTCAAATCGTACACTGGTTTTTGAAATAGTGTGATAAAAAGGAATTTTTATACAAATTAAGCGATAGAAATATTTTAATCAATATCACATGATTAGAGAAAGTAGGAAATCGTCTTTATGTTTACTCTTCGACCTGTGTAAATTATCTATTGCGCATCACACGTATTTTGCGCACGCTATGCAGGCATGTAAAATGGTATTTTACACACAGTGTTTCAAAAAATATAATTGTGTGGTGTCCAAATGACTCTTCACTTTCTTAGAACAATTAAGAAATTTTTCTTTGCAGACCCGCGTAATTTATAATTAGATTTTGTAATTATTAGCTACTCAAAAATTTAATTAATAATTAATTATTAATTACTGATAAATTTTGTTAATAATTAATTACTAATTACTTTAATTAATAGTTAACTTTTAATTATTGATGACTAATTACTTTAATTAATAGTTAACTTTTAATTATTGATGACTAATTACTTTAATCAATAGTTAATTTTTATTTATTAATTACTGATGACTTTAATTAATACTTAATTTTTAATTAATAACTATTATTCAATTATCAATTAATGAATGACTAAATTGATGTAATTAAAATAAATGTCGCTAAATTTAATGCATATCTCACTTGATTACAATAGAATACATGACTTCTCTTACCTCGTACGCTAGAAATGCAATAAAATCGATATCTCATATGTCCCCATAAGCGAAAAATAGTAAATTTCATTTTCCTTATGACTATATATATAGTATAATTTGTATTTATTATTTACTGGTAAAGTTAATTTAAATTATTATGTACATGTAAATAATATAAACATTGTATAAAAAACTTTTTTTTAAATTAATATTGAATTTTGTCGGTCTTGCTGAGCTAACGTCTAACGACTCTAAGAACTCCAAGTTGCTCGTTCAAGCCGCCAGACATAAACCAAAAGAAGAAGCAAATAAAATACTAAGTAATAAAATTGAAAATATTTTAATAAGAAAGAAAGAAATTTTAAGTCTATGTGTTTCGTCTTGGGACCGTCTGCCAGAACTCATCAGTGGGGCGCAGACGGTCCCTGCCCCAGACACACAAGACAATATTATTGACTCAAAATAATGATAAACTTAAAATTTTGGTATCGTAAGAACGAATGAACGGAGCCTATATAAGTACACATAAGGTGGAAAATCTAATTGTGGATGGAAAAGTGCCCCCTAACATCAGAGTATGTATATTTTTAATTATATAAAAAACGTTAATATATTTTGTATGTTTATTAAATTAAATTAAAATTTAAATCCAACACTCTAAAATTGAATATTAGCATAAACATATACCTAAAATATAAAATATATTATATTATTATTAATAAATGAAACTATTTGAATTAAAGAAAATATACTTAGCTAATGTATATCTTTGGTGCGTAGAAAAAACAAATAATTTACTTAGAACAATTAATACAAACAAATCTACGCAAAACGAGGAGTTAGTTATCCTCCGTTATGTAAAGATCTATCATTTTATTATGTTTCAAATTATTATAACAATATGTTGCCGAGAAAACCTTATAAATTATAAGAAAATTGCATTTTTTTAAGGTTTTCTGGATGCCATAGCGTTATAATAACTTGACACTTTGTAAAATGATAGATCATTACATAACGGAGGGCAACTAACTCTTGGTTTTGCGTAAATTTATTTTTATTAATTGTTTTACAAGTAAATTACTTGTATTTTCGTCTGTTATTTTGTGCGCGAAATTGGAATTTTTAATTGAGTATGACATCAGTTAGACGTTTCTCTATGACCGCTGCGCCTACAAAGAGAAAATATGTGAATTAAAGTAAATTAAAACCATTTCAAGTTAGTAGGGAATGAAAGGAAGTTTGAAGCTATAACAGGAAATGGATTTAGCTTAGCATAGGTGTATTTATTAAGAATTTTAATAAAATTAATCAATAATTTCTGGTTGATATTTTCAGACTGTTCTCAAAATTTGGTGCATTTTAAAATTTTCATCATACCACTTGACGTGAAATATCCCATATATGGGATATTCCACGCGACGTGGTCCGATCGAAATTTTAAAATGCACCGAATTTTGGGTACACATTGCTAATGTTTTTCAGAATACAGAAAACAATTTTTAGGTACTGGAATCTATTTGCTCAAAAGTTATTCTAACCTCAAAAAGTGAATTTTTCCATATTTTTTTCAACACCAGCTGGGTTTACCTCTATTTAACTCAAAATCTATCAACTTTTACTATAGAACATTATATGTAACATTCGTTGCTAATTATGTCTAGAATTTATCCTTCAGGGTTAGAATTTCTAATTTCAAGGTCAATCTCATATAAACTACAAGTCAATATTGAACTTAAAAAAAGTGTAAGTACGTCCGCATTGATTTTTTTATTCAAAAGTCTTAAAAAAAAGCTTGGAGCAATACCTTTCAAATGGCCAGTAGCATTTTTATGGCCTTTAATTTTGTAAAAAGTTATGATAATTTAAAGAAACACGATATTTTTATAAAAATTCAAAAGGGAATTTACCTTGTTAAGTTTTGTAAATTTTCTTTCTTTCTTTAAATTATTTTAACATATGTATGTGTATTTTAAATTAAATTATAATCAGTATAATTATATTTTACAATCTCATAATCATATAAATATGTATTTATATGTACATATACGCATATATATTTATAATACATGTTTGCAAACATTGAAATATTTGCGATTATTAGATGTACATGAAAGGCGATGTGCATTAAATACTTTATAAGCAAAACCAAAGTTAAATTTTTGATAGTTGTATGTAGGCGATTTGAATGACGCGCCTATTCGCGCTCAAATTTGCGCGACCGAAAAATCTGTAATGGCGACATATAACAAGACCTCGCCTGTTAAATCGTACTTTATACTTTACGCCTCGTAAAATTGTTATATATTATAACTTTTTACAGAATTGAAGGCCATAAAAATGTTACAAATTATTTTAAAGGTATTGCTTTAAGATTTTTTTCAGACTTTTGGATAGAAAAATCAGTTGTGGCGTACTTACACTTTTTTTAATTTGAACATTGACATGTAGTATATGTAACATTGACCTTGAGATTAGAAATTCTAACCCAGGAGAATAAATTCTAGACACAATTAGCAACGAATGTTACATATAATGTTCTATAGTAAAAGTTGATAGATTTTGAGTTAAATAGCGATGAACCCAGCTGGTGTTAAAAAAAACTTGGAAAAATTCACTTTTTGAGGTTAGAATAACTTTTGAGCAAATAAATTCCAGTTACTAAATAGTAGTTTTCGTGCCAAGGCCGTAAAGTAGAACTTTTTCAGCCGAGGCGCGAACATTACTTTTCGAGAGAGTATCCGTAAAGTTCTTAGCAATTTCAATACAATATTTTTTTTTGTACACGTGTTCGTAAAGACTGTACACGTGTTCGTAAAGTCGCACTTTACGTCCGCAAAACAGTAGGTAAAGTCGTACTTTACGGATACTCTATCGAAAAATTTTTTCTGTATTCTGAAAAACATTTGCAATGTGTACCCAAAATTTGGTGCATGTTAAAATTTTGATCGGACCACTTCACGTGGAATACCCATATATATAATAGCTATTAATTTAAGTTATCAGTAATTGATATATAAAAATTAATTATTAACTAAATTCGTCAGTAATTAATAATTAAAAATTTAAATAAACGGTGAGTTAAAACATATTATATGATATATGTACACGGTACAGATAATCCACGCAAATGTATCGTAATATACTATATTAATATTTCATATGTGTTGTGATACCGTAGACGCAATGTATACACATGCGCGCGCGCGCACTATATGCCCGATGTAGAATATGTTGGTCAGGCCAGGAACCACCTTAAATTTTAGCTATTAACTTTGGAACACGCACGTCAAAAAGAATAAATTAATTAAGTAAATGTACAACGACGTAACCAAGTCCGATTGGTTAAGAAGAACCGAAACTCCACCCTGAACCCTTGATATAAATAGGGACGTCGCGCTAGAGGTCAGAGTTCTTGCACCTTAGTCTTTCCTTTAGTAAGGTAAATCTTGTTTTCAAAAACAACCTGTTAATTCAACGCGGAATAAAGTAAGAGAATAGAAAATTATTTCTCAGTCTCATTAAATCATTAGACACATGTCATTTTCTATTATTAGTCTATACCGCATTTATATTATACGTAGAATAATAAAGAATAAACTTTGTTTTTTATTAGCAACTTACTTGCATATCGCTAAGTCTTAAATGTTGCCAGAGGTATTAGAATATTGATTAAGGAAAGATCGAGAAAGGGCAGTTGCCTTACCACTTGGCTACCGGCAGTGTTGCCAGATGGAGGTATTTTTTCTTTGTTGCACTCACACAGTATAACCTTATTTACATTAGATATGTCGCGTCCCGACGAAAATTATATTATTATTTTTCGTAAAAAGTACTGCGTAGTTTAGAATAAAAATACGGCGTAGAAGACGAACAAAATAAGGTTGATAAAGAATGATTCTAAGTAAATGCAGTAATATAAAATATAATTTATAAAGCTAAGGAACAGATTATTTTACGAGTGTTTCAAACGAAACAGAGACTGATACGTAGAGTTGAAGATATTATTCAAAGCCAATACGCACATAAGCGGGATCGCCGATAGTGAGATCGAAACGAAGGGTTACGCAAGAGTTTTTTTTGTACTGCACTATAAAATCAATGCTCGGAGAAGAGCCGGCAATGGGAAACATCGACTAGAAAATTCGAGCATTAGAAGGAAGTAATAAATTAAGCCGTTCTTTGGATAACGTCGCAGTAATAAAAGGGGGACAGCAAATTCTCCGAATTAACTACGAAGCGATACAGAAAATGCATGGGATTCGACAATTTTTAACTACGCACATCTAACGGTCCAATCGGGTGCAAGCACAGAAAAATCGAGAACTACTTACACAATTTCCATATAAGGCAAAGTGTAAGACAAGGAAGAAGTGTAAGATAAGGAGAGATGCATAGATTTTAGGGTATATAAAGAGGACCCAGAACAGACACAGCCACTCCTAAATTTTCATCTAAAGCTTTCGCAAGGCGAAGCTCTGCTGGACAACTCTTTGATTTTTATCCAAGGGCGTGGCTCTGCTACTTGAACTTTGAAATAATACGTATTAAAAATCACAAGAGGAATCGAGACGTATCATTGACACCTACAAGCCATAGTCGAGGAACTACGACTTCGACATCTGGAAATCGTCGAGCTCCAACAGCATACACATCTAACGTCGACGCCCGCAGGTCTAGCAGGACATTATACGGCAATCTGACACCGCTACCCACGTTCAAGGCGGACCTTCGTTCCTCACCGAATATACACACACATATATATATATATATATATATATCTATATATTTGGGTACTTAAGGTATATTCTTTTCGGCTATCTATACGCTTGTATTATTCGTAAAGGCAACCTGATATTTTATGTTATTTCGATTGCTGAACCAACCGTTTTTCTTTTAAAACAATTATTATTACATATTACAATTTATTAACTATAATTCATGTTTTAAACGACAACCATTTTTTTTTATTTTATCTGCATTTACTTATAATGATTCCTATTTCAATTATTGATTATTAATGTTTATAATAAAATAACCTTGTGTATTTTTTATTCTATAATGTGTTAATATGTTCGCCGTACATTTGTTTATTTAATCAAAATTAATCGTTATTCGACTTAAATAATTTTATACAATTGTTAATAAAATAGTGTAAATTTTTGTGTTTTTGCCCATTAAAAAGCTGTAATAATTTAGTTTCACGTGTTCATTTAAAGAAAAACAGCATATTATATTTAAATAAATAATGCATAATTAATACGAAATAAAACATATATTATTTTATTTATCCCACATTATATCCTGCATCTCTACTCTCAAAATAACTTCGCTCGCTACTCCCGGAGACGTAAGGCTAGTCCTAGTCAAACAAGAGCGAAAGGAACGCGAATGGTTTATTAACCATTTGCCTTCTTGTAATATTTTTTATGGTAATTGGTGCAAGTCTGGACGTGACAGATAATAGAGGACAGAAAAACCCTAAATGGTAACCCTGGCTACCGGGAACCCGACGATTCCACGCACCTTGTACCTTGAAGTCTTTATTTCTCGATATTTCCTTTAGACATCCTCCCTCCCCGCTTATCAAATTTCAACCTTAGTATTCTATTTTAAATTTTGACTCTAAATCGCCCGTACATGTAGTTATTACAAAGTATTATATGAATTTTAATCTGTATTTCCGAGCTCATTTGTGTTGCTCAATATCTTTTCAAATATTGCACAAAACCCTCTTTTATTAGCAACTTTCTTAGCGATATGCAAAATATAAAATAGAATACTAAGGTTGAAATTTGATAAGCGCGGAGGGAGGATGTCTAAAGGAAATATCGAGAAATAAAGACTTCAAGGTACAAGGTGCGTGGAATCGTCGGGTGCCCGGTAGCCAAGTGGTAAGGCAACTGTTCGGTAAGCAGGAGACCGTCGGTTCGATCCCAACCTGGGGACGTTGATCTTTTCTTTCTCGATCTTTCCTTAATTAATGTTCTAATACCTCTGGCAACATTTGAGACTTAGCGATATGCAAGTAATTTGCTAATAAAAGAGGGTTTTGTGCAATATTTGAAAAAATATTAAGGAACACAAATTAGCTCGGAAATACCGATTAAATTTCATATAATACTTTGTAATAAATACATGCACGGGCAATTTAGAGTCATAATTTAAAATAAAGTTTGTTGTTTTCCTTGCCAGACCTTCACTCGTTGTTGCATCTCAGATCTACCCATGCACGTATATGTCGGAAGAGTCTGTGACCTGTGCATCTTTGACGCTATACACATACTAAAACGGGGAAACCTCTATTTTACTTTAACTTCATTCCTTTAATTTATCTACGTTACATCTATCCTAAGCCGTAACATATGTAATTGTATGTTTAAAAGTAATTGTTATGTATTATTGTTCTGAATAATATAGTAAGTACATTACAATACAAGTGCGCGAAACATGTTAGGTACTGTTCGATTTTAAAAAATTATATTTTATTTAATAAATGAGAACCGAACTCAATATAGGCTGTTCTCTTACTTAAATACTTAAAAATTTGAGTACACTCCTACCTCCTTTCTTAAATAACTGTGACGCGCTTGATATGAGCGGGCTGGCTCGAAGTAGGCTGTGCGATTATCATTTTGTCCTCTGCAGTGCTTAGAGCTGTTCCTGTTGCTGAATTGGTAAGAAAAACTTGACGCATAGTATTAATACACGGATGTAAGATTTTTTTATTGCAGCTTAAAAATTAAGAAGACCGGACACTTCGAAACATCATTGTGGGTTACCGACCGAGTATTGTATATATGTGTATATAGATATATATATATATACTAGGGGGGCTTCGCCCCCCTTCGCGCTTCGCGCGCCAACCCCCTATTTTTAATTCGAAAAAGGTTTTTCGTAATTAATTTATTTAAAAAAATGTTTTAAATTGTATTATTTTTTTACTACCATGGACACCTTAAAAATTAAACAGATTCACACAACACCTTGAAGGTATTGCTATAGTTATTATAATTTATAAATAAAAGTTTACCAAAATTTAGAGTAATAAAATCAGAATAAAAATAATAAAAAAAATAGAGACATATTAAATGTTAACTGTAAATTTTAAACTATATGAATTCTTATAAAGCTTAAATTTATATTTTAATAATTATAAATGTTAATGAAAAATTAACTTACCAAAAATAGTAAAGTACATATACTTACTAAATTGTAGTATTTTAGTTAACAACTTATTAAAATTTTGGATTATTTGAAACGGTTATAAATAGAACTTCACCTCCTAAAATTAATTTATTTAATGACGAACGATCATCGCCAAAAGTTCTATGTCATTAATATTTTGTACTTTTAGAGTAATAAAACTTTCTTCTTAATTAAATTAATTTTTGTATTAGTTTTAAAGAATTATTTATAAAATTTTAGCGCTATATAAATAAAAACCTGTTCTTCCATTTCTCTCGTGATTCGTAATTTGCACCCTCTTTCAAAATTTGCGTTTTAATCAATAATTATATCCAATTTATTTTTACTATGCAGAGCCCAAATATTTATTTTGATTATTATAAACAAATTCATTTCTTAAATATCCTTCTGTTTCTAATAAATACATACTTGTTTATTTAAAATATTGTGTTATATAAATATAAATTATCTACACAATTATATATCCATACAATTTTGAAATATTAATTTAAAAAATATTTAAATTAAATGCTCCTAAATTAATAGTTTTTGAAAATCTATTCAGTGTAATTCGTATTTTATATTGCCACTGTTAAAATTTGAATTTTCTTTTGCCTATACTGTTTATAATAGAATTATCTTAAAAATGCAAGAATTAATATATTTAATTTTTAACCCATTGTATATATCATATGGATATTTGGAAAAGTGTATGTTATACTTGATTAATATTTATTTCATCTTCAAACAATTTTGCATTTGTATTTAAAGCATTACATTGAATTTTAGATCCGTTATTATTATTGAGTATACGTTTAAAAATTTTATGAGTTTTATCAAGAATGAGTAAACAAATACACATTCTTTCAAGTTATGTTCACAACTTTTTTTTTGCGCACGGAAAAAATACATATATTATGTATTCTTGAAAAAACAATTTTAAAATATATATATATGGGTGGTTCTCTGTGACATCGAAGATGAAAAAAATAAATATTGCTATAACTGTGGGAATATGTTTTAGAGGTATCCAGTAGTTCTCCTGAATTTTTTCAGATTTTTTCTCGGCCATTATTTTAAGTTACAAAGAGTCAAAGTTGACATTTTAGCACTTTTTTGCATTATATGCCCATTTTCATGAATTTCTAGCTCCCAGAGGATGCATTTTTCACTAAAAACATAAGTATGACTTTTTTTGTAAAATTTTCCGAACTTTTCATTAAAAATACTTTTAAAGACATAAATGTATGCTGTCACACTCTTGTAAGCCATTTAAACCTTAAATAGTGAAAATCAGCAATTCTGCTCCGGACTCTGGTAACCTAATACTGTCTGAAAGATGGCTTTTTATAGTCAGAAACTGCCTAAAAATTTTCAGAGTGGGTCTAAATCATTAAGATCACTTATGGTCAAAATATCCGGGAAAAGTGCCCGAAATATTAATAGAAATGTATATTTGTTGCCTTCTAACGATGAATCTAGTAGCATGATCATTGCAAAAAAATTTATGCACTTACCTTGAAATGGTAGAAAAGTATCTCCACTTGTTTCAGTATCCATCTAATCCCCTGTAAACTGCTAAAAATACAAATATTATTATAAAATTATAAAAAATTATTTTTTAATCATTTATAATGCTGGATTTTTAGTTTTACATCCCTTACAAGAATTATAATACTAATCTGAAGGATTACTATAAACGTATCAACATTATTATTATTATTATTATTCAGCAATACATTGTTTAGATTTCACAAACTTGTCACTGTCACGTTATCATATTATTCATTATAATTATATATCCGATTTATTTATATATCTTTTGTATTAAATACGTATATTCAGTTATTGTAATAATCATGTTTATATATTTATAGTAATCCTTCAGATTAGTATTATAATTCTTGTAAGGGATGTAAAACTTAAAATTGAGCATTATAAATGTTTAAAAATTTATTTTTTACATTTGTATAATAATATTTGTATTTTTAGCAGCTTACAGGGGATTAGATGGATACTGAAACAAGTGAAGATACTATTCTACCACTCCAAGGTAAGTCCACAAATTTTTTTGCAATGATCATGCTAATAGATTCATCGTTATAAGGCAACAAATATACATTTCTATTAATATTTCGGGCACTTTTCCCGGATATTTTGACCATAAGTGATGTTAATGATTTAGACCCACTCTGGAAATTTTTAGGCAGTTTCTTACTATAAAAAGACATCTTTTAGACAGTATTAGGTTACCAGAGTCCGGAGCAGAATTGCTGATTTTCACTATTTAAGGTTTAAATGGCTTACAAGAGTGTGACAGCATACATTTATGTCTTTAAAAGTATTTTTAATGAAAAGTTCGGAAAATTTTACAAAAAAAGTCATACTTATGTTTTTAGTGAAAAATGCATCCCCTGGGAGCTAAAAATTCATGAAAATGGTCATATAATGCAAGAAAGTGCTAAAATGTCAACTTTGACTCTCTGTAACTTAAAATAATGGCCCAGAAAAAATCTGAAAAAATTGAGGAGGACTACTGGATACCTCTAAAACATATTCCCACAGTTATAGCAATATTTATTTTTTTCATCTTCGATGTCACAGAGAACCACCCATATATATATATATATATTATATAAATATTCCGCCGCACGCACACACGCCCACATACATACATATATATATATATACATATATATGGGCTATTTCACGTCAAGTGGTACGATGAAAATTTTAAATCACTCCAAAATTTGAGAACAGGCTGGAAACATCTTCCAGAACATACAAAAAAAATTTAAGTGTTAAAAATAATTTGCTTAAGAGTTATTCGACCATAAAAAGTGGAAATTTTTCAATTTTATAGAAAAACTTCTATTTTTAAAGCCATTTATCTCAAAATATGTTGATTTTTTTGAAAAAACATTACAAACAACTTTTGTTTAAATTAATCTTTAGAACTTATCTACCCTGGTTACATTTCTTAATTTTGAAATCTCGAAGAGATAGAACACCCGGACATATTGAATATCAAAAAAAGGCTACCACACCATAATCGATTTTAATCTCACCTCTCAAAAGTTCACATTTTTCGCGATCTTTCGAATGGCTTGGGTTAGCTTATTGGCCAAGACCGCTGTTGTAAGTTATGCCTCATAAACCTCATAAAATCACTAATTTTCACGTATTTTAGGACATAACTTACACCAAAGGTGTAATATATATAATATATATATATATGTGGTAATGAACAATTAACTTACCAAAAATAGTAAAGTGCATATACTTAATTGTAGTATTTAGTAAAAACCTATTAAAAGTTTAGATTGCTTTAAACGGATCTAAATAGAACTTTACCTCCTAAAATTAATTTATTTAAGTCATCGCCAAGAGTTCTATATGTCATTAATATTTTGTACTTTTAGAGTAATAAAACTTTCTTCTTAATTAAATTAATTTTTGTATTAGTTTTAAAGAATTATTTATAACATTTTAGCGGTATATAAATAAAAACCTGTTTCTTCCATTTCTCCCGTAATTCGTAATTTGCACCCTCTTTCAAAATTTGCGTTTTAATCCATAATTATATCCAATTTATTTTTCCCTTTAGTTACAGAGCCCATATATTTATTTTAATTATTATAAACAAAGGCATACCTTAAATAACCTTTTGTTTCTAATAAATACATACTTGTTTATTTAAAATATTGTTTTATATAAATATACGTAATCTACTTACTTATATATCCATACAATTTTTAAATTTGATTTGAATAATATTTAAATTAAATACTACTAAAATAATAATTTTCGAAAAACTTTTGAAATGTAATTCGTATTTTACATTGCCATTGTTAAAATTTGAATTTTCTTTTGCCATTACTGTTTATAATAGAATTATCTTAAAAATGCAATAATTAATGTATTTAATTTTTAATTTATTGTATATTTCACATATAGATATTTGGAAAAGTGTATGTTATACTTGATTAATATTTATTTTATCTTCGAAAAATTGTGCATATTTTTAAAAACATTACATTAAATTTTAGGTTCGTTTTTATTTTATGAGTTTTATCAGGAATAAGTAAACTAATACACATTCTTTCAAGTTATATTCACAACTTTTTTTTGCGCACGGAAAAAATACATATATTATCTATTCTTGAAAAAACAAATAACACGTACACACACACACGCACACACATACACACACACACACTTCTGGGTTAGAATTTCTAATTTCAATGTAAATGTTATATAAAATACATGCCAATATTCAACTTAAAAAAAGTGTAAGTGCGCTACAATTGATTTTTTATCGAAAAGTTTGAAAGAAAGCTTGGAGCAATACCTTTCAAATAGTCTGTACCATTTTTATGGCCTTCAGTTCTGTAAAAAGTTATGATAATTTAAAGAAAGAGAAAAAATTCACAAAAAACGACATGATAATTCCCATTTAAATTTAAAAAAAATTTCGTGTTTTTTAAATTATCATAACTTTTTACAGAACTGAAGGCCATAAAAATGCTACAGACTATTTGAAAGGTATTGCTCCAAGCTTCCTTTTAGGCTTTTGTATAAAAAAATCAATTGTGGCGGCCTTGCACTTTTTTCAAGTTGAATATTGACATGTAGTTTATATAACATTCACTTTGAAATTATAAATTCTAACCCAGAAGAATAAATTCCAGACACAATTAGCAACGAATGTTACATATAATGTTCTATAGTAAAAATTGATAGATTTTGAGTTAAATAGTGGTAAACCCAGCTGGTATTGAAAAAAACTTGGAAAAATCCACTTTTTGAGGTTAGAATAACCAAAATAAGATTCCAGTACCTAAAAATTTTTTTCTTTATTCTGAAAAACATTTGGAATGTGTACCCAAAATTTTATTCATTGTAAAATTTTGAGCGGACCACTTCACGTGGAATACCCCATATATTGTGACGGAAATCGTCACACAATCTATTCACGACGAATAGAATATTTAAAATCCTGTTAAATGTAAGTCGTCGGAGCCTTTGGTATGTCAAGGCCAACCGACGACATTTGTTTACAGAATCAAGTGTACAATTACGCGCGCAATAGTACGTAGGGATGAGAGCGCGAAAGTGTGTGTGTGTTTCCCACTCTCATCCCTTTTTCGAAAATTAGGCGATTGCCTAATCAGTACGTCCCGATCCGCCGCTCGAGGCGGACAAAACCTTATCCGGACCGATAGATAGTTTTGGCTAATAAGGCGCGTGAGGCGTAATAAAGCCAACGGTTACCCGGAACATCCTCGTGAGTGAGCCGCGAGTGATTTCGTGTGTGTGTTAAGGACGGGAAGTGTTGAGTGAGTGCGGACGCGGTTCGCGAGGCACTCGCCGCGGCACAGGGCTGCCTTCTACCACCGCAGCCGACGTCGTCCTCCGTTGCCCAGGAGGACAAAGGGACACGGATCGGCTGGGCCATCCACGGGGCGCACCCCGGTAAGTTTGTGCTTATATTACCGTGCGTTCCCCCCTTTCTTCCGAGTGTATGAGAGTGTGTACATCGGGAGTGTATTCGGGTACGCCGGTACCCGAATAGCGGAGATCGGAACAGTCAACCGCAGGCGAGTATCTCGATCCGGTTGGCTCCCGATACTTCCGCCCGCGCGAAAGAACATTGTCGCGGCACACGGCCTGGATGGCCATTTTGTTAATTATTTAAAATAAACATTTCATTTATTTTATTTTTAATAGTGTGTTTATTTTGTTCTCCCCGCTCCCGCCGACATTCATTTAATTTTCATATCGTGTCGAGGCAAGGAGGATCGCCCGAATCCTCCACACCGTTCGTCCCAGCGAACTCGCGTTCCTGGCGACAGCCGCAGTTCGGTAAACAAATAAATTAATTGTGTGCGCGGTATTGGGCAACGCGGCCCAACGGTTAATTTTAATTATTAATAATAATTAATTATACCGGGTTCGCGAATACCACGTCACAATATATATATATATATATATATATATATATATAAATATATATGTATCTATGTATGTACTATGGACTCTGGAATCATATATATATATATACATATATATATATATATGTATGCCCATATAAGGGGAGTGAAAAATTTTTATACACAGCGGCATATATTAGAACCCTGAAATCTTATACCGAACGGCGGCAAACTATTTATATCGCCTTAAAAATTAAACAGTTTCACACAACACCTTGGAGGTATTGCTATAGTGCTTTGGTTTTATACCAAAAATTTAATTTTTTTTTAATACGATTATAATTTATAAATAAAAGCTTTTACCAAACTTTAGTGTAATGAAATCAGAATAAAAATAATAAAAATAATTGAGACATATTAAATGTTAACTGTAAATTTTAAACTATATGAATTCTTATAAAGCTTAAATTTTATTTTAATAATTATAAATGTTAATAAAAAATTAACTTACCAAAAATAGTAAGGTGCATGTACTTAATTATAGTATTTAGTAAAAACTTATTAAAATTTTGGAGTATTTTAAGCGGATCTAAATAAAACTTTACCTCCTAAAATAAATTTATTCAATGACGAAGGATCATCGCTAAAAGTTCTATGTCATTAATATTTTGTACTTTAAGAGTAATAAAACTTTCTTCTTAAATAAATAAATTTCTGTATTAATTTTGTCACTGTTAAATTTTGAATTTTCTTTTTCCATTACTATTTATAATAGAATTATCTTAAAAATGCAATAATTAATGTATTTAATTTTTAACCCAGTGTATATATCACATATGGATATTTGGAAAAGTGTATGTTCACACACACACACACACGCACTCGCACGCACACGCACACGCACACGCACACGCCCACGCACACGCCCACGCACACGCACACTCACACTCACACACACACACACACACACACTTATATATATACGACATATATATATAACATATATATGACATATATATGGGTGGTTCTCTGTGACATCGAAGATGAAAAAAATAAATATTGCTATAACTGTGGGAATATGTTTTAGAGGTATCCAGTAGTTCTCCTGAATTTTTTCAGATTTTTTCTGGGTCATTATTTTAAGTTACAGAGAGTCAAAGTTGACATTTTAGCACTTTTTTGCATTATATGCCCATTTTCATGAATTTTCAGCTCCCAGGGGATGCATTTTTCACTAAAAATATAAGTATGACTTTTTTTGTAAAATTTTCCGAACTTTTCATTAATAATACTATTAAAGACATAAATGTATGCTGCCACACTCTTGTAAGCCATTTAAACATTAAATAGTGAAAATCAGCAATTCTGCTCCGGACTCTGGTAACCTAATACTGTCTAAAAGATGCCTTTTTATAGTCAGAAGCTGCCTAAAAATTTCCAGAGTGGGTCTAAATCATTAAGATCACTTATGGTCGAAATATCCGGGAAAAGTGCCCGAAATATTAATAGAAATGTATATTTGTTGCCTTATAACGATGAATCTATTAGTATGATCATTGCAAAAAAATTTGTGCACTTACCTTAGAGTGGTAGAAAAGTATCTTCACTTGTTTCAGTATCCATCTAATCCCCTGTAAGCTGCTAAAAATACAAATATTATTATACAAATGTAAAAAATTAATTTTTAAACATTTATAATGCTGAATTTTTAGTTTTACATCCCTTACAAGAATTATAATACTAATCTGAAGGATTACTATAAATATAAACATCATTATTACAATAACTGAATATACGTATTTAATACAAAAGATATATAAATAAATCGGATATATAATTATAATGAATAATATGATAACGTGACAGTGACAAGTTTGTGAAATCTAAACAATGTATTGCTGAATAATAATAATAATAATGTTGATACTTTTATAGTAATCCTTCAGATTAGTATTATAATTCTTGTAAGGGATGTAAAACTAAAAATCCAGCATTATAAATGTTTAAAAATTAATTTTTTACATTTGTATAATAATATTTGTATTTTTAGCAGCTTACAGGGGATTAGATGGATACTGAAACAAGTGAAGATACTTTTCTACCACTCCAAGGTAAGTGCACAAATTTTTTTGCAATGATCATGCTAATAGATTCATCGTTATAAGGCAACAAATATGCATTTCTATTAATATTTCGGGCACTTTTCCCGGATATTTTGACCATAAGTGATCTTAATGATTTAGACCCACTCTGAAAATTTTTAGGCAGTTTCTGACTATAAAAAGACATCTTTTAGACAGTATTAGGTTACCAGAGTCCGGAGCAGAAATGTTGATTTTCACTATTTAAGGTTTAAATGGCTTACAAGAGTGTGACAGCATACATTTATGTCTTTAAAAGTATTTTTAATGAAAAGTTCGGAAAATTTTACAAAACACAATAAATTACAGTAACTAACAATAAATAGTTTATTTTAGTAATATTGAGGAATAATAGTGCCATATTGTTTGAATGCAAGTATACGGTTAGTCTGTTTTTTTCATAAAATGCATTTGATCTCTTGTTTTAAGAAATTTGCCTAAAAACACCATAACTTTGTCTGAAATGCTCTGCCGCACTCAAACTTTGCGTTATTTTGAAGGTAATTAGTCATCGATGAATTAGATTTTTGGATGGATAAAATATTTTTGATCGTACAACCCTTTTTTTTTACTATAAAGGTTTTTATTGATTGTAACTATATTCAAAGTTTTAAAATAAAATAAATGAAATATTTGAACTGATTCTTCTTGAAATTAATAAACTTTTTCAAATTAAATGTATATCAGAAAAAATTGTTAGATTTTGAGTTATTAAGTGATAAACATGGCCAAAAAGTCAATTTTTTCAAAAAATTCGATTTTTTGATTGGCTACAACTCTGGTACTATTTGAAAATTCGTGAATTTATTGCTTGTTTATATTATAAGTTATATGATAAATGAATTTATTGATCTCCACAAGCGAAAGAAATATTCCTCACAACTCAAGTAAGGCGGACTGTATTAATACCAGCCTCTATAGAAACCTCACAGGATGAGTGTTTGAAAAAAGACTAAAACAAGCTAAGTCAACAAATATATATAAAATTTAATTGATTGTAATATAAAATTAATAAAAACTTAAAAAGATGGAAAAAAATAAGAAAAGAAAAGAAAATTTATTGTATTTCGCCCTGAGTATGCCTGGTGGGCTCATCAGTAGAGTCCAGGCATCTCGTCTCTAGATACAGATGAAAGATATACAAATTTTTGAAAATCTGCTCTATCCCGACGAGGAAGACATGGGGTATATATGCCCTACCGATAGCAAACTTTATTAAGTGCCACATATTAACAGGTAGCCCCCTAACGCACTTACATAGAACTAATGTCTTAATCGTCAGAATATTGTGACATAAGGCATTTTTGTGATCTAATGCCGTATAATTTGAAAATTCGTGAATTTATTGCTTGTTTATATTATAAGTTATATGATAAATGAATTTATTGATCTCCACAAGCCAAAGAAATATTCCTCACATCTCAAGTAAAGTCAACGAGATGCCTGGACTCTACTGATGAGCCCACCAGGCATACTCAGGGCGAAATACAATAAATTTTCTTTTCTTTTCTTATTTTTTTCCATCTTTTTAAGTTTTTATTAATTTTATATTACAATCAATTAAATTTTATATATTTTTGTTGACTTAGCTTGTCTTAGTCTTTTTTCAAACACTCATCCTGTGAGGTTTCTATAGAGGCTGGTATTAATACAGTCCGCCTTACTTGAGTTGTGAGGAATATTTCTTTGGCTTGTGGAGATCAATAAATTCATTTATCATATAACTCTGGTACTAATTGAAATTCAGGTCTAAAAATTTAGCTACACTCTATTCAAGTAGTTTTTTACTGATTCCATACATTAAAACAAAATTCTATTTTTTAACTGGATCACTTCACATGGTATCTCCCATATATATCTGTGTGTGTACATAAAATATGTATGTAACAGTCCTGCCAACCTACCTAAATCAAGTCCCTACATCATAACAAATTCTAAGCGCCCTCTATTTCAAACTAACCTTCCATTGTACTGCACAAGTTTCCAATTTAGTTATTTACAAATAAAACGCGATAGAAATATTTTTAGTTCAATGCTGGCATTCCATTCTTTAGATAATTCTTGAAATAATAAAATTTATACGAAAATAACCAATTAATGCGTAGCTTGTCAAAATACATAATTCAGATGGTATTATATAATGTTCTTATGTTTATTTCATTTTGCTACTCCATGCATGGATTATCAATCAGTTCATTACATGTTTTGTTATAAATAAGTAACTTAGTTGAAGTTCAATTATAAAAATAACATAATAAGTGAATTTAATGTTTGTTTGGTCACAAATTCACGATGATTAATGACATGCCTTTGTATCATAAATAAATTCAGAAATTCAGTTTTACGTATAAAGTTATTATTACACATGACTTTATATTGTACCCAAATATGCAAATGTATCTTTACTTAAAAAGAATATGTTAATGATTCACGCATTCAATGAGTGATCCATTAACTATTATGTTCAGTGTATAAGACAGGCATTCAACGAGTGATCTGTTAACCGTTATAGTTCAACGTGCCACACATGCCTTCATGTTGCATATAAATTATAAATTTATGCTTCCTTAAATCTCAATAAATGAATAATATAGGCATTCAACGTGTGATCATTGGATCTTTATTGTTGTCACACATGCCTTAAAATGGTACACAATATGCAAATTGATATTTGTTTAAAACTCAATACAGGCATTAAACGTGTGATCTGTCAATCTTTACAGTCCACTATATCATACATGCCTTTAAATTTAACACAAATCAAAAGGCGCGATAGCGCCTGACGCGAGTATAGGAGCGAGAGCCATCATATACAACTAACTAGCCCCCCCAAATTTTTACTTTTTAACCACTTCAATATTACATTATTTATTTGTGCTATTGGCCACGCATTACGTTCCTTATTTATTAATCTTTACCGTACAACAAGTTTTACACGAATTTATTTACGCACAATCAAGAAAATCAATGCCAAAGATATTGCTTGCTGATTTCCTTTCCTCAATTTTCGTCTTCTCCCTTTTGATATATATAGTCAACTTTAAACAAAATGAGATAGAGGTAGTATAGGAAAGGCATGAGATAGAAAGAGAAACAATGCTTTCCAGCCCGTGAGAGAGCGCGTACAGAAGTAAAAACTTATAGAAGAAGTTCAAACGTGGCCACGAGAGGGAGCTAGTTTCAGGTGAATACTTTTGTCACAGCTGAATCATCTGGCTGATTTTGTGTGAAAAGTTATGAATTAAAATTATTTATTTACGTAATTATTTCCAATATCTCACATTATTCCGTTTAGGTATTTCTTATTGCAATGCAGATACTATTGCAAGGTAAAGATTTCATATTATACTAGCATGTCGACCTTTGACATCTCGACGAGAGAAAGAGAATGAATGAATGAATGAATAAATTTTATTTGGCCTTGGGGTTGAGACCCCGTAGGCACTAGTATATAAATACATTTGAGAATAATTACAATAATAGTAAAATAATACAACAATAGCGTATATAAAATTTAAAATATAAAACAATAACATAATAATAATAATAACAACAATAGTTATATAACAATATTGGTTAACAATTTAAAATACAATATGTATATATAATAATAAATAAATAATTAAGTATAAATAAAATTATTACAAATCGACAAAAAGAGAGAGTGAGAGAGAGAGAGAGAGAGAGAGAAAGACAAACATTGATAAAATTCTAACTAACCATCAAAACAATGTTTTCATTTCCATGCAAGTGATGGTATAACATTTTTTAATCTTAAAGTATAATATTATAAGAATTGCACAAAAAATAAATGTATATTATTACATTATTTTAATTATATTTATTATATTATTAATTCATTTTATTTATATAATTTGATGTGTTTGCTTTAAGTTTATATTATTTGAAGGGACTTATGCTTGTATTTTTATAATGAATTCCTCATGATATCTCAATGTTTTCCACAATGACAAAAATAATTTAAAAAACAATATATTATAATTAAGTGGATGCTTTATCGTTCTCTATCCTAATTAAAATTACTGAATAATCATTTTATTTTCTATATAAAGCCAATATATGTGTTCGATACTTTGTCAAGTACATAATATTTAATAATTATATGGACTATAACATATGTTGAATGATATTCTTTCCAACCTTGAGTGAAATGATTGCTTAATAGTTATATGTACTGACTTAAATAATTTAAAAGAATGTTGATAAGTTATTGTTCTCTTTACATATATTTATTGAATACCTTTTTTATTATTTAAATAAAATCAATGTGTCAGTTGTTTGGTAAGTGTAAAAGGCATTTAATAATTTTGTAACTTTCACATGCCTATAAAATGTTTGATAGTGACACTGACTAACATATATAGTTAAGTAATTAAATAGAATTTCTTGTGTTGTACTAAAATTATAATATTAAAATGTACTGTTGTCATTAATTATTATAGTAACACAATAATATAGAATTTAATTTGTTACAAATAAATTTAGCTTAATTAAAACTATAAGTGCATCATATTAAATTCACTGAATAAGAAAGGGTTATTTTTAAAGTATATTAATTTGAAGCAAATAACGTCTCTGAAATGAAAAATTTTTGGTACAAAGTAAAATTAAAGAAAATTTGCTGTGAGGAACATTTTACCTTGTAAATATTATCATAAATCTCTGAAGATACAGCAAAACAAATTTAAATTTAAGTGACGAGAGGCTACCTAAAAAGTGCACTATTATAAGTATGTAAATATATATATATATATATTTCATAGGATTTTTCTTATTTGTTTAATGGTATTCATTCGCTGGAGTTCTTCATTTGACTCTGGTTAATTACTTTACTGACTTTGTATAAGTGCAGCTTATACATGATTCAAAAACAATATGTACTGAGAGCTGCATTGATATAAGAATTGAAAGAATTGAAAGTACCAACATAGGATAATTCTGTAATTGAGTCATTGATTTAATTAATGAAACAAATTTTGTGTAAGTAAATAATTGTGGTTCTGTCTTAAGTCTAACTATAAACTGAAATATATATAGTCCCACATATAGCATAAACTAATGTGTTATAATATAATAATGGGCAAATTTTAGTCGCTTCGAGAAGAAACTTTCTATTACATGTGCCAGTCCAGTTGTAATCTAAACTATATAGTATATATTTAGATTAACATAATTATATTTAAGGAATAAATCGATGATCCTTTATTCTAGGCAAGTTTAATTGTGACTTGTCAAGAAGAGAAAAAAATACATTGTACATATTATCTAATGGATATATGGTATGGTGGCGTAATTCACTGTTAACCGTAGTTGTATTTTTCTTTGAATAAATGATTATTAGATATGTCATAATACACAAATTTGTTTGTAAAATAAATACAATGCAACTAGGAAATGTTTCATTTTACTGTTTTGTAAGAAATAACCATTTTTTTAACGCATAAATTACAATTATACTCTGATGTATTAATAAAAATACCTTCTACGAAAATGTCAACATTTGCAAGTATGGTTTCCAATCACACTTTCAAAAATGTGATCTGATAAAAAAATCTTTAATTATTACTCCCATCCTATTTCTACTTATATATTTTGCTTAAACTCCATAAAAAATTTCTGCAATAGAAAGTACTGAAATCGAAGCGGAATAATCGACAAGTATTTTGTACCATACCATACACTGAATTTTTTTTAATTAAACTTTTATATATTTTGCTTAAACTCTATAAAAAGTTTTAATTAATTTCCACAAAACTGATAAAAAGGAAACTTCTTTTTTTTAATTTTCTTTAAATAAACAATGCCTATCCTTCCCGTGCTTTACATCAGTAGATAAACAATTTTATAGAATAATAACCTTTTTTATATGTAACTTATATTCCATAATAGTTTTCTACAATTGAAAGTACTGAAATCAAAAACACCTTCCAAGAAGGTGTCAAAACCCGCAAGTATTGTTATTCTAATCAAACTTTGAAAATTGTTATTGTTATTTGATAAATAAATAATTTTAATTCCAACTCCCTTATTTTATCTATTTCTTTGAATTTTAATTAAATATTTTTTTTAATATTACAAAATTTACATATAAAAAATTTCTGCAATTGAAAGAACTGAAATCAAACTGAAATCGACAAGTATTTTGAATCGTACCATAAATATATATTTTAAATAAACATTTATATATATATATATTACTTAAACTTCGTAAAAAGTTTCTGCAATTGAAAGCATTGAAATCAAACTGTAATCGACAAGTATTTTGAATCATGCAAAAATGTCTACCAATCTGAATACAGATTTTTTTTATTAAAAGCATCTTATACTTTTACTTTTCATTTCTGGCCCTGCCATGTCTTACAGTAATAAATAAATAATATTAATGATGATAGACTTTATATTCTCTTTACTGTCACTAAGCCAGTTTAAGATTATCAATATTGATAAGTGCAACTACTGCCTACATATGCTACATTTCTTATTAAATAAATTTGTTTAATTGGAAGTTTTTAATCCGTTATGCGCCACATATGTGAAATGTAACTCAGGTATATTATTATAATGTTTTGGACATGGACGCTGGAGACTAGCCTATTGAGCACAAAAGTCCAAAGAGCACATTGGTAAGAAAGAGGAGTGGGGACGCGCGCGCAGCGTGAAACATGCGCTAGGAGAGCGCGCAGAGAGAACGGGCCATACAGTAGGTCTGTTCGTTTATAATTTGTATATAGGTATACTAGTATGCATTTACATAAAGTATTTGTAGGTAAAGAATGTTTGTTTATTTAATAATAATGTTAATCTACACTCACACGCTCACATCACGTATATACACATGTATGCCATATACATATTTACATATACATACACATATATGCATGCATGAATACATATATACATATATTCATAGTAATGCAAAATAAACGGACTCTACAGTTTATAAATTTAACACAAAAAATGATTTAATATTTTGGAATTATTATTAAATTAATAATTCACCAAAAGTTAATTATAGCACCTGATACACTGCAAACGAACAAGACTATATGTTTTAAGCTGTCCCCTTATTAATCAGTCTCGAAACTGTAAATTTTTGCTTTATAAACTTTTTTTATTAATGAAAGAAAAATAAAATACCGAAGTAAATGAATGTAACTATTTATAAATATAAAAAAAAATAATGGTTCTCGTTTCTTCCAATTACATTAATAAATTAATTTATTCTTATTATATAAATATTAATATTTCTAATGAATAAGAATTATTTTTACCCTCACCATCGAAAAAGTCTATATTTTATAAACCCCTATGTATGAAGTGAAATTGCAATTTATTTCTTCGATAACTTTATTCTCCGTAGACTTACTTTATTCCGTGTAGACTCATTTTTTATACCTCGTAGACATATTTTATTTATCAAAGACTTATTTTATTCGTCGTCGACTCATCTTATTTCATCGTACACTTACTTATTTATATTACACACTTAGTTGAGCCTTTCCTACTAATACAAAATTGACTTAAATTAATTATATTTATTTTAATATATCTAAAAATCTTACAATATTAAACAAAAATAATTAGTAGCCTGCGATGGCTCGGACGATAGGGCGTCGGGCTCGTAATCTGGAGGTCCTGGTTCGATTCCCAGCTCCGGCCGATTGATACAACCACCACTGGGCAATGTATTTTCACCAAGTGCTTTCTTCACCAAGACATCGTATGACTTCCGTCGCTGATTAGCACCGAATTGGGAGCATAAAAAAGAGCGTCGTTTAAATATAAAAAAAAATAGTAGATTATGCAACAAGGGAGTAAAGAAGGTGTTTTTTGCCCGAGTCGGTTTGACGCACGAGCGAAGCGAGGGCGTCAATAAAGACGAGGGCAAAGAACACCTTTACTGCCTTGTTCCATATATATACTGCTTTTTAACACAAGGGGTGTGAAATTCGCGTTTTAGATGCTTATAAAAAGGGAGTAAAGCTACCAAGATTTTGGTATAACCTCACTCTTACGGTATCGCTCTGTCTTTGTCTCTCATATGTACTTCTTATGGATCAGCTGACTTTTTCTCCCTAGGGAGAAAAAGATTAATTTTACTCCCGGTTATAGACATCAAAAACGCGCATTTTACTCCCAGAGTGTTAAAAAATAAATAAATTCCCTTGTATCAAAAAAAATTTCCTCCCGTGAATAAAGTTGCTAATTGGCTATTTATATTGCTATTTATTTATAATTGGCTATTTGTATATATAAATTTTCATCCTGATCATTTGAAAAAAGTCACTTTATATGATAATACATATATACAATAATACATTGCGCCAAAGGAGCACTCGCTGAGGGAAAATAGCATTTTGCGGCATGAGGGCAAAATATTATTTTTCACCCTGATCATCTAAAAAGTCTACTTTATTAACCTCTACGAGTGGATCCAGTGGATCCAAATTGCATTTTATTCCTTTGATCACTTTATTCCCCGTAGACTTACTTTACTCCCCGTACATTCATTTTATTCCCCGTAGGCTTATTTTATTCGTCGCAAACACATTTTATTCATCGTAGACTTTTTTTTTTGAACACTTAGTTTAGCCTTTTTATATAAATACAACATTAAATTTATTATTTTAAATTAAAAATATTAAATAATTTTACAATGTAAAAATTTAAAAATTAAAAAAAAATTTGTTATTGAAAAAAGTGACTTTTCAATGATCAAGGTGAAAAATTTTATATGCACTTAGAGAGTAAAAGGTGATTATTCCCTTAGATTAATGACTGCCGAAAACTAAAGTTCGGGCTGCAACTTTCATTCCAGGAATAAATGCTTTTTTTACTCCCTACGTGCATACATAACTATTAAATTTTGTTCAATTTTTCAATATTATAAGAGAATTTTTCATATATTTAATATAATATAAGTAATTTAATTTTGTATTTGTAAGAAAGGGCTAAATTAAAACGCTCTTGCGCAGAAACACACTGCATTAAGATCCATGTCACCATGTGAACTCAATTAAAAAAAATATTTTGGACCCTACTTGGAGATAAGGTGGAGATTGTATTGAAATTACACCTGTTACTAATGTATTGACAGATTATGAGAGGGCTTGAATGGGTCTCCTTTTGTGCGGTGCAGGTGTGTATAAAGAGACGCGCCGTTGGGGGGCGCCACACCCCTCAAATTTTCACACGGCACCAATATTTTTCACACGGCACTATCCAACCGGTTCGCGCAGGTTCACCCATCAGTAGTTGTTTGGCTCGCGTCTTTTGACCACCGAAACAATATTCCGCTCTCTTCATTACAAATTTTTTACTTATGTGTTTTGATTTATATATTTTTTACAATTTTGTATATATAGTGTTTAGTTTTTCATTTATTCATATAGTGTTTACAGTTATTATATATTTTATATTTAATCATAGCTTTAAGGTGTGTATATACATATGTACATAGTTTATCGCGCGGTTTGTTCAGTGTTTTTTATTTTTTTATTGTTTAATAAGTGTTTTGTTTATTCATTATTTGTTTTGTTTATTGTTATCGCGTAAATAAGTAATTAAGGGAGTTAATTTTGTGCGGTTACGTGCCATACATATATATATATATATATATACATATATATATAATCGCTTTCTTAAGCTTTATAAGAGAGAGCGCGCGCAAGAAGTAGTGGTGACTGTCGGTCTTACCCATTTATTCAATAAAAGAGACAGTGTAATATCAGGTAAGTTAATAGATACTTAATTTTCTTTAAAAGTATTATTTATATTCTATAACGATTAGTAGAAATTTCATGTTCTGTAACGGTTTTGCTATTTTTAAATATAAATACAAAAAGATAATAACAATTAACTACCGTTAAAATAATAGTCTCATTTACGCGATCAGCCGCTCAGTAATAATACGACTATAATAAGCCGTATAGGCGGAGGCGGCGGTAATCTTTATTTAGCGAAACGCGAGAAAAAGAGGGTAAACAATTAAATAAACAACAATGCAGTATTTAATTAATAACAGAAATAAATGTATTCGGGAAAAACAATAATACAGGCGCGTCGCAGCGCGCGAAACGCAGGTCAGTATACACGCGAGATAAATAAAGAGAGAAAGAGAGAGAGAGACTACAAGACTGGCACTTACAGTGCTTGAGACGCGATCGATGGTCAAACAACCAGGTGAAGTCTGCGTAGTCGCTACTCTTTAGCTTCCTGGGCTGCGTCGTGGCCAAACAAACTATTGCAACTTCACTGGATCACCAGCACAGCACCAGGATCACAAGCACAGGGCGATCAAAATATGGAGAAAACAAATCGCAAGGTTTCTCACGTCAGTGGCAATTAATCACACGGTTGACTTTTAATCTCTCGGCGGTTGAGATTAGTCGCTCCACGGTTGAGTTTAATCTAAGTGCTCTCGCACTTACGAACCGAAAACTCTCTCTCTCTTTCCCTACTTTTACCTTTACGAAGGTCCGCGAAAATCGCCGAAAATCGTCGAACGTCGACCTGTAACATCTGTAAATATTAATACACAGGCTAGACAGAGAGAGAGAATGTAACGAGCAATGTAATATAATCAAATATTACATTGATTCGTTACACTCCCCCCTTCCAGACGCTGGGTAGCCGAAGACGTACCAGCTCTGCATTTCTACTCTCTCTCTAGGCCAGAAGACAAAATGAAAATGGTAATTAACATAAATAATATTTATAAATAAATAAAATAAATTTATTTGTAAGCAAAACATCAGACAAAAGAAAATGGTAAGCAGGCCAACATATAAAAGATTTCTCTCTTTATTATAACAACAATTAAGAGCGATACGCCTTACGAAGATTACAAGATCGGAGAAAAGGTACGCGTAGATACATCAATCGCTCAAAGGAACATTTACGGTTTCTGCGACCGAGTGCGCTGTTCGATCGTTTCCACCGGGGATACGGGCTTGTTCTTTGAACCCTTCGGCCTTCCGCGCCTAATTTCCGTCATCGGAGGATTCGCGCATACAACGGTATTCGCGTTTAATCGCTCTTTAGAAGGGGCACGATCTACCGCAGTCATACGATTAACAATTACCCGAGTTTTGCGCGGCCTACCTCGCTTACGCTGTGCGTTCGCGCTCACAGGATCATTATCGTTGGACTCGTCGCTAGCTCTTCGCTCTGCGTTTAATCCCTCGCTGTCCCTCGTCGCATCCTCTCGATTTAATCTACTCTCCACAGATACGTCCGTTTGGTCTTCGTAGAATGGCTTAATATCACTGATGTGGCATTTACCTGCTTCTTTTCCATCATTGTCGATGAGCTCTACCACGTTTGAGCCGAGTAACGCCGAAACGATAAAAGGGCCGATGTACTTTGGAGCTAGCTTAGCAGCTATGCCTTGGGCAGTGGACGAAAGTATACGATTCCGCTTAGAAACTTTTTGTCCCACAGCAAATTGTACATCGCGGCGTTTTGAATTATAATATTCGGCCTGACGGGCTTGTGCGCATGTCGCTCGTTCAGCAGCTTGAGCTTGCAGCTCTGGCAACGTTTGCATACGCTGTTGCCAATTTTGAACAGCTGCTGCGGCTTTGCTATCAGCGACAGCTTAATCTTCCGAGAGACTAGATAATAGCGCTGCATGATGGGACGCAAACCGCCCACATCAATTTCATGCTCAGCTAAGTTAGTACAGCCTAGCTTTGCATTCGGAGCAGTCAAACGCTTTTCCAACAACTCATTGAGTTGTTTGCGTTGCGCTTCGTCAATATCTGCTAAGCCGACGGCAGCTAGCGTACATACATCGCCAATGCCGATAGCAGATACTTCAAGCTGAATTGCTTCGGCCACGTTCTCAATCACTAACTGATTTTCACGGGGCAACAAAACAGCATTAAATGCACGAATAAAGTCGGCACCGAGAATGCAGTCGGCGTCGAGATCGCTCATCACTAGTACGTCCAAGTAATGGCGTTCATTCGCTAAATCAAACGGCAGTTCCAAGCGTCCAAGGATTGGAACACTTTGACCGTTAGCGAGTCGTGCACCTGGTCCAATGTAAGGTGTTAACGGTTTTCCTATGGCTGATGCTATTTGCAAGCCTAAGGAATTAATAACCGTGCGAGCCGCCCCTGAATCGTACAAAGCACGTACGCGGAATCCACCGATTCCAATCTGCAGCCACCAGCGAGTAAACTGCGGAGTTTCCTTCTCCACTGGCGTTTCAGCGCGGGAATCGCAAACACCTTTTTCCGCTGATTGTCTGTCCACTCCGACAGGCAAAAGCGAGGGCACTTTTTCCGTTTGCGCAGGTACTGATTGTGACTTATCACCATCAGAGGTCTCACTAATAATTGGGGCGATAGGGACCTTATCTATTCGCCCCTTTTCTCGTTTCCCGAGCACTCAGGACAATCCGTCTTGATATACCCGGGCCAACCGCAGCGATAGCAGTACACACGCTCTTTGGAACCTGCTTTCTTATCGCGGTTGCGACTACGCGCGGATTGTCCATTAGTAATGGATGATTTATTTTTACCATCATCATTCCTCTCGGTACTAGTCACGCCAGATGGCTTATCAGAAACATTCTTTGCTCCTTTCGGCGCACCTGGTTTATGGAAATTACGCGCGGTTTGACCTTTCTTATTGGCGGAATTCGCAAACGAATTCGCATATTTACTAAATCTCTCATTTAGCATCTTCTCTAAGAGTTTGGCCAAATTTTCCATCGTAGGTTCTGCGATACTCGCTACTTTTACCGTAGCATCATCGCTAGCAGCTTTTCCGCCCTTCTTACCTCTGGTATCTGGCTGCTTATAAGCCACAGAAGGCAGAACGCTCTTTTCTGGCGGCGGAGGCGCGGGAAAATTCCGCTCTTCCTCGATAAGCTCTTCCGCCTGACGAGCTAGCTGCACAAGCCTATCGACGCTTGTAACTTTTTCTTTCGGAACTAACTTCCGAACAGACGGCAACATGTTAGCATACAACATGTCTAGCTGAAACTGCGTACTTGGAGGCGCATTCATTCTGCTAAATATAGTTAGCAAGCAGAAAATGTAATCGCGAGCAGGCTCTTCTCTACCCTGCTTGCGTGCTTGCGCTTCCGCCATTAAGCGCTGCTGAAAGTTCTGCTCAACGCCATAGCATCGTCGAGCAGCATTGCAAAAATCAGCCCAAGTATTCCAATCTTTCCGCGATTGGCGATACCAATGTAGCGCTACGCCAGTTAATAATTCCGAAAAAGCATTCAGCAAATCCGTGTCAGAAATATGCGCTAACTTGCGACATTCTTCCACGCGCTGAATAAATTCTTCGATGCTTTCGCGTTTTTCGCCGGAAAACTTAATATTCCACTGGCGAACTGTGCGACCTACGTCATGTGACTGTATAGGCGCTCTAGTCGACATATTCGACAAGATTTGCGTAAGTTGATCGCTTGTAACTACAGGCACATTTTCCCCCCTTCCAGACTCTTGCCAATCCGCAGGAGCTGGCAGAGACGAGAAATTAGACGTAGGAGTCGGAAAATTTAACGCGTTTGCGTTTAAACGCGATCCAAGCGACTTTTCCGTTTGCGTGTGTAATACCGCTTGAGGTGCTTCAGGATGCTTATTCGTTTCAAAATAATTTAAATTAAAAGTATCTTGAAAATTAACACTTTTGCGATTTTTCCGCTGCTTTTCCGCCGCAATTGACGTTTGCGTCGGAAGCTGCGTACTCGTCGCAAAATCCGCTAATTGCTGCCTTAGATAATTCAACTCCTTCTCTTGTTGAAAGGCAAGCGATTGCGTTCTACTCAACTCCAGGGCTAAACCCCTTGGAGCGTTGTAGACTACGCCATTAGCTAATGCACATAAAACGATATCATTATCTATTTTATTATTTTCTTTTGAAGAAAATACCGTTTTTGGTATCGCACCTCTTGATTGTAAATGCGTACTCGCTGCTTGCGTCGTCGAGTACGTAGTTGTAGTAGCGGTGGTTATCATCGCGGTCGAAATGGTAGGAATTGGCCTTACCGGTATGGTTGTGTTAAGCGTTTTTATCGAAGTCAATTCAAAATTTGATTTACAATTATTTTCGGCGGTGTTTTCCGCCGCGTTTTCCGCAAGGTTCCCCGCGATATTTCCCGCGTTAACCTCGCTATGCTGCGATTCCGCATCGGAATCGGCAAGTTGATCGTCATTTGACTTCGAGCTATTGACAAGCGGAGAGAATCCGCTCTCATCCGCTCGATTGAGATTTTCAAATTGTCTGTGCGCAATCTGTACTTGCGCTTCTTCGCTAAATTTCGCATGTTTCAAAATGGTGCAGAGTCTTTGTTCACGACGAGTCCGCGAAACTAAATCATCGTCACTAGTTGACTGGACGAAATCCGCGGCTGTATAATCGCCGCGTAAACGCCTATATAACCTGTCTACACGTACAAAGGGCGTACCGTCGCGCGTCAATTCTAGCTGATCAAGTACAGAATCGAATTGATCGCTTGTTAGATTCAAAATCCATCCTTGGATCTCAACTCCGTACGTTTGATCGAAACCACACTCGTTCATACACGCCATTTTGAATTATAGAAATTAAATAAAATTTAAATTTTAGGCCTTATTGGCAAAATAAATTCTCACAATTAAAAAAAATTTATTAAACAAATTACAAAATAATTGCGAATCGCTATCAAATTATGCGCAAATTCGCTTAACCAAATTAAATTTACTAAGATCAACCACTTTGTAAAAAAAACAAAATATTACAAATCTGTAATTTGTTAAAAATAAATTTTTCAATTGTTTACAAAAAAAAATAGAATTAAATTGAATTAGGGAATTTAATATACAAGAAATTTGAAGAATTTAAAATAAATTGTTTAAATATAATAATTATTTAAAAAAAAGACAAAATTTTAAATTGCGAAGAAACGCTATAAAAATTATTTTAATAATTTATAATAACAACAAAAAAAAATTAAATTGAATTCAAATTAAAAAAAAATTAATTTACTTTATTTGCGCACACGCTTACATACACCTACATACATGTACCGCGATACGCTACAATACTTATATTTACCGCGTAAATCACACACACACTTACACGCACGCACGCGAAATAGACTAACTCAACCTAAATTGCGATTATACAGTTTACGAGAAATTATTAGAAAAGCAATAATTATATTTTCTGCGGTGTCGCTAATAATTATTTAAATAAACAAATAAATAATAAAAGAAGCACGAAATAATTAATTAATTCGCGATACGCTAAAATTAAATCGAAAAGGAAAATCGATTTACAATTCGAATAATATAAGATTCAAAAGAATAATTTCGAAATGTATAGAAAGTACAATATTCGAATATTATTCGCTGCGTAAACACCGCGAATCACCGCGAAACGTAAACAATGCGCTCGCTCGCTCTCGAAATGCTCGAAATAAAATCTCTTAATTTAACACGTATATTGACTGAATTAAAACTTTTAAATATTAGAAATTAAATTTTGAGACTATTAATTGTCAATAATATGCGTATCGCTAATTACCATGCACGTTGGGCGCCATGTAACGGTTTTGCTATTTTTAAATATAAATACAAAAAGATAATAACAATTAACTACCGTTAAAATAATAGTCTCATTTACGCGATCAGCCGCTCAGTAATAATACGACTATAATAAGCCGTATAGGCGGAGGCGGCGGTAATCTTTATTTAGCGAAACGCGAGAAAAAGAGGGTAAACAATTAAATAAACAACAATGCAGTATTTAATTAATAACAGAAATAAATGTATTCGGGAAAAACAATAATACAGGCGCGTCGCAGCGCGCGAAACGCAGGTCAGTATACACGCGAGATAAATAAAGAGAGAAAGAGAGAGAGAGACTACAAGACTGGCACTTACAGTGCTTGAGACGCGATCGATGGTCAAACAACCAGGTGAAGTCTGCGTAGTCGCTACTCTTTAGCTTCCTGGGCTGCGTCGTGGCCAAACAAACTATTGCAACTTCACTGGATCACCAGCACAGCACCAGGATCACAAGCACAGGGCGATCAAAATATGGAGAAAACAAATCGCAAGGTTTCTCACGTCAGTGGCAATTAATCACACGGTTGACTTTTAATCTCTCGGCGGTTGAGATTAGTCGCTCCACGGTTGAGTTTAATCTAAGTGCTCTCGCACTTACGAACCGAAAACTCTCTCTCTCTTTCCCTACTTTTACCTTTACGAAGGTCCGCGAAAATCGCCGAAAATCGTCGAACGTCGACCTGTAACATCTGTAAATATTAATACACAGGCTAGACAGAGAGAGAGAATGTAACGAGCAATGTGATATAATCAAATATTACATTGATTCGTTACAGTTCATTGGTTTAAACTACACCCTGGTGGAAATTCAAAAATATTTTATAGTCACCAAAGTAGTTTATAGGTATAAAATATAGAAATTATAATATTTTGTAGAAAATGTCGATTAAATACCTATTTTATTGGTATAAAATAATTATACTATATTAAATAGCCAAATAATAGACACAAAATATGCTATTAAATTTAGCACTAGTTTTTATATCTATAAAAAAAGCTATAAAAAATATTTGTAAAAATAACCTAAAATTTAATTTTTAAAATTCAAAAAATTAAAAATATATATTGTCAATATACATTTAATGTATAATTATTTACTTAAATAAATTGTTAAAATTTTTTCTTATATATACAAACACTATTTTTAATAGGTAGAAACTAGGTATAAATAATAGCTTAAAAATAGAACTATTAAATACCTAGAAACTTTCTATATTATTTTTAAATAAATAGTTTGAATTTAAAAATTAGTATTATTTATTTATTTATTTGTAAATAAATTTATATTAGAAGAATGCCCTTTTACATATAGTAGCTAAATTATATATTATGTTTTAGGGTATAAATAAGTATTATAAAAGTATTCATATGCTTTTAAGAAATTATAATAATATAGAAAAAATGAAGAAGATATCTCTTTGGTAGACATCGTTAAGACCATCACTATTTAAATTAGTTAATTACTGCCTAACATCTTATGTATATAGATGAAAGAATAAATAACAATTATTAAGATATTAATACATGGATGATGATCTGTATATACAAGTTCCAAACATTTGTATATGTAAGCGTTGCGTTAGCTTAGTGGATAGAGCGTTTGCGTTTCGTGCGTGCGTTGCGGGGTTCGATTCCCGGTTAGGGCAAAAATTTTTTCAGCGTTTTTCTGCGCCAATATATGTAATTAGTGTAAATATATAAACTAAAACAATATAAAAATACCTATAAGTTAATTAAAAATAATATTGTCAATATACATTTAATGTATAATTATTTACTTAAATAAATTGTTAAAATTTTTTCTTATATATACAAACACTATTTTTAATAGGTAGAAACTAGGTATAAATAATAGCTTAAAAATAGAACTATTAAATACCTAGAAACTTTCTATATTATTTTTAAATAAATAGTTTGAATTTAAAAATTAGTATTATTTATTTATTTGTAAATAAATTTATATTAGAAGAATGCCCTTTTACATATAGTAGCTAAATTATATATTATGTTTTAGGGTATAAATAAGTATTATAAAAGTATTCATATGCTTTTAAGAAATTATAATAATATAGAAAAAATGAAGAAGATATCTCTTTGGTAGACATCGTTAAGACCATCACTATTTAAATTAGTTAATTACTGCCTAACATCTTATGTATATAGATGAAAGAATAAATAACAATTATTAAGATATTAATACATGGATGATGATCTGTATATACAAGTTCCAAACATTTGTATATGTAAGCGTTGCGTTAGCTTAGTGGATAGAGCGTTTGCGTTTCGTGCGTGCGTTGCGGGGTTCGATTCCCGGTTAGGGCAAAAATTTTTTCAGCGTTTTTCTGCGCCAATATATGTAATTAGTGTAAATATATAAACTAAAACAATATAAAAATACCTATAAGTTAATTAAAAATAATAATAAGGTTCGCGAAAGAAAAATTCTTTTCAATTTTTTTTTTGAGTTATGTATATATAAATACTTTTTAATTTCTGCATTATTTTTGTATTCTTTAAAAATGCTTTAAAAATCCTGATTGCTCAATTTATGAGATAGGTAAATTATTTTATATTAATAAAATATTAGGAGTAGTTTAGGTTTTCCTCGATATTGATGAACAAACCATATTTATTTATTTGGCGACGTTTCGATGGATATCCTCCATCCTCATCAGGCTATACCTTTTTATTAAAAAATGATTTCATTTTACAACATCTTTTAAACACAATTTTTACATATATAAATCTAAGTTACTTACTATTTCGTCAATATATAGTACACACATATTATTAACAGCATCTCTGATGCGTCGCTCTATAATTGAAAACAATGATTAAAATAACAAACGTTTAACAATTTTTGCACAGAGATTGAGGTTATATATAACATACCTTTCCCCTATTGTTGTGTCCATAATCAACACAAAAAATTGAAAATTAAATAAATACTTTAGGAACATTACAAAATAAATTAACACATAAACACACATATTAAGCAAAAGGCAGTCAAATATTAAAATAAAGCTAACAATGTATATCACAGACGGTTAATACTGAAAAATTTGAAATATCACGTCACCCTTTTTCAGATAGTAAGTGACTTAGATTTATATATGTAAAAATTGTGTTTAAAAGATGTTGTAAAATGAAATCATTTTTTAATGAAAAGGTATAGCCTGATGAGGATGGAGGATATCCATCGAAACGTCGCCAAATAAATAAATATGGTTTGTTCATCAATATCGAGGAAAACCTAAACTACTCCTAAATACACTGCATGGACGACAAAAAATCACTTAATAATTAATAAAATATTGTTTCTAACTATAACGTAATAACGTTGAAGTAATTTATAACCCTGAAAAATATAAGAACAAACTTATAACTACTTTATAGGTAGAAAATGCCGAATCCCAATAGACCATATTTAATGTTATATTTAGGGACCAAAAAACGTTACACATATAGGAATAAAATAGGTATTTTTTATACCTAGAATATTGGTAGTACAGTATAAAAAATTCCTATTTTATCGGTAAAAAATTGTTCGTATTTCCACCAGGGTAGCATTTTTTTTTATATATAAATTTTATAAAATTAACGTTTGTTAAATTCTGTATATAGTTTTTGAAAAATGGAGTCACCTTCAGAACCAATTACTTCCGGTAGAAAGAAAAAATCTGGAAATCCTTTAGGAAGGAAAGGAGGACGCATGAAAGCATCCCATTTTTACGGAGGCTACTCGTACAAAATAAACAGTACCAACGTTAAAGACAACAGTATTAAGTAAGCAAATTTTTACTTATGATTTAATCCATTCTGTTTAAATTTAATTATAGGCATAAGAAGCCTGGGTTAAAATAGAATAAAATGATTGATTATTAATAATAATGCATTTATTATGTTATGATTTAACGTATTCTCTTATTTTTTGAAGTATATTGTATTATTATCCAATGTTATTTACAAAAATTAAAAAATAATGTGTAAAAAAGTAAAATTTATTTTTTTTTAAATAATCATTTTCAATATTTTTAAAAATTATGTATATTTTGGTAAATTAAATTAACGTTTTATTATTATTACTGTTATTAAAGTATCAGACCTACCATACCCTGTAATAAATGCATTATGGGTAAAAATAGCATTTTTCGTAAGAAGGCCGAAAATCGTGCGGCTGAGTGACGAATGTTATTTTTCGTGCCAAGGCCGTAAAGTAGAACTTTTTCAGCCGAGTGTGGAAAGCAGCGTCCGAGGACCTGCGAAGCAGGTCCGAGTATCGCTACTTTACATGCGAGGCTGAAAAAGTTTACGGCCGAGGCGTGAACATTACTTTTCGAGAGAGTATCCGTAAAGTTCTTAGCAATTTCAATACAATATTTTTTTTTTGTACACGTGTCCGTAAAGACTGTACACGTGTTCGTAAAGTCGCACTTTACGTCCGCAAAACAGTACGTAAAGTCGTACTTTACGGATACTCTATCGAAAAAGCAATTGTTAAAAATATTGATGTTTTATATAAGTTAACTAAGATCCTGGGAATAAAATTGAATTGTACACTCTATAATTTTAATTTAACTTTTGTAAGTTTTAATTTTTTTTTAATTTTAACCCGGCTTGTGTTTCATTAAACTTTAGGCAACGGGAGAATTCATTTTACTGACTTTGTCCATGACTCTATTATACGTGCTAGTTTACGCATTTTCTTAAAAACATTAATCATCACAAATCCCCGTTTTCTAAATGTTTCTTAATGATTAATATTAATTTAAAAATTAATTAATTTATTATTATGTTTAGTATTAATATTAATATTAATATTAATTTATTAATTCATGCATACTAACGAAATTTATTATCTTTAGTTATAAGATTATGGTCTAAATACGGACGATATATCTTTAGTATTTGGACATAAAATTGTCACTTCCACGAGTTATAATGCTACATAGATATTTGTAGCAAATCAGTAAATGGAGCAAACAAACTATACTTGATTTGTTAAAAGAAATACAAATCTTAATAGCATGGATATAGAGGTATTTTTGTGTATTTCACAGAATGATACGAAATTAAAAAAAAACATATGGAAAATTGTAATGGAAAAGGTATAATTCATGTTTATTAATTTTTTGTATTCTATTATTAACTTACCCGAAAAAAGTATGTATATCTATGAAAGCGTAATTAAGTACCAATGTTTTTGGTAAGTTTTACCAATACTCTATTTATGTCTATATCTTACATGTACTAAAAGAAAACAAAATTTGCGATACACAATCTTAACTTTTCAGAACTAGTATGCAGCATTTTATTTATTCTAATTTAAAGTTTAAAACCACAAAAACTATTAATTTCTTCTAGTAATCAACCCATCAGCATACTTTCAGAAATAAATTGTTTACAATTTTTAAAGTTCGCTTTTGAAGTTTACTTGAATTTACTTATATACAGTGTTCTAGTTTAAAATCTATCTAAAATAAATTTTCTTGTATTTCTTAACAGAATTTTTTAAATATTTTCATACTATTCTATTTCAACAAAATATTTCAAGTATCCTTCAACAATTTATCAACATGTCATTAAAATAATAGAAATAAATTAAGTGGACAAGCCTGAGATAAAATAAAAAATAGTACATTTCGATACTAGGGCGATAAAAATAATTTTGGCACGAGTGTGATGAAAGTCACACTTATCGCCCGGAGTGTCATAAAAATGTATTTATTTTTATCGCATTTCTCCAACATAATAATCTTTACTAATACGTGAAAATGATTAGCAATTTAAGTAAAACGTAATTGTAAAAGAAATCAAAATGTTTATGTAAGGAGTAATGTATTTGTGTTTAGAAATAATTTTCCAGTTTTCTGCAATAATATTATAAGTACAATATTTGTAGATTCTATTTCTAATAGTGCTTTTTATTCATAAATAATAATCTGTTTTTTTTTTATAAAAAATAATAATGTTTGATATAATATTTGTTATTAGTGTATTGTTTTTTAAACATAAAAGTATACATACAGTTTTATTATTTAGTAGCATTATTTGATATAGGAAATACTAAAATAAGTAACTAAGGGATGATGATCAGCAAATGTTAATGTAAAATTTTACGAAATACTTTGACTACTAAAACCTTATTATATTCAATCACTTAACAGTAAATTTATTTAAAAACTACATATTTTTTACTTATTTTAAAAAAACAACTAGTTTATGATTTAAGAAATTATTCCATTTTTTACTAAAAACGTTTACGAAAATATGAAAATATATATTTGTACAATAAAATAAAATGTATAAATATAGTAAATATATGAAAAAATAAAAAAAATTATACAAATAAAGCTCACTTGTTTTATAAATCTAAGCTTCCCAATATTTTCATGGAATGTGCGATCTATCATCCCTTACAATTAAAATAATACTTTGTATTATACTAATAAGCTATTTTTCATTTAATCATAATATTACATTATCAATATATTGTTAAAGGTACATGGTTTGTACGGGTTTAACTCCAGACGGAAAAAAATGTTTAGCTAGAGCTACATTGGTTGGTGAGGAATGGAATATTTCAAAGACTCACCATATATGTACTTTCGATGGCGAGAAGGAAAATGATTTTTTGTTCGAAAACTTTTTGCACAAACTGGTGCAACAAGACATTGGGAGTCTAAAAGAATGTTACGATAAGGCAAAATTAGAGTAAGAAACTAAAACATATAAATAAAAAAATTATAAATTAATTTGAAATTTTATTTTATTTAACATTTTTCAGGTTTCCTAATTCCAGTATTCGACAACCGTATTCGAACGCATTAAGAAAGAAAATGTTAAGATGGCGTTGTACATCAAACTTATTAAAATGTTTGCACATTAAAACGTTAAAGGATTTTGGGGAATTTGCACAGGAAAATCCACATTTATTTAACTACGATGTTGCCTTATCCAATGGTCGATCGTACCAACTAAAAAGCGTAATAATAAAGGTCGGAGACATACAACACGTCATGTTGTACGATGACATATTTCTCGATGCAGTAAGTGACGGAAAAAAAATTTTTGTGGATGGAACGTTTGCAGTAATACCAAAAATAAAAGGAGTCAGCCAATTGCTAACTATAATGGTTGAAAAATACGGAAAGGTAAATTATTAAATTATTATTATAAAAATACATATATAATAAGGTAGTGTTTAATATTTTTTAAAAACTATTGAAACTTTTAAGGCTTTACCAATTTGCTGGACGTTGATGGGCAGACGAAGAACAGATGACTATATACAAATTTTTTCAAAAATCAAAGAAATAATACCGACACTACAACCGGACACTTTTATGTCGGATTTCGAAAAAGGAATGCGTAGAGCGATACGAATCGTGTACCCTGAAATTCAGATTACTGGCTGCTATTTTCATTATTGTCAAGTACGTATTATTTTTTAATTATGTCCTGTGAGAAAAAATGATTTCTTGTATCAAAGAATTTGTGTATTTGTTACTAGCTGAGTTATATCATTTGCTGCGAATATTCCTTTCTCACAGTGTGAACTAATTTTATATTAAATTTAGAAAATTTTATATAAAAATTCCATTAAAGTTAATTAGAACCTATTAATTATTGATTATAATTCGTAGTTGATAATTTAATTTCATGATTTTACAAAACTTAAATAATGTAAAATAAATAGTATATTTATGTTTCTATCAACAATTGTTACAGGCTCTTTATAAAAATGTCATGCGCTTGAAATGTGCAGTTAAAAAAAATAAACAAAAAAATGCAGCAAAGCATGCTCTATTAAAATTATTTATGGGATTGGCGTATTTACCATCCCATAAAATAGTCGAAACATTTAAACGTCTGGTTGAAGAATGCCATAGAAATGGAGCCGAAGAGTTCGACAACTTTATTGCATATTATGAAGAAGAATGGATAAATAAAGTTAAACCACACAACTTTTCTATCTATCGATTAAACAACGCAACAAACAATTATTTAGAATCGTACCATAAGACTCTAAAAGAGAAATTGAAAATAAAACCTACAATAACAACTTTTTTAAGTACGTTCAAAATATCCATTTTAAATATATATATATATAATACTAAAATTAAATACCATGTATTACTGTTTCAGGAAGACTAAAACAAATCTGCATAATCAATTGGATTAATTTAAGAACGCTCCAATATGATCGCAATCCGTGTCTATCTACTAAAAAGATATTTACTTTGGCAAAAGAAAAAATTAAAGAATATTGGAGTATGTTCGAAAGAAATGAAAGAACAGCTTGGGAATTAGTACATTTGTGTTCAAATGTTATGAAAGATGACTATGTAGGAGACACTTCTACAATTGGGTATCCAAGCGAGGTTGAAGAGGACAGCGATTTAGACGACGGAAGTCTGTCGGAAAGAGAAGGTATATATTGTATATTTATCTTATTATTTAAACATGTGAGGCTCCATTAACCCCTCAAATTTGTGTATGGAGAATTCTACGTCAAGAGGGCGGATAAAAAAGTGAAAATTTTTCACAATACATTTTTTAGTTACATGTTCTATATATTATGTAGAAAGTGCGTAAATAATTTTTAAGAAGAAAATGTAATTTTTATAAAATTTGATTGAAAAAATTTCTATATAAGGTATTGAAACGAAATACTTAGCTTAAACGTTAAAGTTAAATATCTTAAAAACTATTTTTTATAAGTTAAAAAAAGTCCTTGCAAGATAATTTTCATCGCAGCCTCCTGAAAATTTTACACAGTCTTTTATGTTTAAAATTAAATGACTTTTTATTGTCATTTTTGTCGCATAATTGTAATATTTTTCATTAAAAAATAGCAATAAAAATGTCACATTTAATTTTAAACAAAACAGACTGTATAACTTTATAGCTAATACATATCTCAAGATGTGTGCAAAATTACAAAAGCCTGTTATAAAAGTTACCCTGCAAGGAGTTTTTTAAAGGTATAAAAAATAGTTTTTAAGATATTTAACTTTACAGGTTAAACTAAGTATTTCGTTTCAATATTTTAAATTGAAAATTATTTAATGAAATTTTATAAAAATTACATTTTCATCTTAAAAATTGTTTCCACACATTCTACATAACATGTCGAACGTGTTTCGAAAATAAAAAACAATTGATTTTCCATCATTTTTGACCATACTCTACCCTTAAGTACTAAAACTTATTTTTCAAACGTTTTTCACACTAACTCCAAAATGCTTAAGTTTTTTTTCAACATCGGCTATATTCACAGCTATTTCTTTTTAAAACTATCACCTTTTACTATATAACATTATATAAAAAATTGGTTGATAATTACCTCTAGAATTTATCCTGCTGGGTTAGAATTTCTAATTTGTAGGCCATTTACAAGGTATGGATAATTAGACATAGGTAGATTGTACACCCAAGAATTAAACACATAATGTTTGTGCATAAAAATAATCGTTTAATTATTTCGTGCACATAAATGTTGTACACATAAAAATTGTACACACATAAATATTTTTACTTAAATTGATGTGCACAATATTTATGTATACAATTTTGATGTGCAGAAAATAAATATTTATTTTTATTAATTTAAATTACTTTGTAAAATATTTGTGCATCGTGCACAAATAATATGCGCTATTTTTGTGCATAAAAATTATGTGTTTAATTCTTGGGTGTTCAAATCTACCCTTGTCAATAATTATAAAGGTATAGCTTCAAACTTTTTGTAGACTTTATAATTAAATAATAAATTGCGGCGAAGTTACAATTTTTTCAAGATTAATATAGAGTTATAGTTTATGAGACATTGATCTTAAGATTAGGAATTCTAATTACGAAGAATAAATTGTAGAAATAATTAGAAACCTTTATTACATGTGATATTATATAGTAAAAGTTGATAGATTTTGAGATAAATATCTGTGTATGCAGCTGGTATTAAAAATTTCGTGCATTTTAGATGTTTCATCCAACCACTTAACGTATAATGCCGCATATATGCACTATCACGTTCATAGCCGCGGCTACAGTTGTCTGTGAAAGTATCCTATCTTTTTCACACACGCAGCGATATAAAACAGAATATATAATTACTTGAAAAATAATTTAATATAAATTATAATAATAGTTTGTTATAAGTAAAGAAATTATTTATCCATCACGTTTATTTTTCTTTAATTATTTGTTTTACTTCTAGATTGTGAAACATTTTACTACATCGTACCCAGCAATGAAGTCTACGATGAAAAATCACAAACGGTACCTCCTCTGAAGCTACGACGACTTATATAAATAAGAAAGAAGAAGAAAAATTATTAATATATATATATATATATATATGTATGTATACACATATATGCAGCATTCCACGTGATAAAAAAATCAATTGTGGCAAAGTTACAATTTTTTCAAGTTCAACATCGACATAGTTTATGAGACATTAACCTTAACATTATAAAATCTATCCCAAAAGGATAAATTCTAGATATAATTAGTAACGAATATTACACGTAATGTTATACAGTAAAAGTTGATAGATTTACAGATAAATAGCTGCAAACACAGCGGGTGTTGAAAAAAACTTGAAAAAACTCACTTTTTCAATTAGAATAACTTTTGAACAAATAGATTCCATTATCTACAATTTTTTTTTCTGTTTTCTTAAAAACATTTTCCGTGTGTACCTAAAATTTGGTGCATTTTAAAATTGTGATCAGACGTCTAGACGTGGAAATCCGCATATATAGTATAAAGTTGTTGTAAAATGAATATAGTTTATTACAAATATATTATTATACAAATATTTAAAAAAAATTAAAAATAAACAGATTTTTACATCATTCTATTACACCTTCCCAGATGGCAAAGACAATTTTTTAAGAATTCTAAAAGAATTAATAAGAGTTCGGAAGAATTCGTAAATCGGTTCAGATTTGTTCAGAAAGTATTCATAAAGAATTTTTAAAGATGTCGACCTATGTCCGCTTAGAAGGATTCATATTTAGTTGTTTAAAAGTATAGTTTATGAACAATAATATATTTTAGATGTTCATAGTTACTTAAAAAGTATTCAAAAATTGTTCATATCGACGTTTTAAAAAGTTCTTTAAGAATATTCAATTGGTTATAATGAATAATAAAAAAGTACTTATTAAATTATTTTTATAATTTATTATAATCGAAATACTTAACAACGATTCATGTACGCTTAAAAAGTATTCGTAAAGTATTAATTTCAAATTGTTTTCATATAAGTTCCTAATTCATAATGAACGGAAAACTAATTTATATAGAATTAATTATCGTTTTTTAAATTGGATTAAAAATTAAAGAGTTCATATATGCTCAAAAAGTGTTCATAAAGTATACATAATGAATGAAATTAATTACTCCAATCTCCAAGAATCAATGATATTCACATACAATCTGTAAAATAAAAGTTTTTATTGTTTATTTACTAAATATCTACTAATTATTTCAAAATTTAAATAACAAGTTTTTTTGTAAATAGTTTAAAATCAATCTAATCAACTCTCTGGAAAAATCTAACCTACACTTTTACTTTACATATGTAAATTAATAAAAAACTCTCACAAGTAAAAAATAAATAAAAATATATAAAACATGTATACCTACGTTTGTCTTCGTGCGATTAATATTAATTTTTATTATAATAAATATCAGGATTAAATGGATTAAAAAAATTTGTTAACACCGTGTGCTTGCAAAATTGCGCCATCGAAGATAACGTTTGTTACACTTGATACACATTATTAACACGTATATGTGACAATAATATGACGTGTATGACATTACATTATACGTAAAATTTACATAAACGTATAAATTTTTATACGCGTTGTAAACCGAAATGAAAATTAATTTTGTTATATATATAATTAATATTATTAATAAATGTGATACATAAAACGTTACTAGTAGTAAAGAATTTTTTAAGCGTATTTTAAAGTTTGCGGACATTAAAGTATTCTTAAAGTATTCATAAAATATTATATATTTTTAGATCAGTTTAATTGAATATCCAGCAAATTAAAAATAATTATCAAGCTTTATGCAAGTTTAAGGATGTAATGAACTCTTCACGAATTATTTTTTATGTTACCTTTTTTATAAATAGAATAATTTTTATAACTCCATTAAGAATTCTTCCGAATTCAGTCACAGAAAAAATTTTATTCTACAAAATATTACTAGAAATGAATAATTAATTAAGAGCCGCGGTGGCTCATGGGTAGAGCTCCCGACTCTCACACCGAGGGTCGTGGGTTCGATCCCAGACGTGTACCTCTGAAAATTTTTTTCATGTGCATTTTTCGAACACCGCGACTCAGTGGCTCGGCGTGTCACTATAATGTGACGCCAGTTCAGGTGCGCGTGCGTTTCGTGCACTTGTCAGTGCATCAGAGGCACGGGCATCTGAACTATAGGGAACGTTAGGGACGCGAAGATGTAAAGAGGATCGCGGTGGTTCCAGCGGGAGGACAGGAAACTGTAATTATTAGACTAATTACAGTGACCGATGATATCTTCCGATGGGCACAAGCACCACTGTTTCAACTACATGTGCTTTGTTTACAGACACACCGTTCACCTCCGTCGCTGATTAGCCCTGGCAGCATAAATAGAGCGACGTTAAATAACATAAAAAAAAAAAAAAAAAAAAAAAAAATGAATAATTAATCGTAAAAAGTTGTTTTAAACTTATTTTTAATCTAACATATATGTAATTTTGTAGAAACCATTATATAATTTAATACGAACTATTTATGAACTTGCAATGAACTAAAATCAGCAGACATAGGGAGTTTCTTATGAACTGTTTGAAGGTTTGCTTAAAATTCGCAAAGAATTCGTGGATGAATATTTTCCGAATTAATATAGAATATATCTAATTCTTTTAGAGTTCATTTTTAATTCCTATAATGAATTCCGAAATAATTCATTTAGTGAATTCTTTTTTAGTTCTTTCTGAAGATGCTTGCCATCTGGGCTTATCTGTAAATTATAATTAAAATTACTATTTATTGACAATGAAGAAAGCACCATTCCACCAATAAACATAATATCTTCGATCCCATTACATTATTTACAAGGTAAGCACTCGAACTATGAATCTCTGATGTAATGATAACCTTAAAAATCGTCTTTAAAATATTTTTTAAATAATTTAACAATTTATTATACTACGTAACTTTTTAAGTCTCAGAAATCACTTTAATATGAAAAAAGTAATCACCAAAGTTACTTTAAAAACTTTGAATTATTTAAGAACAAAATGGTCCCCTATTGGAAATTCCAAAATATTTTAGTCACCAAAGTAGTTTATAGGTATAAATTATAGAAATCACAAGATATACAATTAGACTTAGCGCTAGTTTTTGTAACTATAAAAAGGATAACTATATAATGAACCAAATATGTCTACCGGGTATAAAAAATGAGTCTACGGGGAAAAAAGTTATCGAAGAAATAAATTGCAATTTCACTCCATACGTAGGGGTTTATAACATATAGACTTTTTAGATGGTGAGGGTAAAAATAACTCTTATTAATTAGAAAAATTAATATTTATATAATAAGAATAAATTAATTTATTAATGTAATTGGAAGAAACGAGAACCATTATTTTTTTTATATTTATAAATAGTTACATTCATTTACTTCGGTATTTTATTTTTCTTTCATTAATATAAAAAGTTTATAAAGCAAAAATTTACAGTTTCGAGACTGATTAATAAGGGGACAGCTTAAAACATATAGTCTTGTTCGTTTGCAGTGTATCAGGTGCTATAATTAACTTTTGGTGAATTATTAATTTAATAATAATTCCAAAATATTAAATCATTTTTTGTGTTAAATTTATAAACTGTAGAGTCCGTTTATTTTGCATTACTATGAATATATGTATTTACAGCCTACTAACCCGTACGGCGAGTCTTACGCGCGGAGCACGCTAAATTCGTAAATACATCTGATGCAACCAAATTCGTGGCCGACTGTATGCGCGTGATTATATCGATTACTAGGATGTATAAAAACGCTACACATCCTAGTAAGATGTATACAAATTCTCCATATCGTCGACCATGCACTTGAAAATCGAGACCAACGTCTTCGAAACGCGTAGTACACAAACACCAGCAGAAAGAAATATATACAAAAGTAAACACAAGCTGCGATTAAGTGCAGTGCATCTAATACCCGCGGTGTCGAATTGCCAAAACTCGATGTATCGTAGATCGCGCGCGCCCGGGCCAACACTTCCTCTCTCTCTCTCTCTCTCTCTCTCTCTCTTCATTCAAATTATCTGTATTAGTTTCCATTTATTTCTATTAATTTCTCCGACACGTAAGACTCGCCACACGGGTTATAAGGCTGTAAAATCTTTTACGCACTATGGTATATATGATACGTTAGCGCGATTAGAGGAAAAATATTATTGTGAATAGATTATCCATTCACAATATTTTCCCTCTGATCGCATTAACGTATCATATATACCAAAATACATAAATAACTAATATGTATTCATGCATGCATATATGTGTATGTATATGTAAATATGTATATGGCATACATGTGTATATGCGTGATGTGAGCGTATGAGTGTAGATTAACATTATTATTAAATAAACAAACATTCTTTACCTACAAATACTTTATGTAAATGCATACTAGTATACCTATATACAAATTATAAACGAACAGACCTACTGTATGGCCCGCTCTCTCTGCGCGCTCTCCTAGCGCATGTTTCACGCTGCGCGCGCGTCCCCACTCCTCTTTCTTACCAATGTGCTCTTTGGACTTTTGTGCTCAATGGGCTAGTCTCGGACGCTGTATGTAACATCTCAACAGAAATTTACTTCAAGTAATTATCAATTTTCATACGATGAAATAGATATATTTGGTTTATTACTCTCACCTTCATCTTCAAGTTATATACTATAAAGTAAGTATATTATTATTTACTTTACGTTCTTCATTATCAATTGTTAAATATTTTAAGTAAGGTACGTAATATATTTATTTATGTATTTATAAAAAAATATAATAATAAATGTACTAAATTAGTACATTAAATAAGTTAAAAAAAATTAAATTATTTCAAAGCATGCACTATTTAAGCCAATATGTCCACTGGGAGTGAGACCTAAACCTCCGACAACTACATCATATTGGCTGGGATCTTGTACCATATTTAAACAAACAGTGTCTAAATATCTTTCTTTATACATAACATTTAGAAATGTTTGAGGTGCTTCTCGATAATGGGGGGCTGTTTCTTAGTACCGGAACAAGGTCAGACTATCCTAGACTCCTCCCAAGCATTGTAGGCATTACGCAGAAAATTTAGGATGCAAACCATGTCCTGGTAGGCTCCCTCATCAGCACTAAGGTCTTACAGCCCTTAGAGGGAGATTTTTAAATTATATTAGACATTTAACGCGTAAATAACTTTGTGATATTTACTCATGCCCGTCTCATGTAAACTAGATTAGGCATTCAACGCGTAAGTCACTTTGTGATGATTACACATGCCTTTCTTGTAATTTTTATAACTGTCTCAAATAAATTAGAGTAGGCATTTAACGCGTAAGTTACTGTGTGATGATTACACATTCCTTTCTTGTAATTTTTATAACTGTCTCAAATAAATTAGAGTAGGCATTCAACGCGTAAGTCACTATCTGATACTTAAACATGCCTTTATTATAGCATTTAATAAATAGTTTTTATTATAAAGTAACCACTATATTCAATCGTTAATGAAGTATAATAAATTATTTTAGTGTTTAAAAAATTCTTTGCTTAATTTATAAAAGGAAATGGTGAAATTTTACGGGATTGATTTACAAGACTCACTATAAAAGGAAATGTTTTGTCGTCTGCCGTTGCTTTTGATATGATTTGGAAATACATCGTTGATTCTGCATTGTAGTAGGAAATGGAGTACGTCTGGAGTTAGCTTCAGATAGTTGATGTCGTAGAACTGTCCATGTTTTGAAGAGTTTAGTTATTTTGTGTCCAAATTCAGAAGTGATGTAGTTAAAGAATGATGTACCTCTCCTTTGAGGCTGGTCCGTATTCAATCGAAGGCCGTAGTTTAATTTGTAATTTAAAAAAAAAAAAAAAAAAAAAAAATTTCAAAAAAAAAAATTTTTGATAATATTACTAAAATACATAACAATAAATTATATAATTTAATTAAAAATTGCAGTAATAACAGCACAAAAAACCAATGGATAAAAAACTTATCATCTAGTACAATTCCTGAAAATGTAGTAAAGGTAGCATCTCTCGGTTCAAAATTTAATTGCATTTCAAAATTTACTAATTATGATATTCTAACAACGATCAAAAATGTTGAATATTCCTTAGATAAAATTGAAACTAATACAGAAACTAAAAATGAAATTAGGGATATCATTGTAAATAACATAAAATCGGTAAGAAAAAAGTCTCCACACATAACATATCATGAACGAGAATTTAAAAACAATCTGAGGGAAACTAAATCTTTCTTAAAAGAAAACCCTAACATATTTTTTACACATGCTGACAAAGGCAACTTAACAGTATGTTTAAATAAAAATGAATATATAGAAAAAATGAACGGCTTATTATTAGACAATAATACATATATGATGATAAATGAATTAACCCAAACTAATACAACATTAGCGAAAGCATATGGATTACCAAAAATACGCAAAGATAATTTTCCACTCAGACCAATAATTTCGACAATAAACAGTACTACACACTATTTAGCAAAAATAATTTATAACGATCTAAAACAAGCAATACCAGTTCCAAAATCGCACATAAATAATAGTTTTGATTTAAAAGAAAAGCTTGAAAATATATATGTATATATACCAACCGGTTATGTTTTGATATCATTAGACGTTAGTTCTTTGTTTACAAACATCCCAAGTCATCGAGGTTCTCAATAGTTTAGATAAACGCTTTATTCATATTCAAAATAAATGTAAAATCCCCTTCCATAATATCCGCAAAAATATATAATTTTTATTTAATAACGTTTATTTTAGTTTCAATAATGTCATTTACAAACAAATATTCGGATCTCCAATGGGATCGCCTATATCACCATTATTTGCGGATTTAGTAATGGATGATCTTGAGACCCACTGTTTAAAAGAATTAAAAAGTAAACACAATTGCAAACCACTTTTTTATTATAGATATGTAGACGACACAATTTTATGCGTGGAAAAAAGTCATATAATCACAGTTCTCAATATCTTTAACAATTATAATGAACGCCTCAAATTGACATATGAAATAGAAAATAATAATTGTATAAATTTTCTGGATCTCACATTAATCAAAGAAAACAATAGTAATAGAAAACCAACTAATTCTAACCGGTTATTAAATTTTAATTCTAATCACCAGGGTTGCAAATATTTAATTACTTTTCTAATTCAATTCCTACATTAATTAGTAATTACTTTTGTACTGACTAATTAAACTTTATTTAAATTATTAATTACTTTTGTACTTAGTAATTAAACTTTTTTTTAATTCTTAATTACTTTTCTGCTGAGTAATTAAACTTTATTTTAATTATTAATTACTGTTATACTTAGTAATAATTAAACTTTTTTTTAATTAATAACTAGCCAAAAACGCTCGCTTCGCTCGCGATTAAAACAAGGTTTGGGACACAATATTGAAAAAAATACAATATCGAAAGAAAATGTAATAGAAGAATCTCAAAATTATAAAGAAGAATTAAAAACAAAGATAATGTAAAAATAAGTATTGACAGAAAACAAAAACAAGAAATAGTCAACAAATATAATATTGAAGACAAAAATATTAATATATTAAAACAAGGTATTAAAATAAAAAATATCCAGGAAATCCCGTAATTAGTGGAATCTTTCTGAAATATTTCAGCAATTCCCACAATTTCTAGGAAATCCCGTAACTTGTAGCGTCATCCCGAAATACCTCATAAATTCCCGAAATATCCTGGAAATTCCACAATTAGTGGAGACATTTCGAAATACCTCAGAAATTCCCGAAATATCCAGGAAATCCCTTAATTTGTAGAGTTATCCAAAAATACCACATAAATTCCCGAAATATCCAGGAAATACCATAATTAGTGGAGTTTTTTTTTTTAAATATTTCAGAAATTCCCGAAATATCCAGGAAATTCCACAATTAGTGGAGACATTTCGAAATACCTCAGAAATTCCCGAAATATCCAGGAAATTCCACAATTAGTGGAGACATTTCGAAATACCTCAGAAATTCCCGAAATATCCAGGAAATCCCGTAATTAGTAGCGTGATCCCGAAATAAATCAGAAATTTCCGAAATATCCAGGAAATACCACAATTAATGGAGACATTTCGAAATACATCAGAAATTCCCGAATTATACAGGAAATCCCTTAATTTGTAGAGTTATCCAGAAATACCTCAGAACTTCCCGAAATATCCAGGAAATCCCTTAATTTGTAGAGTTATCCAAAAATACCACAGAAATTCTCGAAATATCCAGGAAATACCATAATTAGTGGAGTTTTTTTTTAAATACCTCAGCAATTACCGAAAGATCCAGGAAATCCCGTAATTAGTAGAATCATCACGAAATTGCTCAAATATTCCCGAAATATCCAGAAAATCCCGTAATTAGTGGAGTCTTTATGAAATATTTGAGAAATTCCCGAAATATCCAGAAATTCCCGTAATTGGTAGCGTCACCTCGAAGTACCTCAGGAATTCCCGAAAGATCCAGGAAATTCCGTAATTATTAGTCATCACGAAATTCCTCAGATATTCTCGAAATATCCAGGAAATCCCGTAATTAGTGGATTCTTTCTGAAATATTTCAGAAATTCCCGAAATATCCAGGAAATCCCTTATTTAGTAGAGTTATCCAGAAATACCTCAGAAATTCCCGAAATATCCAGGAAATTCCGTTATTATTGGTGTTATCCCGAATTTCCTCAGAAATTCCCGAAAGATCCAGGAAATCCCGTAATTAGTAGCGTCATCCCGAAATAAATCAGAAATTTCCGAAATATCCAGAAATACCACAATTAGTGGAGACATTTCGAAATACCTCAGAAATTCCCGAAATATCCAGGAAATCCCTTAATTTGTAGAGTTATTCAGAAATTCCTCAAAAATTCCCGAAATATCAAGGAAATCCCGTAATTAGTAGCGTCATTCCAAAATATCTCAGAAATTCCCGAAATATCCTGGAAATCCCGTAATTAGTATAGTTATCCAGAAATACCTCAGAAATTCCCCAAATATCCAGGAAATCCCTTAATTTGTAGAGTTATCCAAAAATACCACAGAAATTCTCGAAATATCCAGGAAATACCATAATTAGTGGAGTTTTTTTTTAAATACCTCAGCAATTACCGAAAGATCCAGTAAATCTCGTATTTGGTAGATTCGTCACGAAATTCCTCAGATATTCCCGAAATATCCAGAAAATCTCGTAATTATTAGTCATCCCGAATTTTTTCAGAAATTCCCTAAATTTCCAGAAAATCCCGTTATTATTGTTGTTATCCCGAATTTACTCAGAAATTTCCGAAATATCCTGGAAATCCCGTAATAAGTAGAGTGATCCAGAAATACCTCAGATATTCCCGAAATATCCAGGAAAATCCGTAATTAGTGGAGTCTTTCTGAAATATTTCAGAAATTCCCGAATTATCCAGGAAATCCCTTAATTTGTAGAGTTATCCAGAAATACCTCAGAATTTCCCCAAAAATCCAGGAATTCCCTTAATTTGTAGAGTTATCCAAAAATACCACAGAAATTCTCGAAATATCCAGGAAATACCACAATTAGTGGAGTTTTTTTTTAAATACCTCAACAATTACCGAAAGATCCAGGAAATCTCGTAATTGGTAGAATCGTCACGAAATTCCTCAGATATTCCCGAAATATCCAGAAAATCCCGTAATTATTAGTCATCCCGAATTTTTTCAGAAATTCCCGAAATTTCCAGAAAATCCCGTTATTATTGGTGTTATCCCGAATTTATTTAGAAATTTCCGAAATATCCTGGAAATCCCGTAATTAGTAGAGTGATCCAGAAATACCTCAGAAATTCCCGAAATATCCAGGAAATTCCGTAATTAGTGGAGTCTTTGTGAAATATTTCAGAAATTCCCGATATATCCAAGAAATCCCGTAATTAGTAGTCATCCCGAATTTTTCCAGAAATTCCCGAAATATCCAGAAATTCCCGTAATTAGTAGCGTCATCCCGAAATACCTCAGGAATTCCCGAAAGATCGAGGAAATTCCGTAATTGGTAGAGTCATCACGAATTTCCTCAGATATTCCCGAAATATCCAGGATATCCCGTAATTAGTGGAGTCTTTCTGAAATATTTCAGAAATTCCCGAAATATCCAGGAAACCCCGTAATTAGTCGACTCATCCCGAATTTCCTCCGAAATTCCCGAAAGATCTAGGAACTGTTTGTCATAATTCCAGGGACACATAAAGTCTAAAAAAGATATTGTTTATTTATATAATTATTTACAGTAAAATGGGAATTCACAGAAAAATGCTTATTTTAGATATATTTCTAAATATAATTTGTTATTAATATTACAAATAATATATATTTATTATAATTTTTGAATACATACTGTTTATACCTGGCACCACGACAATTAATTGTTGACAACAAAATTAATTATCGGTTGTGCAATTGTAATAATTAATGGTAAAATGTATGTATAAAAAGTTGTACGTACGTACGTACGCTGACTACTGAAACTTCCAAGCCAAAAAACTAATAAAAAACGACTCTTTAAAAAATTTGTAATAGTGGTAAATTTATCCTCGTATCAATGCGATCACAATGGACTCATAAAAAATGACATTCACTAAATATTTTTTACAGTATAAGGGGTTTTTTACAGAAAAATTCACAATTTCACTTATAAAATTTTAATATTATTAATAATTACTTTGGGACTGAGTAATTAAACTTTATTTTAATTACTAATTACTTTTGTACTGAGTAATTAAACTTCATTTTAATTCTTAATTACTTATGTACTGAGTAATTAAACTTTATTTTAATTATTAATTACTTTTGTACTTAGTAATTAAACTTTTTTTTAATTCTTAATTACTTTTCTACTAAGTAATTAAACTTTATTTTAATTATTAATTACTTTTGTACTTAGTAATTAAACTTTTATTTAATTCTTAATTACTTTTCTACTGAGTAATTAAACTTTTTTTTAATTAATAATTACTTTTCACTGAGTAAGGATTACCCATCAGTTTTTGAGTTATTCTTAAAATTAATTACTGCTTTACCATCATCCGCTCCAGTAGAGAGGCTTTTTTCGATTGCCACGCTTCTGGACAGTTCATTTCAAATGTAATTATTAATTTAAATAAGGTTTAAATACTCAGTCCTAAAGTATTTATTAATTAAAAAATAATTTAATTACTCAGTACAAAAGTAATTAATAATTAAAATAAAGTTTAATTACTCAGTAGAAAAGTAATTAAGAATTAAAAAAAAGTTTAATTACTAAGTACAAAAGTAATTAATAATTAAAATAAAGTTTAATTACTCAGTACATAAGTAATTAAGAATTAAAATAAAGTTTAATTTCTTAGTACAAAAGTAATTAGTAATTAAAATAAAGTTTAATTACTCAGTACATAATTAATTATTAATTAAAAAAAAGTTTAATTACTCAGTATAAAAGTAATTTCGAATTAATATGGAGTTTAATTAATAAGCCAAAAAGTAATTACTAATTAAATTTTCTCGTAATTACAATTTTTGCAACCCTGCTAATCACACAAACAATAGAAACGTAATATTATTTATAATTTAGTAGATAGGGCAATGATATTGTCACAAAAACAGTTTCATAAAGAAAATCTAAATATTATTACAGAAATACTAAAAAGTAATGATTGTCCTATTGAATTTATAAACACAGCAATAAATAAAAGAAAACGCAATATTACAAAAAAACAATGTTAAAATAGATAAAAAAATCCCAATATGTACCATATCACTACCTTACAATAAAGAGTTTTTCAATAAATGTTCCCGAATGCTAAAAAAATAGAATATTAATACTACTCCATTAATTAATCACAAACTTGATACTATTATAAAATTAGGCAAAGATAAAACATCAAAATGGGAGGAGACAGGGGTAGTTTACAAGTTATCTTGTATTAAATGCCCGGCTATTTATATTGGAGAAACAAAACGCTGCCTAAAAAATCGAATAAAAGAACATCAGAACAATAAAAATCCAGAAGCCGTTGTTACTGCACACATTTTAAATAACGTAAATCACAATTTTAACTGGGAAGATACAAAAATAATAGATAAAGAATCCTGCTATAAAAAAAGACTCATTTCGGAAATGTTACATATCAATCATCATAATTCGACAATTAACAGAATGGAAGATACTCAACATTTAAACCGTCAATACAGAAATGTTATGAATATAGTTTAAAGAGACTAATGTACACAAACTATGACGTATATAGTTTGTAAACACACACCTACTTTGTTTTTGTATAAATACTCGTTGATTTCGTATCAAATGTTATTCGACGAAGCTCACTTGGGCTGTAACATTATATTCATTATTAAGGTAAAATTTAATTTTTAATTCACAAGTAATGTAAAATTTGATATAAATATTTATAATTTGTCCAATAAATTCAGCACCTGAAGAGGTCTGCAAACCTAGCAGACGAAACGTGCACATACATAAATAAATTGGATTTATTTATTATTGACCCTTAATAATCGACTATTTACTAATTCAACAATGGAGGGTGAAAATTACAAATTGAATTTTTTTTTTGTTGTGTGTTTTGGCGTTCTGAACAAAAGTCTCAATGGGCACAAAGCTCTAAACGCAATAGGTCCCACAGTAGGTGATTGCACTTTATCGTATACTGGTTTCCGTTAATATGGCCTAATTTTTGGTTAACCGCATGTCTCAGTATCCCAATTCCCTGCTCTAATGGGCCCAAGCCCAAAAATTCGATAGGACTTCAGATGGGCCCCACTAAAAGATGCATAAACGAGTATTATTATACGATAGGAGTTTGTCGATACTCTTTTTTAATGTTTATGGAGGCCCAAACCTCCCAAACGCAAGTTTTGTAAATGTATAGCTTAAGTAATCAGACTTTATATTTGTAATGGCATTTAACTCAAGGTTTATTGGGTAGAGTATAAACACGTAGTTTTCATTATAACATAGTAATAGAGTAACACAATCAATATTATACAACAATTTCAAAGAGAATTAAAAGTATTTATCAAGCGGAATTCGTATTGATCAAAATAAAAATTAAAAATGTAAAGATATATATATATGATAAAAAATTAAGTATGTTTGCCGTTCGCATTAGCACAACCCAGAGTTTACCATATCAACGGAAACCAGTGTACGATAAAGTGCAATCAGCACCGAGAATTAGAGCTGATACCCTGTAATAGTGACTTCAGGGGCCCCTACTGTGAGACCTATTGCGTTTAGAGATTTGTGCCCATTAAGACTTTTGTTCAGGACGCCAAGACACACAACATATAAAAAATTCAGCGAAATTGTCGGAAACCACATTTCCCATAGGCGTGTTACGGGGTCCTTTAATATTTGATTCTGCAGAAAATATTTCAATAAAATTCAAGCCTTTCTAGAAAATTGTTAAGGAAATAGTACATTGAAAATCACATTATATTAATTTTTATAAAATAAATTAAAGTTTTTAATACTATTATAAGTAAAATATTACAATTATGACTTCAATAAAAAAATAAAGCTAATCGTAAACATTAATATAAATCTAAATTTGGTTGCATTATAAACTAGAGCATAAAAAATATTTCTATAAAAACTATAATTTCGGCATTGGTCTCACAAATTTTAAAAAGTTATTTTGTTAGATAATAAATACAAAGCACTATAAATACGAATTATTTCTCAGAAATAAATACGAGTATACGAGTCTTGACCAGCTGTAAAGTGCCCTATTTATACAAAATGATATTTTGTGCGACATTCTCTAAAGTCTTGACATGCAAATTATAACATGTGTCCAATTTCCATAGCTTTGAGCAAAAATTTCAAGATACAGCATTACGGTTAATTAATAATAGCCTAATTTTTTTTAGAAAAGCAATACATTGTAAGAGTACTTTTTACAATTTGCATTATTTTAAATCAAGTAATAACGTTAATTTGTTGCTCTTTTTTTAACAATTATACAAATATAATACTTATATTTACATTTTTTCAATTTTGTTAGAGTCAAAAACCAATTAAATCAACAGAAGTAATTGCTCCAAAAACAGCGAATATTTTACTGCAGCAGAGTATTTGGATTTTGACAGAGCTTCACCTGCATTAGAACTCATCCACAGAGCAGAATCTGTTGGTGAACATTTCTCGAAAAGCTTTTCTGCTGATACACTTAAATCACCCATAATGTAACATTACATTATCAGCATTTAACCTTTAGACTGTCGGAGTGGCTCATATATGAGCCACCTGTGACCTTTGACAACTACTCTAGAGATATGAGGTGTTTTTGTGTATAAATTTTGCACGTCAACAATATCAATTTATAAGGCAAAAATGCCGGCAGTCTAAAGGTTAAATAGAAATAAAATAATATACATTCTCCCTCTTGTTACAACAATGTATCATCATATGCTGCCGATACTAACTTAGCATAGTAATAAATTATATAGAATCATTACATCTATACGCTAGACTATTTTCAATAATTTTTTAAATGTATGCAACAATTTCTGATATAACTGCTATGACAAACCTAAAATCTCAATGATCTAATAAAAAATGAAGTCAATACTCACTTGTGTTTCATGACGTATATAGGTTAGGTGTCCTGTTAATTGATTTATATATCAAACAGTCACTTAATACTCCATAATACAAATATGCTCCTTGTAATGATATGAAAGATTGCTTTTGATCTCAAAATATCATGAGAATGTGGAATGCATTTGGTGCAAAGTTTCAGCTGTTTTATAAATCCTTATCGTACGATTTTCTCATCATTAAATTTCTGCACCTTTAGAAGTAAAATATTTAGAACTAGAAAAGGAAACAGTGCAAGTTTATTTTTTTTACTTACAAAAATTGACATGAATAATTGAAATATTTTTAATATGCACACTTAAAAATAACAAATGTTAAATAAATGTACTTTTAAACATTCAAGTTACTAATTGTAATTGTGCTATAAAATATCATATGATAAAATTGTTTTTATAATCATCAGTATTATATACTTACTACATTATTTCTTTTTTCAGCTATCCACTCCTATTAATATTGATAAAATATTAACAAAAATAAAATTAACCTCTTATAGTAAACCATCTTTTTTAAAAAATCTAATTTGGAGGATTCATATTTTATTGTCGCTTCTGCTGCTTGCACAGCATTGTAAATCATATTTTTAATATATACCTTTTTATAAAAACAACGAAAGCTTCAAAATAGAAGCACGAAAACGACAATAACAAACATTGTTCAACACTACGAAAATTTTTATACGACACGTTTGCGCGCTACTTAGTCCAGCGAAGAAAGTCTTTAGCAGAAAATGAAAATCGTGTACTCAGAATGCAAACGCGATTTCACTCACTTCATGCAGTAATACATACTTTTTATTTTTATAAGCGCATTTTTTGTTGTAAAATATTTACATAAACAATTTTAATCGTATTAGTGAGCGGGGAAAAGTGCATTTATGTGAAAAAAAATAATCATTTTTCTAAAAAAAGTGAATTTTTAATCCTCAACGTTGCTACCACCTCGCTTAGAAATTTAAGGTTTTTATCAATTTTACTATGGTTAGCGTCCCGAAAAATATTCTACAAAGTATTTGCAGTGGCATGAAGCGGGGACAAGTGTCGTTTTCCTAAAAAAATTATCCAATAATTAACAAAACACAGTTCTTGTGCGCTTATGGGTTTATATATAGCATGTGACATGGCAGTTCTAACTGCATGTCACATACTTACTTTATATTTATAGTGTATATTAATTATTCCAAAGCCCCGTAGCTTATAGGAATTAATTGTAAAACTCACTCGGAATCCAGATAGGCTTGACCGTGAGGAAGGAGTACGCACTCCAGCAAGATACGCATAAACACACCAGGACACAATCACTATCCTTATAACAGTCCTGTAAATAATTATCCGGTAGTTGAAGTTGACTCTTGAAGTAGTTGAGTGAGGTCCTACTATAAATCCTGTTCCTTATGTCCTGGAGAAGGTGATCGTAGAAAGTGGCAGTAGAGGTAGCACATGTAATATTGGACAGCGTCGACAACCAGTAAACATCCAGCCTCCTCCAAGAAGTAATGATCCTTCGTTGGGATAAAACCTCCTTCGAGTACCTGCAACAGTATTAAATAAATCATACTGAATATAAAATAAGAATTGACGAAAGCAGTAGGTTGTCAAAACCTAGTTGCAGGTAAGGAGAAGGAGAGGTGAGTTGAGGTTAGGAAATTACTTCCACCAGAGATTAATGTTAAAAGAAAAAACGACGCTATTTATAAATTACCTCGGACAATCCAGCTAGATATTGACTTGAGAACAGGCATCTCCGGAACCTGGTGAGAAGAAGTAGTTGAGGAAATCTGCATACAGTGTTGATGTCGTCGTTCCCGCATGCCGCACCTGAAACAAATAAACAGACTCGGACGAACTAACATTAATACAGGGTATTGTATGGAACGAGAGTAATTTACCGTTTATGGACGTTGTTCCTGTATAAGCGACTCCGGGTTGCTCGTATCCAGCAGTTGAGACGGTGCACGGGGACGGAGGTGTTCACTGTACGTAAACAAGACACGCACGCCGGATCGGCCGCGTCGAGCGAACGAGAGCCAACTGTTGCGCGTGGCGCATGCGCGCGGACTCGCTGATCGGTAAATCGAGACGAACTCGGTGATTCCGAGTCGGGCCGTCGAACGAGACGTTTCGGTTAACACGTTGTTATAATTATTACCGAGAGTGATCATATTTTAATTAATTGTTTAATTCGAGCATCTGCAGGTGAGAGTTCCTGCCTAACTCCCTGTTTCCAGCTTCCCGTCAAGCTGTGATTGTGCGTGTGTGTGCGGTAATCGCGTAGAATAAAAGATATAAATTTTGCCGCGTGAACGCGGCTGGCGACCGTGACTAATTGTTCATTGATTTTGTGTATCATTATTATTTTACTTATATTAAAGTTTCTAGCTAAATTAAAAGTGTTGTTATTTTATGATATGGGAGCCGTTCACCCTGATCCCCAGTGAACGTGTTTTATGGCGACCGTGACAGGACCCCGGTGTTAGATTTTAATCGGGAAATTTCGGGATCGCGTGGTTCGCCATTACCGCACACACAAACAGGAGGACGCCGAGGAATTGGCTTTGGGCGGCCATTTTGACCTCGTGCGAGGATTTTGTGATTTTTCATTTTTTTTATTGTTCGACTTGGTAAGTCAATTGAAATTGTTTTTGGCTAAGTGAAAATTTTTTTTGTTTATTAAATGCTTGTAAATATTATTACAGCAAGTTTAAATTAATAATCATAAAATAATTTGGCTTTTGCTCAGCGATAAAGTGTTTTTGGTTTGTCTAGCTTGAAATTTTAATTAATTCACAGAACATGCTCATGTATTGTGTAAAGTTGTTTATTTAAATAATCCCATTGTGTATAAATTTTCCAGCTATCATTTTATTTTATTTTATTAACGTGACTTTTTTTTATAATTTTGATAAATGAAAATTTTATTTTAGTAAATAAATTAGATTGTATTAATTTTGAGTGAATAACTAATTATTGAAGTAATGTTTGTTGTTCGAAATTAAAAACAGAAAAGAAAGTAAAATTATAATTTTATATTTATCCTGGTAACCGAAGCAGTTAAAGGTTGGTGATTATTTATTATTAATTATAAAATTTTATTATTTGTTGACAACTTTTCTACCATTAATTTGCATTCAAGCTCCACCTCATTCCCTTCAAGCATAACCCTTGCTACCTTTCAAGCTTTATATATTAATATTCTAGCATTTCCACCAATTCTAGCTTCATATTGTTTGTTCGGCACGTTGTATATAAAATTTATTTTGCTTGCGATTCACCTGAGCATTGGCGCACTAAGTTGAGTTGCTGCCTTTGTGAACTAACGGCTGAATAAATTAGTTTGCATATTTAAATGGGATAATTGATGCAGTGTTTGATATTTTCTTATATGTTAGTTGGTTCGCTTGAATAGAAATAATTGCTCGATATAAAAATTTTGTTGTGGTGTTAATTCAAGAAAGGCTTGAAGCGCTTACAATTTTTTTTAGTTGGTTTTAATTTTTTTAATTTGTTTTGACTTTAACTGGTTTACCAGAAGTTTTTTATCTTGCTTTGGATTTGGAAAGGTTTTTAATTTTTAGACTACGTTTACATATTTTTAAGAATTATATTTAATTAATCGAATTCGTTTAGTATTGAGCCAATTGAGGAACCATTTACCTGAGATAGGATAGGTTCATTGTAAGGAATAATCCGTGAAAGTTTGTGTTTCGTTCAGTGATAAATTATTTTTCAAGCCAAAATAGAATCGTGATGAAATGGCGGGTAGTCTTTGGTCGTTGTCCTTAAAGCTCTTGCCCGGAGAAGATTTAGTTAGTCTAGATGTTGAAGCAGGTAGTAAAATTATTTTAATAGAGCTGAAAAAGCTAACTGATTGGGAAATTTTTAAATTTGCTGACAAAAAGGAAATAACTCGTAATTGTGATGGCATAACTGTTAGAGAGCGTGTCCATCGATATTTAATAAGACAATACTATGGACAGACAGCTGCTGTATGGAATCCAGCTGTAGATGAGAGTGAAGCAGAGTTTATTTATGATGTTCAAGTGGAATCATCATTTTATTGTTCAACAAATCAAGCACCCAGTAATTTTCATTCTAGCAGTACAGATTTAAGAAGGAATAATAAAGACGGTTTCCAAGTACAAAGAGATGTTAAGAAGTTATTGTACAAACCAGAACAGAAAGTAAGAAGATATAAAAATCTAATGTTTGTGAACGGCCCCTCGGAATCCAATAGAGAAGTAAATAGTCAGCCCGCATTAATAGATTTAGTCACCAAGGAAGTTTCAAGTGAAAATGCGCCACGGGAAGAATCATTAGCAACGATGGATGGCTCAAATGAAGTTTTGAACCAAGTTCCTTTAGATAGGAGAAATTATGATGTCTCACCTCGCCCCCAATCTAGCCAATTTCCCGCACAAGAAAAAGTCCCAATTATGAGTATTAATGAATTGTATGGTAGTAAACAGAGAGAAATGATGCAAAGGGCTTGGTCACCCGAAATTCTAGCTCCTGTTGTTCAAGGAAGACCCAAAGTTAAGAAATGGAAAACAGGTCAATCACCTAGGAAGTGTACGGAGTTTAATAGTTCAAGCAAGGTTAAAAATAATAACTGGCAATCTAATAATTTTGGTATACAAAAGCATATTTCTAACGAAGTTTTTAAGAAATGTGTGTCAACCAATAAAATTACCCCTGCAGTACAGATTGTTCCAAATTTACGGAAAAGAAACAAAGGTTGTTTCCAATGTGGGGCTAAGGACCATTGGAATAAAGAATGTTCTAGTAAACGTTCTGCGGGTTGTGATAGGGTAAATACAAATATGAGGAAATTTCCTGGAAATAGAACCAGAAATTATTCTGTTTATCCTGATCGTGTCGCTCCGTTGGATAATGTGCCGACTCCTTCGGCTTTGGTTAAAGTTAGTCAATCAAATAATCCTAATTTAAATTGTTCATCAACTAGATGTTTATCGAATGTTAATTCAAGCTTTAAACAAACTTCTGGATCGTTCTCTTCTCTCTCTCATTCTAGCTCCCAGTTATCTTCAAGCTCGTGTTCCAGCTATCGGTTCTCTTCCAGCTGTAATATTCCTTCCTTAATGTCCCTATCCGAGTTTGGTGTTGTAAATGCTCCAGTAAATGGACAGTCGATTAAGCTTCATCCCACGTATACTTATAGGCCAAACTTCTTATACGTATCAAGTACGTTGGCACCGCGACCATCGTTTTACAGTGGATATATGCGCCAAGGGTGCTGGAATTGTAGTCAGGATGGTCATAGTTGGACGAGATGCTCAAGTCCCCGGAAAGTTTTTTGTCGAGGTTGCGGAAGGCCAGGGGTAAAAATAAATGCCTGTCCGGATTGTAGAGAGGAGTGGGAGAATTCCCTAGATGTGCATCCCAAGAATTAATAAATATGAGTTTGAACAAAATTTTTGTTATTAATTACTATTTCCTATTGTCCCTTCATTAAATTCTAGCCTGGAAAGAAGTCAACGAATGATAAGGTTATAATTGAGGTAGTTGTAATAAATGTTCTAGCAGAGAATTAGGACGTTTGTCGTTGAGTAGGGTTAAATTAGAGAATAAATAAATCTAGCCAGAAAGGAATTTAAATTGATTTTGAGCATTAAAAGGTAGAATGGTTGCCAAAGCTGATTCGTCGGTGGAAAGGAATCTCACCAGGTATGAGTGTGAATTTTAATTTTATTTATTTGTTTTAACATATGACGAATTGTTGTAAAAGAATCTATAATTATGGAATGAATTTTATTTTGCGTAACGGGTTATGTGAGTTCGCGAATTGCGTTAGGTAATACAATTAAGTTCGTTTATGTAACGGTTCGCCAGTCGTTCGTAATTTGATTTTAATGTTATTATACATATTATATTTTTTTTGTTAAGTAACGTGGTGATTAAGAATGAGACAGAAACTACATACTCAGCGCGATACACTGACCTTAAAGCATTACTCTAGCGTACACGTTCCAGCTGACGTCTTCTAGCCAAGCAGTTGTTCCGGATTAAAATACACTCAACACAAACAGTAACACAAATACCCCGTAATAGATAACACCGGTTATCTTAGATATAGAGTAGTAGATAAGTTAATAGAATAGAATTATGTGGACAGCTTATTTTAGAATTTTTTGTTTATTTTTGTGTTATGAAGTAATTTGCGTTCGCAAACGCGAAGTTATCGGGGTAACTTCGGTTTGGCGGGGGGGAGTTGTGACATGGCAGTTCTAACTGCATGTCACATACTTACTTTATATTTATAGTGTATATTAATTATTCCAAAGCCCCGTAGCTTATAGGAATTAATTGTAAAACTCACTCGGAATCCAGATAGGCTAGACCGTGAGGAAGGAGTACGCACTCCAGCAAGATACGCATAAACACACCAGGACACAATCACTATCCTTATAACAGTCCTGTAAATAATTATCCGGTAGTTGAAGTTGACTCTTGAAGTAGTTGAGTGAGGTCCTACTATAAATCCTGTTCCTTATGTCCTGGAGAAGGTGATCGTAGAAAGTGGCAGTAGAGGTAGCACATGTAATATTGGACAGCGTCGACAACCAGTAAACATCCAGCCTCCTCCAAGAAGTAATGATCCTTCGTTGGGATAAAACCTCCTTCGAGTACCTGCAACAGTATTAAATAAATCATACTGAATATAAAATAAGAATTGACGAAAGCAGTAGGTTGTCAAAACCTAGTTGCAGGTAAGGAGAAGGAGAGGTGAGTTGAGGTTAGGAAATTACTTCCACCAGAGATTAATGTTAAAAGAAGAAACGACGCTATTTATAAATTACCTCGGACAATCCAGCTAGATATTGACTTGAGAACAGGCATCTCCGGAACCTGGTGAGAAGAAGTAGTTGAGGAAATCTGCATACAGTGTTGATGTCGTCGTTCCCGCATGCCGCACCTGAAACAAATAAACAGACTCGGACGAACTAACATTAATACAGGGTATTGTATGGAACGAGAGTAATTTACCGTTTATGGACGTTGTTCCTGTATAAGCGACTCCGGGTTGCTCGTATCCAGCAGTTGAGACGGTGCACGGGGACGGAGGTGTTCACTGTACGTAAACAAGACACGCACGCCGGATCGGCCGCGTCGAGCGAACGAGAGCCAACTGTTGCGCGTGGCGCATGCGCGCGGACTCGCTGATCGGTAAATCGAGACGAACTCGGTGATTCCGAGTCGGGCCGTCGAACGAGACGTTTCGGTTAACACGTTGTTATAATTATTACCGAGAGTGATCATATTTTAATTAATTGTTTAATTCGAGCATCTGCAGGTGAGAGTTCCTGCCTAACTCCCTGTTTCCAGCTTCCCGTCAAGCTGTGATTGTGCGTGTGTGTGCGGTAATCGCGTAGAATAAAAGATATAAATTTTGCCGCGTGAACGCGGCTGGCGACCGTGACTAATTGTTCATTGATTTTGTGTATCATTATTATTTTACTTATATTAAAGTTTCTAGCTAAATTAAAAGTGTTGTTATTTTATGATATGGGAGCCGTTCACCCTGATCCCCAGTGAACGTGTTTTAAGCAAATACATAGCATCAGTAATTCAAGGTTTTTTATTATTATTTCATAACATATTTCAATAAGAAAAAAATAGCATAATTTCAATAACAATAAAAGTGAGTGGGGACGATTCTTTATTACAATAATAAATCGTTAAATTTTATGAAAAAAATTATTTTAGAATGTCCCTAGAAATGTCGGTAAAACAGAGTGGTTCGGCGTCCTCTTAAGTTAAATATTAGTATTTGATTCAATTGCTATTTCATCCATCGAGGTATCCTGATATTGTTCTCATTATGTCCACGTGAAAAAGCCTTTTTTATACTGGATTAGCAGACGAAGGTATGGTGAAAATTGAATACTGTTTTGACTTTTCTATTTGTTACTTATTTAAAAATATAAATTTCGTAAAATGCTTTACAAAGATAATATTAAAGTACATTAAATGCTTATAATTTTTTTCTGGAATAAACAAATACTACATTAAAAACACATAGTTTTTAATGTAGTTTTATAAAAAAAAATTCTTTCTATAATTACGTCGGAAGCGCGAACGAACCCCTTGATTTAAAATTATTCAATTGCTTCAAATATATGTGATTGAAACGCTTTTTTCTACATTTAATAAAGTGTCTAATAAGTTATAATTAAAACTTAATATCTAGTACACGAGTAAATTATATATAAAAATTATGCACATAAAATCTCGACCTCTCTCGAGGCTAGTGTTTAGATATATACAAGAATAATATCCATTTAGATTAAAATGTCATTTAACTTTTTAAGGACGGGACTGGTCGATATATCGACCACTTTGGTATCATATTATTTTGGAATTGTTTCGGGGGTAATATTATATGTTGAATACAGGAAAGATAGTGTTATCATAGTAAATAGTGATTTCAAGGTCAAATTTTTTATTCGGTCTTTTGACCTGAAAATTGGTACACCAACGTATTTTAATGCTTTGAATACGAAACAAATAGTGTTGCGTTTGATGAATCACATTTTCATAGTGATTATTTGAACTATTTATTACTATTAGTTGTTACACATCGCCCCCACGATTCACCCGAGATCCACGGCGTGGCTCCCATTTGCGTATATCCGCGATTTGAAAATAAGTACGACTTAGACCGATCGCTTCAAGTAAAGATTTTACTACATCATCATCGGATAATGTAACCGCCTCCGGAACACCGAGCAGTAGGATCTCGCATGCCTCATCATGGGAGCGAGACGCAACGTCCGTGCGGACCGGGGTGCTCTCAGCAGCTTGCATGCGTGTCGAGAATTCGTAGCCTGCGCGAGTGCATCTACATCTGTACGAATAGCTCGAACATCCGACTGAATAACGTCGAACTTGCGGCTCAATTCATTGAAACAGTTGTCGAACTTCCTTTCCAAACGTTCAGCAAAGCTGGTATACCATCTCGGAGCCTCGTCGTTATCCATTGTATTAGCTACAGTCGCCGAAGAGAGGGGCTGGGTGACTGCCTCACGTGCGTGCGATAGCTTGGTTACCCTACAGAGCGATGGCAACGTGGGCGAAGCCGGCCGCTTCAATGAACCAGCGAGAGCAGTGGGTGTGGCCAGCGCAGGCGAGTCGGCGTCAGCGGCGGGGGCCGTGCTAACAGGAGCGGTGTCGGTAAGCGGCTCAGGAGGTGCTGCCCTCGCAAGATTCGCCGCATAAAAGCAACACAAAGATAGTCCCGACTCCTCGTGAACCGTCTCACATCTAACGTGAATTTTTGACGCGCATGCAGGACAGACCTTAGTTGGGTAGGCACGAGTAAATCGACAGCTGCAGATGGGGAAGAGCGCGTTCTGCGCGGCGACCAACATAAGTCCCGAACCAAACGTAACTGACGACGGCGAGACGCTCGGTTCAGCGGGTAACGATACAGATGTCGCAGGGCTCGCTCAGCAATCAACGTCCACGCAGCAAATCGGAGTCAGCATACACCATTCAAGAGCGCCACCGCTCGGCGCTAGACAGTAACTAGAGCCGCCGTACCTCTGCGCGTCTCACGCCAGGAGTCACAGCGCTTTCGAGTGTTACCACAGAGTCGCCAATCTCGCTGAACTTCAATACCCGAGCTCCCTCCAAACCGCCAGTCATCCACAAAAATACAGCAACCAGGCAAAAACTTTCAGGTAGAAATCGGGCTCCCTGGCTCTAAAAAGTGAAGCCTGCTGTGTGTGCTCGGGTTGCGTGAGCCAGCGGAAGTCCGATCCTCCTGAAAAGAAGCACGCAGGAGGTATATACACTTATAAATAGTGTGATGTGCGCGGAGCGAAGTGAAGCGCGTCCGACCTACTCACCAGAGAGATAGAAAGAGAGAGAAAGAGAGAGATGGATAGATAGATATAAGTTTATTTGTACAGTACAAAATTGACAATTTTTAAATAACAATAAATACTATATAAATGCTTATATAAACACAATATTTCACAGTGTGTGACGCATCCGCTGGGGATGAAGGCGGAGGTTGCAAAATCAATCAATAAAAGACTATTACTTAATCAATAAGAATTTAGGTGATCCTTTATTTTTAACAAAACGGAAACCCATCAGTGTATTACAACGATTTGCCGCTTGCCACTCACGGTTTGTAAAGGTACTCGCCGATTTTCGAGATCAAAATAACGCGGTTTGACGCGATGGGCACACACACACCTTTCCGGAAAGGGAGCTGGAGAACTGAAGGCGGAACTCACCTACACACTAGGAGAATCGGCTCCAAGGAAAATCTCAATCTCTCACGCGGGCGGATATTAACTATAGGTTTCGGTTCGAAAATCTCGATCGGCTCGTTACGTACACCGCTTGGGAAGCGCTGCTTTCACGGCAGCTCGTTTCGTCTCGGAACGAGCCCTGCGCGAAGTCACTGCGCACTCGTCGCTACACTCGACTTGGCGGCCGGGCGAGTGCTATGCTCGGCCTTACGAGCGCGCGCATGTTCGCATACACAGCGGGTTACGCACGGTCGATAATTTGCATCCACCGTTCGGTGCTAGATCTTCGTGTTGACATTCGCGGATCGACAGGAATAGTGGTGCTGGAGTTTGGATGTTCACTGGGACAGATTCAGGATGCTGGAAGTTGTTGCTGCAGGAGGTTTCGGAGTCAGGTAACATTTTAATCGTTCCTTAAGAGTAATTCGTTAGGCTAATTCGGTCGTTTGTTTGAGACTCCAGGATATCGTAGGTAAGTGCGGCTGTTTCCGTAGCAGTAGTATTATGGTTTGAAGTGTTTCTAACCTCTAACGCAGTGTAAACACTAGGGTTAGATATCTCCTGTGCCTCCTTACATTCCCAGGGAGAACTTGTTGGGAGGGCATGTTGTCGCCGCTTCTCTGTCCTTCTTCTTATCTTTTAAATTAGGTAATTTACAGGTACTCGGTACTAGGCTGGAGCGAGGACCTGGATGTTAAAGCGAGGCCACTCTATGTATAACCTGGGAGCGCTATCCGACCTCACAGCCTCTACTGCTAGTCTACGGCTTCTTAGCATGGTGCTGGATCCAAGGATCAGGGAGGATCATTTCCAAGGAGTAGGACTGGTGCTGGAGGTTTTCTTGAAGGGATAGTGTGTGTGTCTCCTCTCTTCGAGCATCTTGTGGCTTGCTCACCTAGTGCTACGTATTCTAACGTAGAGTAAAATATCTAAGTGACATGAGATGTAAGCACATCGTCACAACTGATATCAAAATTTAAAATATCACAGTCGCAGAATAAATGCAAATACGGCGAATATCACAGAAAGTCAGCAGATTAAATACAATACAAATAAAACTACAGTATATACATCTATAGTCATAATACTACAATACAATTAAAAATTGAACGACACAATAAAGCAGTCATTTGCCATCACATTCTCTCGTGATCTAACATCCCTTAAATACTTTCATTCATGTGTATGCGGGACGGTACAATATAGAATAACAAAATAAATAAATTAAATAAATAAATAAAATAAAAAAATTAATAAAATAAATAAATAAATAATATAAATAAAATAAATAAAATAAATAATATAAATAAAATAAACAAATAAATAGTATAAATAAAATAAATAAATAAATAATATAAATAAAATAAATAAATAAATAATATAAATAAATTAAATAAATAGATAATATAAATAATTAATATAAATAAATAAACAGTACATTTAGGTTAAATATTCTAGTGCCAAGAAGTGTCCCCGAGCCGCGGCCTTGAAACCCTTTTATAAGGCCAGGCCACGAATTTCTGTCGGCAAGGAGTTCCATAGATGCGCATCTTGTACCTGTAGGGAGCAATTACCAGTCTCGCTATGCATCAGGAAAGGTACGAGTTCTCTTGTGACCCCCCTTTCAGAGCCCCTGAGAACACATCTAGAGAAGAGATTCTCCAGATACGCTGGAACTCGCATACGCACAATTTTGTACATGAGTCCCGCCATAAAATACTGTTTCCTAGAAGCTGTGCGAGCCCGCCTACAGAGTATCTGTGGGGCGTCACATGATTATCCCTCCTAATATCGCAAACATAATACAAAAAAGTATTTTGTAAAATCTGTAAAAGGTTAAAATAAAAATAACAATAGTCTGTTTGGGGAGACAACAGCGCCTCGGTGAGCTGCTTTCGAAGAGCCTAAGTAGTGCATTTGCTAAAAAATCGCAGACTATACAATACTCTATTAAATTTTTCTGTGTTACTATCCACATATAGCTTTCAAGATAGCTGCGAATCCAAAACCACACCAAGACTCAGAACCCTCTCCGCAAACAGGATTTACACGCCGTCACCCTAGTCAATGCTACGACTACTATGGTTGTAGACGTTTGAACAAAATTTACGACCACCAAACAATATAGCTTGAGTATAGAGGCGTTAAGTTTGAGTGAGGTGCGCACAGCCCAATACTGTATTTCAATTGCGACTCTCCGAAGCTCTGCTATCCCTCCACGCAAATCAGAGTATGGGAGGTGCAAGTAAACCTGCAGATGATCTGCATACAAAACATGCTGAGCACTCGCAGGATGAAGTACATCACGTAAGTCATTAATGTATAGGCAGAAGAGTAGACACACTCAGGTTTGTTGCAATCCAGGAAGAAAAGTTACCGCATGAAACAACAGCCTGCATACGAGACGAAAAGTTAGAATTTAGCCACAATAAGGCAGACCTAGAGAACCCCCATTGCCTTAGACGGTCAAGTACAAGAGTAGGAGATATTGTATCAAACGCCTTGCTAAAGTCGAACAACAGGAGTATTGTAACAAGTTTTCTGTCAATCCCTGTACGTATGTCCTCTGTCAGCTTAAGCAAAGCGATTTCTGTTGAGTGGTATGGTCTATAAACAATTTGCATTGGGTCCATAAGCGATCGTGACTGTAGAAACTCCTGCAACTGGTTTAAGGCAATTTTCTGCAAAACCTCTGAAAGGAAATATAAAAATGTAATTGGTCTGAAATCAGAAGGCGATGATGGTATTTTGCACTTTTTCAAGGGGATAATATGAGCCTTCAGCCAGAGATTAGGGAAAATGTTTGTCGAAAAAAAAGAGTTGAATATTTTGACAAGAAAATTTATAATAACAGGCAAGCACTCGACTATAACATTTTGCGGTACGCCGTCCGCCCCACAAACCTACAAGGATAAATTTGAGATTGCCAAGATAACATCATTGATGTTGATTTCTTTAAAAAATAAACCCTCTTTCACTGAGAAAAAAGTTCCGTGAATATTGCCAGAGTTTCCCCAGTGATTTTAGCTAAGTGAAGCTTCGGTTAATCTTACGGTTGACCTCCGCAAATTTAGCTGAGGCCTCGGTAAAATCAAACAAGTTCGGTAAACTTTGATTCGCGTGAACCTCGTAGATTTAACGGAGCTCCATCGTATAAAAAATAACAAACTGCAAGTGTAAGTGTATAAATAAATATCACCCGTGTTTATTAGTAACTGTAAACAAAAACTTATTTGTAGCGACCAAATATATATTGTAATTAATATCAAAACATATATAATTTGTAATAATAATTAATTTTAAATATTTAACTTTAAAAGCATAAATATTATTTTACCCCATTTTTGTCAACGGTAAGCTATGTACTTACAAGGGAAGTACATGACCTCCGGGAAACGGATCTCATCCTAACTTTGGTATGTTTTTTATAATATAAAAATATGAAGAAAGCCAAGTTATCTCTTGCCAATGGCCACTTTTACGGGAGTTATTCGACATTCAATAATAATAGCAGTAAAAATTACTTCCAATTCGGTCGCTTATAACTCGGAAACAAATAAAGATAAACAATCAAATCAAAAACCAGTAAAAAGTTGAGTTCAAGTAGATATGGTTTGAAAAAAAAGAAGCTCAAATTGCTTAATTTGAAGCAAAGTTATGAAGAAAATAAAAAATTGAAGAAATTTTAACCAAAATTTAATATGAAAAATTTATTGTTTCTTTTGGCCTAATAATCTTCAATTTCTTATTTTCTTCATAACTTAGCTTCAAATTAAGCAATTTGAGCTTCTTTTTTTTCAAACCATATCTACTTGAACTCAACTTTCTTCTGGTTTTTGGTTCGATTGTTTATCTTTATTTGTTTCCGAGTTATAAGCGATCGAATTGGAAGTAATTTTTACTGCTATTATTATTGGATGTCGAATAACTTCCGTAAAAGTGGCCATTGGCAAGAGATAACTTGGCTTTCTTCGTATTTTTATATTATAAAAGACATACCAAAGTTAGGATGAGATCCGTTTCCCGGAGGTCATGTATTTCCCTTGTTAGTTATTTCCAATTTTGGTTTTAATAAAACACATTTATTAATTAGCGTCTATAGAAAATTAAAAAATTAGAAAATTAAATTAACAATAATAATAATTATTATTATTTAATTCTTACTTTTTAAATAAGTATGCATTTCGAAAACACATGCACGTATATGTACATATAACGTATTGAAAAAATGCATACGTATATACGTCCCGTAACCTATTTTAAGAAAATATAAAAGTAACATTGCGATATTTATTAATAAAGTATATAAATGCTAGATATATTAAATAGATATAATAATTCGTAATTACAATTTAAGGATAAATAATACAACTTACAAATTAAGGTATAAGAAATATCAAAGCTTATACGGTAATATTAGCCGAGGGCCTGGTTAATTCCGCGGAGCCCGATCTCCGTAGATTTTACGGTGGAACATTTCATAAAAATCATGGGGCTTACACGGCTATATTAACCGAACATGTGCACCTACATTTTTTCGGTTAAAACAACCGAATACTTCGGTAATATTCACGGAACTTTTTTCTCAGTGTTAGTAGCCCGTTGAATTATTTTCATGGCGGCTCCCATAATCCTCCACATAAGAGACCGACACACCAATAAACTGCCCGTTCAAATCCTCTAGTGTAAATCCATTTAAGTCAACTGCTCGCTCAGGAAGGAATCCTCAATTGCGCTATTCTTTCCAAACATTGTCGTTGTTAAGATCCTCAGGTATATGATTTTGATAATACTCTGTTTTGATTGTTTCGGTTCTATTCTCTGTATGTCTTCTATTGTGAAGACATTCTTCTTCAAATATTTTTGGGTCCTTCGTACGTGAGTATCGTCTAAATAGTGCGTTATGTTTGCACTGCAGCTGGGATAGTTCTGCGTTCACATAAGGCGGCCTAGATCTTTTCGGTTTGATGGTTTTAAGAGGAGCAAGTTAGCCCACAACCGCTGATATATTATCACAGAGATATCCCAATGCAAGCTCAATTTCAGTTTCATCAACGTGAAAAGGCGACCAATCACACTGGGAAACAAACATTGAAGATCATTGACAGGAATATTTTTAAAATCGCGGATAGTAATAGCATTCGTAGTAGTGATGACTTGCGAAAGATTATTATAAACTATAGTAGCAGAAGAATATTATGACTATTGTGAAAGGGCACAGGGAAGTTACTAAGATCATTATCATCGTCAAAAAAGACATCCAGCCAAACTGAGGCTCTTAACAACGCCAATGTTTGGAAAGAATAGCGCAATTGAGGATTCCTTCCTGGGCGAGCAGTTGACTTAAATGGATTTACACTAGAGGATTTGAACGGGCAGTTTATTGGTGTGTCGGTCTCTTATGTGGAGGATTATGGGAGCCGCTATGAAAATAATTCAACGGGCTACTAACACTGAGAAAAAAGTTCCGTGAATATTACCGAAGTATTCGGTTGTTTTAACCGAAAAAACGTAGGTGCACATGTTCGGTTAATATAGCCGTGTAAGCCCCATGATTTTTATGAAATGTTCCACCGTAAAATCTACGGAGATCGGGCTCCGCGGAATTAACCAGGCCCTCGGCTAATATTACCGTATAAGCTTTGATATTTCTTATACCTTAATTTGTAAGTTGTATTATTTATCCTTTAATTGTAATTACGAATTATTATATCTATTTAATATATCTAGCATTTATATACTTTATTAATAAATATCGCAATGTTACTTTTATATTTTCTTAAAATAAATTATGGGAAGCATATAAATTTTGAAAAAATTGTAAAAAAACCATAAGAAATCTCAAAAAAAAAATCCTAAAATTTGTCTGCAAGAGCTTAAAATACCTTTTTTGTGATTTCATGATTCATGTTTTTTGTGTATTTCGATATGTTTAATCTGACTGCAAAATATCACCAGTGAATTCTTTTTTTTACTCTGAAAAAAAAGAAACTGTTCTTGGAGAATTACTGTGTTTTAAAATATAAAACCTCAACATTGTAGCAATTCTATCACACTTTTGCTCACTTGTACCGAACTCTGCTATCTTCAAACGTCCTATGCAGCGGATTTCTTTTTCTTTTTTCCCCTTTGCCTTGGTTTCTTTTTTCAGCATCCAACAAAAATCTGCCATTATATTAACATCTCACTTTCCTTGGGAGCGACGTTCCATTTCCTTGATATCCTGGTAAAATCGTTCACCATGTTCTTTGCTATAGTCTGCAAGGTTCGCTGGAAAGTAGTCCAGGTGCGAGTGCAGGAAATGCAATTTCAAGTTCTAACTGCTCGTAACTTTCTAACATTTTCTCAACAATGTTTTGGTAATACTCACTTTTATGATTACCCAAAAAGTTTTGAGCAACTTTTTTGAAATCTAGCCATGCTTCTTTTTCATCGTTGGTCATTTTTGTAATAAACGTATCATCGTTAAACATGGTACGAATTTGAGGACCGTCGAAAATGCCTTCTTTTAGTTTGGCATTGCTTATTTTTGGAAACTTTTCTCCTAAGTATTCAAAGCAGTCACCATCTTTGTCGAAAGCTTTAACAAATTATTTCATGAGACCTAATTTAATGTGAAATGGTGGAAGCAGAACAATTGATGAATCAACTAAAGGTATGCGAATGATGTTCTTCGATCCGGGTTCAAATTCTGTTCTTTCCGGCCATATCTTCTGTATGTAATGACTATCTCTAGCTCTACTATCCCATAGACATAAGAAACATGGAAATTTCGTACAACCTGACTGCTGTCCAAGAAGGATGGTTATAATCTAAAGATCACCTCAAAATTTCCACTTATGTTCTTTGTATTTAATTTTGTTCAAGACTATTTGTAAGTTCTCATATGTCTCTTTTAGCTTAGTTAAATGAGCAATTGGAATGGGCGCAAACGTATTGCCATTAAGCTTTTAAGCTACGTTTGGAAGAGTCAATAAACAGTCTCCACTCTTCAGCTTTATGACAGTTAGGCTTTAATTCATTTATAACTCCTTTTACGTCTGTACAGTATGTCAGTGAGAGCTCTGTATATTTAGCATAGAATTTTCGAAATTCTTTTTCTCTATTTCAATAAATACAAGATTTCGTTCCTTGTGATAACAAGTGCTTTTTCTTTAAAACTGCAGCTAGATTTTAATTTTAAGGAAACATCTAAAACCAATGGTATAAAAACTAATGTTACAAACAAAAGAACAAATCTAATTCTGCACGACCTCAAGAAATTACGAAGGCTAATGCATTCACGATGTGCAAAGATTTGCCCCCATTCGACATCGTGGAATGCGAAGGCTTTCAACATTTGATGAATGTTTAAATCCTTAATGTTTAAAGCTTAAAGCTGCATCGCGACATGTTGTACCTGCGAGAAGTACTTTTTCACACAATTACATACCACAAAAGTAGATATGGGGTAGTATAGCGAGACTGTCTTTTCTCCCCCACTCCTCCTCCCCGGCTACTCGCAGCGTTGTGGTGGTATAGCGAGACTGATCTATTTTCAGACCCAGGCTGGTATAGCGTTACCCACATCATTCTCTCTCTCTCTCTCTCTCTCTCTCTCTCTCCTTTGCTCTCCCCACTCCGCATCTGTAAATATTGGGTCTGCTCTTTTAGGGTGATATATAACGTGCTCTCGGACCTCTCTCTTGCACTCCTGTAGTATACGTCACCTCTCAGATCTCTCTCTTGCACTCCTGTAGTATACGTCACCTCTCGGATCTCTCTCTTGCACTCCTGTAGTATACGTCACCTCTCGGATCTCTCTCTAGCACACCCACTGCATACGTCACCTCTCAGGCCTCTCTCTCTCTCTCTCTCTCTCTCTCTCTCTCTCTCCCTCTCAAACTCAATGTAAGTAAAACTAAAGTGATTATCCTGGGCAGTCAGGTGTTCGTTTCAAGGATTGATCTGTAAACTGCTCATAGGGTTGTTTTACCAGGAAATCCCCTATATTACGAAACTGAGGTCAAATTTTTAGGTGTTTGGCTATCGTCTACCCTGGATTGGTCTAGACAGATCTCTTCTATCTCGCAGGGCGTACATAAAGTTTTGCACTCGATGAGATTTTTTAAGCGGGCGTTGTCGTTTAGGAACAGAAAAGCTCTGGTTGAATCTCTTGTTTTCCCTCATCTTGATTATGCGTGCGCAATCCATACAGATCTTGGCGACTCAAAGTGTCTTAGATTGCAACGTCTTCTTAAGGGGATGTCGGAGCTATAGCCTCCATCAAAAGCCGCTCGATCTCGCGGCTTCGAATGGCGCTGTAGTCAGGTGTCGATTTCTACGATAAACGTACTTAAAACATAAATTATAAATTTTACAGCTACATAGAGCTGTTGAAAGATACTTTCCCCCCTAGCTATAACTAAAATTAAGGTAATTGTAATATTACTCTTGGCAGCAAATGTTTATTTTTTTAAAGAAATGTGAAATACGTTGCATGTAGCATTACGGCAGATATAGACTCAATGAATACCAGACGTATTTCACATTTCTTTAAAAAAATAAACATTTGCTGCCAAGAGTAGTATTACAATTACCTTTATTTTAGTCATAGCTAGGGGGGAAAGTATTTTTCAACAGCTCTATGTAGCTGTCAAATTTATAATTTATGTTTTAAGTACGCTTATCGTAGAAATCGACACCTGACTACAGCGCCATTCGAAACGAAGGCTTTTGATGGAGGCTATAGCTCCGACATCCCCTTAATGCCTGCGTGAGGTTTGTCTGGGGCAACATACCGCGTCGGGCACATGTCACGCCCTATCGTCTTAGGTTGGAATGGCTGTCTGCCGAGCTCAGACGTAATTTCATCATCGGTACCCTTGCATTCAACGTCATGACTCATAATTCTCCAATTTACTTGTCATCCCACTTCATCAAAACTAACTCCATCCCAGACATTAGAACCTCCTCTCGTCATGCCCCAACTCCACTCACGTATCTTCCTCCCCGAACTAAAGCTCTTCATAAGTCATTTGTCATTTCAGCCACCAAAATCATAAACTCTATTCCTAACATCAGCCTCGACATCCCCATCCTATCATTCAGATCCCAACTCCTGTCTTCCTTCATCGAGCTCGATAGACGGCACTGGCTTGAGAGGATCGAGAGGGGGGAGGCCTCAGATATTGTGGTCCCGGAAATGCCTCACACTTGACTTCGCGGGTCAAATAGATATATCAAGTTAGTTGTAAGTAATTTTAGTTTTATTTTATTTTTATAGTTATTTTATTTTATTGTAAATCTTTTTAACTGCGTTGATAGCTTGCGTAGCTAGCGAGTTGTGCCAAACAAGCTTTTTTCTCTATTGTTTATACATATGGTTTTTAATTATTGTTAAATTGTTTTTATTTTTCTATATATTTTATGTTAAGTTAAGTTATTTTAAAGTTATTTTATTTTAAGTTATTTTCTCGCAATTTTATCCAAATGTATAACCATTGTTTTTGTTTTTGCGTCGCACTGACTAAATAGATGTCATCGTATCACTTACCGCAGTGTATTCGGGGATACATCCCCAATTTGTACCTAATAAAGTTCATCAATCAATCAATCAATCTCTCTCTCTCTCTCTCTCTCTCTCTCCGGTGAGTAAAAGCCTCCTTATTTTTGCGCTCTGTCTTCACACTATCACTGTTTACTCATATCCTCGCCTGGAGTTTTTTGCATCAATTGATAGGACCGGAAGCTGTCTGCAGGAGTTATTTAAATAATGGTTGCGATTTTCTGTGGACAGTGGTTCTCGCAAACTTAAATTGAAACTCGGGATAAATTTTGGAGGTTAGCAGAGCAGTTCAGTGGATTTCGCTTGGGTGGTTAATTGTCAGCAGGTCAGCCAATACCCAGAAAAACGTAACACCCGGCAAGGTCGAACGAGTTGAAATCAATACCGTGAAAATGGCAACGTCGCGAGGCTGCTTCGTCTGCGGTGGTCGAGTAACGAGGAAGGATTATTCCGAGGTTTGCGCAGTATGTAGCAGGTTAGTTCATACAAACTATTTCGAAATCGCGCCGGGCTCGACAGAGCGACGCTGTTGCGTACTTGCGCGAATCAAGGTGGTGATTCACACTACTACCGAGGCGGGGGCGCCACCGACTGGGTTGCCACGGCTGACTGAGGTGACTGACGTTACCGCACTCCTTCTACTTCTTGCGCGAAGCGCGTTGCCTCGCCTCCGCCGCCATCAACAACGAAGGTTGCCAAGCAACCACGAGGCGTCGCGCCCACTTTTTCAAATCAGGTAACACACGATACAGCCGTCGACGCCGTTCAAATGGCGGCCGCACCGCCGCCGTGGTTGGAAGCATTTGCGCGCGGTCTTATAGAAGACCTGAGAAAGGACATAAGTCTAATTACCGATATGGTTGGTCGTGTAGAAGAAAAGGTGGAAGTGGTTGGGGCGGATCTTAGGGCGCTTCATGCGCGTGTAGACACACTGGAGGAGCAGACAAACCTTAGATTAAGCGATATGAATACGAAAATAAATACGGTAAACTCGAGACTTCAGGCGTTGGAGTCTGATATGTCTAAGTGCTCTGTGGGCGTCTCGCGCACCGCCCTTTCAGCTGATTCGCTCAAAGACAATTGCGAAGTACTTGTTCTGGGCCTTCCGCTGGTCTCGAGACTCTCGGATGAGATGCTATTTGAAAAATTAATTGGATCAGTTAACCTGCCTATGTTGGCAAAGCAGGTCGTAGACATTCGTCCGTGGGTTTCGCGATTGGGTTCAGTCTCTGGTGAGAGCTCATCGCAACCTAAAACTAAAGGGGTTGTTTTTCGATTATCTTCTACGTCAGCCATAGATGCGGTCGTGGATAAAGCTCACCTTCTAAAAGGACGAAAGGCGCGCGAAATTTTCGGAGAGGGAGGAGATAACGCTATTTTTATCAGACTATTGTGGCCCAAAACCATTTTTAAACTTCAGTCGTTAGCGACTCGAAAGTGTACAGAGTTGGGCTATGCGAGGCCCTTAGTAGTAAATTTAAAAGTTTATACACGGGAGACGAGAGATGGGCCATTGAAGCGTGTAACCTCTGAAGCCGACATTCAAAACCTGCAGCCGCTCCCCTCATCTTCCTCGCATGCTAAATGAGACAGGAGTGGTCGGGCCAATAAAAACAATAAATACATTTCATCTAACTCTTTTTCCATTTCTCATACGAACATCAATCGTTTAAAAACTCATTTTGCAGCTGTTGAAGCATTAATCTACCCGAGATCTTTCGATGTCATTGCATTAACTGAAACCTTCCTTACTGAACACGACTCCTCTGATATTTTTGAACTACCTGATTATGTATTGCACAGATTGGATCGTGTACGTAGGGGAGGGGGGTGGGGTTGCGGCGTACATACGTGAGGAGTATAAGGTTAACGTCGTTGCAAACTCAGATCCGGTTTTTTCCAACAAACCAGAAATCTTAATATTACACTTGGTGGGTAGCTCGCTAACGACTCTTCTAGCGGTGGTCCATCGTAGGCCAACAGCCGCCTACCCGAGCGAATTTTTTGAGGTTCTTTCAGACATTTTACCAGATTGCAACAGCGTTATTGTCACGGGTGATTTCAATATCGACATGAACTCAAGTAGTGCGGCTGCTAACATGATGAAGTCAAATCTGATGGCACTGGGCCTTTCGCTCATCCCATCGGAACCGACCCATCATGCGGTGACATCGAACGGTTTCTCTCACACTTGGTTAGACCTCTTCCTGATTCGTGACCCAGTGCCAAATTTCAAATATCTTAAGTCTGCTGCTCCCTTTGCAGCCGGTCATGACTCCATTAGTCTGGAATTAATTGTACCGAGTAATCAAAAAGTAGGGGAGAGGAAGTTTTGGAGGAGAAATCTGGAAGAGGTAAACCTTCAGACTCTTGCTACCACATTCACATCATTCATGAATAACTCATTGGCTCCTGCCTGGTCTGACCAGCCCCTCTCCTCATATCCAAATTCATTCGAAATCATCTCCTCATTATTAACAAACATCAGCCAATCAATCGTAAATTCGTACAATGCTCTTGCACCAATGAAACTCATCACCATTAAAAACTCACACAAACCGTGGGTCACACGAGAAATAAAAAAGTGTATTAGAGATAGAAATAATGCTTTTAAAAAATTCCGTATTTCAAGAAATCCACTGGATTATAGGAACTATAAGGAGCTCAGGAATAGTGTTTCAAATTCAATAAATTCCAGTAAATTTAAATTTCTTGCAAATAAATTATGTGTAAATAATGATCCAGCTAGCTCCTGGAAGTCTCTCCGGAATATGGGATTTTGCACAAACGCTCACCCTTCACCACTAAAAGTTTTTTCACCTCATCAACTCAATACCCATTATGCATCCATCTCAAATCATCTACCCCCTCTCTCAGTTCAGTCATTTGCATCCATCATATCTAACACTTGCTCATTATCATCCTTATCTCTTTCTTTTTCTTTCTCAGTAGTAACGGCCAAAGGAGTGAGACATGCAATACTGAAATCTACCTCTAAAGCAGTCGGTATTGACGGAATCTCCATAAAGATGCTCATACTTCTAGAGCCACAATTAATCTTTCCGCTTGCGGAAATATATAATAATATGTTAACTGAGGGTTATTTTCCCGACTGCTGGAAGAGGGTGGTTTTATTTCCGTTGGCAAAGTCAAGTAAAATTGAAACGTGTGCGGATACCAGGCCAATTGCTAAGCTGTGTGAATTATCTAAAGTACTCGAGCGCATAGTGCATCTACAGCTTTCTAATTACTTAGAAAACAATAACTTATTGACAGAGAGACAGTCAGGTTTTTGAAGGGGCCATAGCACTCAGACAGCATTATTGGGGGTCCTGGATGATGTCAGAAGAGCTATTGATTCTCGGATGATCACGATTCTTATGCTGTTTGATTTCTCTAAGGCCTTCGATACAGTGCCTCATGATGGACTCATTACTAAATTAAGTAATATAGGGTGCTCGGATAATGTCTTAAATTGGTTCTACAGGTATCTGGTAAGTCGCTCTCAGGCTGTGGAGGGTGAGGGTGCTGAACTGTCTGACTGGTTGAGTATAAATGCGGGTGTACCTCAGGGCAGTGTTCTTGGTCCGATTCTATTTTCCATTTTTATAAATGACTTGCCGAATGTTTTGAAATATAGCAAATGTATGCTGTTCGCGGATGATGCCCAGGTTTATTCGTCGTTTTATCCGGCGGAGTTTGAATCAGGAGTTCAGCGAATCTCGGAAGACGCAAATGCCATTGCGACATGGGCGAATAAAAACGGTTTCAAACTGAATGTAAATAAAACGAAGGTTATAATCCTGGGCAGTCAGGCGTTTATTTCCCGTAACGACCTTAACACTGCCCCGAGAGTTAGAATAGGGAATGAATACTTACAGTATGAAAGCGAGGTTAAGTCTCTGGGATTATTTATTTCGCCTACCTTAGATTGGTCAAAACAGGTTTTGGCAATTTCTAAACGGGTTAGTACTTTATTGCTTGAGATATTATAGGAGAACTCTATCGCGGAAACTCAGAAAAAATCTGGTGGAGGCGCTCATCTTCCTACATTTTGATTATGCGTGTGCGGTTTACGATGACATTGATCAAACCAAAAATCTAACATTACAGAAACTACTAAATGCGTGCGTAAGATTTGTGAGGGGTGATCTACTTAGATATGATCATGTGACGCCCCATAGGCTTGATCTAAAATGGCTGACGGTCGAGTCCAGACGCTCCTACCTCATCGGATCATTAGCATATAATATCATAATACATAGTTCACCATCATACCTCGCTAATCATTTCTCAATATTGAATAACCCAGTCACTAATCCTCGCGCCTCATCACGCCATCCGCCTAAAGCACTTACATACTTACCACCTCGCACAGAAGCCTTAAATAAATCATTCGTCATTACATCATCCCGCATAATAAACTCTCTACCCATTGACATTTTCTCCCTATTCTTGCCTAAACCCTTTCAAACGAACCCTTTTCGATCATCTGTTTGGACTCGACCAGGCAGCTTGGTCCGACCGGGTAAGTATTGAGAGAATCGTATTGCAGTCCATCTCTCGTTTCCAAACGGAGTAGCTTAGAATTATTAGTTATCAATGCTACCGAATCAGTATTATCATGCGTTATGTTGAAACCTATTATTGCTTGTAAACACGAAATTGTATGGCGAAATGTCGTATTTTAAACTATTTTAGTATTTTATTTTATTTTTTATATTATGTTCAAGAAGTTCACTTTGTTGATCTCATATCAAATTTTAAATCTTTTTATGTTTGTATATATATATTTTATATTTTTGTTGCGTAGTTTTAAGGATCTTTTATTCATTGTTTTTATTTATATTTATTTGTTAAGTAACACTAATGTATTGCTAAAGTGCCCAATAAACTATATTCATTCATTCTCTCTCTCTCTCTCTCTCTGGGCATTGGAAAATGACCTCTCATTGAATGTTAAAAAGACGAAGGTTATGATCCTGGGCAGTCAGGCTTTTATTTCGCGTATCAACCTGAACACTGCCCCGAAGGTTAAACTATGTAATGACTTGTTGGATTATGAGAATGTGGTAAAATCACTGGGGTTACTGATCACCTCTACCCTCGACTGGTCTAAGCAGGTCATGTCAATCTCTAGGCGTGTCCACGGAGTTCTGCATTCTCTACGCTATTACAATAAAGCATTATCGGTTAAGCTTCGCAAGAGTCTTGTTGAAACACTTATTTTTCCCCCATTTCGATTATGCGTGTGCGGTATATAATGATGTAGATCAAACTAAAAATCTAAAACTTCAAAGACTGTTGAACGCTTGCGTTAGATTTGTATGGGGCAACATAGCGAAACGCGAACACGTCACCCCGTTTAGACTCGGTCTAAAATGGCTGTCGGTCGAGTCCAGACGCTCATATCTCATTGGTTCCCTAGCATTTAATATCATTGCTCACAACTCACCCTCATATCTAGCAAACCACTTTACGATACTTAATACCCCTGGCCAAAAACCCCGCTCTTCCACTCGTCATCCTCCCAAATGACTCATGTACCTTCCACCACCCACAGAAACTTTAAATAAATCATTTGTCATCACCTCCACCCGCATTTTGAATCAGCTCCCTACCATCAATTTTAACCCATCATGCATTGACGGCTTCAAAAATACATTATTTAATCATCTGTTTGGTCTCGACCAAACAGTCTGGTCCTCGCGGGTCGTGTCTGGGGGTTTGTTGCCGAGGTCCATCCCTCACCTGGATGAAGCAGCTTAGTTGCGTTTTTAATTGTTGTTTATTCAATTTTTATATTGATTAGCATGTTTAATTTTATGAGTTTGTTTATTTAATTTTATTGTATTTTATTACTCTAGCGATGTATTCAGTGAGCAGTCAATTTAATTGTTGTTGTTTAGTTTTAAGTATTTATTTATTTAATTGTTATAACGGGCGCGTGTTCCGAAACGCGCGATAGCCCGTAAACTCGAAAACCGCGTAACCACGTGATTACGCGCGATCGCGCAACATCGCGAAGGGCCGCGAGACACCGAGTCTCGAGCAGTCCGTTACCGGCCGTCCCGCGAAAGACACTGGTGCCGAACGTGCGAGTGCGAGAGTGAGAAAGAGAGATAGAGTTCCGGCGACAAATCGCGTGTGTGTGTGGTGGCCCATCGCCTGAGTCTAAGGCCTCTCCTCCGGGTTAACCTCGAGGACTTGTACGCATTCTTGGACCCGTGTGGAGGTTTCGTCACCGCAGTCCAGCAAGCGATCGGAAGAGCGAGCGAGCCGTCTGCGCATCTGTGCGCCGAGTGAGTCCCCCTAAATAATCTTTGTAGTGCTGAGTTGATTCGTAACCAGCTCAGCACAGTGCAGCGAGCACTTATTTTTCCCGCGCGTATTACCCTACACTGCCTCCTCGCGCACGCGGTAGAGTCACTAGGCAACTCGGGTTGCCAATTCGCGCGTAGCTTTCGGGTTCCGCGACTTCACCGCGCTTTTGCGTCCGACCCCGAGGTCGATGATATTGTCTTATTATTGTTTAGCTCAGTTCTATTTAGCGCCCTCCTCCGTGCGCGTGTATATATCTGTAAATATTGTAATCAAATATACCTTTTGATTTAGTAACGCATTTAAGTCGCATAGTTATTTACGAAACCCGATATTCTGTTTTCCCGCTTACCCAGCCGCCTCCGCGGGCGCGTCAACAATCTCGTTGGCGCGCATTCTGAGCGGCCGAGCCTCGTGTTCCCCTACGGGCACGAGCAACCAGAAGCACTCGTCCTTCCCGTTGCTTCCTTAAGTTTACCCGAGTGCAACTCGGATCCGACGATTCTCCACGCGGCGGAGAGTCGTCATCGTTGTTAACGGCGCATCGTCACCGAGGTACCGCGGTTGCACCACGGCTAAAGCCCGTGCGCGGTACCGCGACATCGCAGAACACAGCAGCGTGGCGCGAGGCCCGCGCAGATAAGTTCTCGCCTTGAAAGCGGTGCTCGACGAGGAGCAGACGCAAGAAACGCCTCGTTACATTGTACATATTATTTCTATTTTATTTTATATTATATTCAGTCACTGCTCGTAACTGTATCATTTTACAGCCGCAATTTTATTGCTATTTTTTTTATATATTTCATTTATTTCATTTTATATATGTCTGTAATCTTGTACCAACAGTGCTTACGAGGTATTTACCCCACAGAAGCCAAAATAAAAGATCAATCAATCAATCAATCTCTCTCTTGCACTCAAGTTGTCTGCGTTACCTCTCTCTCTCTCTCTCTCTCTCTCTCTCTCTCTCTCTCTCTCTCTCTCTCTCTCTCTCTCTCTCTCTCTCTCTCTCTCTCTCTCTCTCTCTCTCTCTCTCTTGCACTCTCAACGTCTTTATTTTCTTAATATATATTATGGAATGTAAAGGACGAGGTATAAGGTTAAGTATAAAATAAATTAATAGTGGTTGAACATATAACATATTTTATTCAGTTTTTAAAACAGGTTCAGATTTATAAAACTATGTTCATAGTGTAATATATATTTTATTTTTATATAATCGTAATTAAAGTAGTCGTAATAACTTTCTGTTTGTCAATAGGTGTGTTTGCTCGTTATCTATTTTTCTTTTCATCACATCTCTACGTATTAGTTTAGAAAAATGTTCATCTCCGTATGGTACGTTTAGCATTTTGTTGTCATCTGTGACAGTCTTTTTGGCGTATTGACAACTCTTTAATCGACAAGCAGCTGCCAAAGTGCTCTCAACTAACGGTTTTTTAAAAAAATTATTAGTGTGAAGAGATATACTGGAAAACGATTAATATATTTATTATAATTAAAATTTATAATTGTTTTGCATAATAAAGGAGAATTTTTACTTACTATCCATTTAATAAGCCTTCAATTGTGTAAGCTCGTACAACACTTTAAAAGCTTCTTTTTTGTCGGATGTTGTTTAGCTTTATAATTTTTATTCGGCTCGTGAATATTACTAATATTTCTAAAAAATTCATCTCTATTTATGGTAAAACCTGGTATTTCTATTAACCTATTATTCGCGGCGAAGATTAACATTGCCTAATGAAAATATCAGTGTAAAAATACCGCCAATTTGTGTGTATCGTTTATGCATTTGTTTAATTGCAACATACACGATGTATTGTCACGAGCCAAAGTTGCTACTTTATTAAGTTTGTTGTGCACGCTTAATGTATTCTCATTTTGTCTTGTAAATAATGTACTGCGTTTTGTTTTCATCGCAGTAATTTTTTTATGACTCATCCTCTTATTTTCCACTGATGAATTATTTTCTTTGTTACAATGCGTTGTATTATCACTTGTAGTATCCTCTGCAACCACATCACTTTCGGAGAGTTTTTGAATTATATCATCGAGATATTCTTTCACTTCGTCTGAGGTATATCCACACATTAAAACCATACGAAATTAAAATCACTTGCTGTTAATAATTTTAACTAAAATTATGCCGGAAGGATGGGAGGGAAATAAATAACCACGCAAAGTCCTTTAATTGTGCTCTTTACCGAGCGGTACAATTTATTGAGTACGTACGTATGTATATGTATACAAAGCACGCGGTATCCGCAGCGTGCTTTCGAGAAGCTGGCTCGTTACCTGCGGGTTCCGCAGATTACCCTAATGAACGATTGAGCAGGAGCCGATGGCCGTGATGAGCAGATTAGTTAAGCGTTGAAGTTTCGAGCGATGAGCCGGTAAAACGAGGAAAATAAACGGGAGCTGTCGTGCGATGCGCAAGGCGTCGAAGATGGCGACCGAAGAGAGAGAGAGAGACAGAAAAAAGGGGGGAGGGAACCGAAGAGACGAGTCAGTGGCGCGCTCGCGCGCGCGCACCAACAAGCCATCGAAGTGCGCAAGCGCACACCCTCTCGAGACTTCGGTCAGGCGCGCGAGATTTAAATGTTAAATCCGCAACATTACCGCCCGCCATCGACAACTGGTTGGCGATAAGTTTAACACTCGTTGAGCACTGGTACTGGCAATGGAGCGAGCTTGACAATGGGTCGAGTGAGCGTCGTGGTCGAAGTCTTGATGGTGACGACCCTGGTGAGCCCATCCTTGCTAGGGTGCAATGCTACGACTCGAGCCATAGGCCATTTCCCAGGTGGCATTCTTTCATCCGTGAGAAGAACCAATTTGCCAGGAATAATCTCGTTTTGAGCGTGATGCCATTTCGATATAGTCTGGAGCCGATGCAGATAATGAGAGGACCAATTTTTCCAAAAACACTGCAATCGTTGCTGTATGAGCTGCCAATTATTCAACCTGGAAGTTGGTGAATCGATGAGCGATGGTTCAGGCAGTGAATTGAGTGGAGCACCAATGAGAAAATGTCCAGGTGTGAGCGCTTCGACATTATCTGGATCGTCACTGAGCGGTTCGAGAGGGCGAGAGTTAAGCACGGACTCAATTTGAGTAAGGAGAGTGTAAAACTCCTCAAACGTGAGTAGAGTTTCTCCCACTGTCCGTCGTAGATGGAACTTGATGGATTTGATGAGAGCTTCCCACTTACCACCCATGTGAGGAGATGCGGGTGGATTGAAATGCCACTTGAGTCCGTCCCTTTGAATTGCTGAGCGTATGAGTTTATTTTCAGTTGAGCTGGCCGTGAACAACTTCCGAATCTCCTTATCCGCCCTGACAAACGTTGTGTCACAATCTGAGTACATATCGCTGACGAGTCCACGGCGAGATATGAGCCGACGAAAAGCTGCGATGAAAGCCTCTGATGAGTAGTCGCTCACGATCTCCAAGTGGGCTGCTGATGTTGATAAACAAACGAAGGCGCAAATCCAGCCCTTGTTAGTCTTGCTACCTCGTCCCTTCCAATTTTTAATGGAGATCGGACCAGCGTAATCCACCGCCGTGGGAGAAAATGCACGAGATGGAGTTACACGTGGAAGGGGTAAACGTGACATCATTTGCTGAGCACGTTCACCGCGCTGGCGAGCACAAACTACGCACCGTAGAATATGAGCCTTGAGTGAAGCACGTCCCCCGATGATCCAACAATTTTGACGCACTTTGGCCAACGTGAGCTGAGTACCTCCATGAAGAGTATTTCGATGAGCATAATCGATTATGAGATCCGTGAAGTGAGATCGGCGAGGCAGAATAAAGGGGTGTTTCGATTCTTGTGTGAGCAATGAATTGTGCAGACGTCCTCCCACTCTAATCACTCCATCCTGGTTAATGTATGCGGTCAAGCGAGCAAAGGGATGAGATGAAGGTATTCGCACATTTTTTGAGATCATCCGGAGTTCGTGAGAAAAGTAGACAGCTTGAGTGGCCTTTACCCAGAACAGCATCGATCCTTGGTGGCATGGATCGAGAATGTGCGGCTTTGGACGGTACGATTTGAGCGAATTCTTGCCTAGTCGTTTGAGAAGTTGAGGGATAGCCTTAAAAACGAGAGTGGTTACATTTAACAGTTTTGTGAGCGAGGAGTACTTGCATATGAGATCCCAATGGTACGTTGATTGAGTGGACGATGAAAGAAGAGTGATGCCCGGTCGAGCCTCTGGACTTGTGTCGACCGGCGTGATTTCGGGTTGAGCAGGCCAATTCTTCATTGGTTGCGCGATCCATTGGGGTCCTGTCCACCAAAGATGGTGATTGATGAGCTGTTCAGTTGAGACGCCTCGTGAGCCGCAATCCGCCGGGTTCATACCTCCAGGCACGTGCCTCCAAGTCGAGTCTGTACACAACTCTTGGATTTGAATGACACGGTTTCGAACGTAGTCTTTCCAGCGATTTGCATGAGAATTAACCCAAGCTAGGGTTACTCGTGAGTCCGTCCACAGATGAGTCGCATCTATTTTGAGTTTAAGTGAGGTCCGCAGGTGAGAAATGAGCTTGGCTAATAGCAGCGCTGCCATGAGTTCCAATCGAGGTATTGTGAGTTTCTTGAGAGGCGCCACCTTTGTTTTGGTGCAGATAAAGGACGTCCTTGAGCCTGTGGACGGTGAGCTTACAACGAGATAGACAACTGCAGCCATGGCGAGTTGAGATGCATCCGCAAACCCATGCAGTTCGATTGATGAATAACTCCAGGTGTTAAACCACCGAGGAACAGTGAGCTGATTAAGAGCCCTGAGGTCGTCTCTGATTGACATCCACTTGAGTTTAAGATGAGTAGGTATTGGGTCATCGAATCCAAGTTTGACGGACCACAAATCTTGAATAAGGACCTTTGCACGCACGGTTACTGGAGACGCAAAGCCGAGCGGGTCGAAGATTTGGGCGATCTCAGAAAGTAGCGTGCGCTTGGTTGGAGAAATCCAATTTAATCCGAGAAGTTTGATTTCACAGTCATCAAATGTGATGGAGCTGTCGAGAGGGTTTTGAGCGACGGCTTTGAGAAGATCCGGATGAGTAGCGTGCCACTTTGACAAGGGAAAGCCGCCCGCCTTGCAGAGAGATGTCAGCTGATGAGCGGTGTTGATGAGAATGTCGACAGTGTCAGCTCCGCCGAAGATATCGTCGACGTAGCGACCCTCCGTGAGCGATTGCACAGCGAGCGGGAATTTGTAACCTTCATCTTGGACTAATTGCAGCAGGGCTCTCGTGGCTAGGAAGCCTGCAGGTTTCGTGCCATACGTGAGAGTCGTCAGTTGAAAGGTGATCTCTTCGTCGTTATCTCCATGCCAAAGGATTTGTTGCAGCGGCCAATCATCTGGATGCACCTTCACCTGTCGATACATCTTGACAATATCCGTGGCAAAGAGGTGACGAGGAAGACGGATCCATGTGAGTACGTCTACGATGTTTGGCAGCAAATTGGCACCTGTGTGCAAGATGTCGTTGAGCGATTTGCCTGATGAGGTGAGACTGGAACCATTAAATACCACTCGCAACTTGGTGGTGGTGCTGCTTGGCTTGAGGACACCATGATGTGGCAAATAAAAATGTGGTTGAGCTGATGGATGATCCGTAGAGATGCGGCGCATATGTCCGAGTCTCTCGTACTCCTCGAGGAAATCGTTGTAGAGTTGACCGTATGCAGACTGGAGTTTGCATCGGCGGATGATACGTTTTAGGCATCGTGAGGCCGCTTTGCAAGAGAGACCTAATCTCTCTGCGGGTGACTTGAGCGGTAAACGTACTACGTACTTGCCTGAGGGATCTCTTTCGTGAGTGGCGATGAAGTGGTTTTCGTACTCTTGCTCCTCCGGAGTCAAATGTGGATTGAGATCGAGCGGTGGTTCCTCTTGAGTCCAAAATCTTGTGAGCAGTTCTTGGAGATCATCATGCTTCTGAGCGGTGACGTGATGAGCGGTTATTTTGCGAGATCCTGCAGAGTGAGCCCTTCCTAGAACGATCCAACCAAAGATGGACGATTGAGCCACTGGCATCGAGGGCGAAGCCTTAATCATGTCTGGCTCGATTACACTTCCGTAAAAATCAGCGCCCACGATTATGTCAACAGGTTGCGGTTGACAGTATTCTGGGTCAGCCAGATGTAACTCCAAATTGGAGCAGATGGTAACGTGGCAGAGACCTTCGGAAGTATATGAACTTCGAGCTCTATCTCCTTGATAGAGTGAGTGGATCGTAGGGTGAGCCGAGTTACACCATGGCTCTGAGCTGCCTTAGCGCCTCCGATGCCTTTGATGGTCAAGGCATGAGCATAACGAACAAGGCGCAATTGGTTCACTAGATGTTCAGTGACGAATGACAATTGTGACCCGGAGTCGATGAGCAGGCGAACCTTGTGAGCAGACATAGGTGTGATAGCAAGAGCTTGAGCAGTGCCTAAAAGAGTTAAGCTGACGTGAGCGGAGTGTTGAGCAATGACGACTGGACCAACATCCTATTGGTTTGTTGAGCTAGATTGAGATGTGTCCGATGAGCGCGCCGGAAAAGGCGTGTCGTTCTCAGCTGATTTCGAGGACATCGATGAGCTGGGCCGGGTTGAGGTATTGGCGGTCGAGCTGTGGAGCATTGTGTGATGCTTGCCACCACACTCGCGACAAGTTTTCGAGCTGCGACAGGCCTTTGCTTGGTGTCGACCTAGGCAATTATAACATAAGCGATGAGCGTCCACGTGTTGCCTCCTTTGATCGATGGTGAGCTTGCGAAAGTCTTCGCAGGCAACGATGTAGTGGTTGCCGTTACACAGGTCGCATCCGTGAGCTGTAGTGCCGGAACTGAATGCATCGGTCCTTGTCGGCGCCTGTTTTTGAGCAATAGCGGTGTGAGCCGTGGCAGTTGAGCGAGGCGGCTCCCTTGGATCGGCCTTCGGAGCCTTGGAGGATTCCACATCGGCAGCTTCGAAGGCGTTCGCGCGTGTGCGGAGGAACGTACGTAGGCGCTCGTAGGTGGGCTACTCTTGCGAGTTTCCTAGCGAAGTTTCCCACGCCTCGCGAGTTGAGCGGTCCATCTGTCTCCTTAGGTGATGTACAATTAACACGTCGTTGATACGGTCTCCGAGTTGAGCAGATCGTAGAGTGTTGATCGTGTGATCGACGGTAGCAAGCAAGTTGTTAATGCTGCTAGGTGAGCGAGGTGTCCACATGGTGACATTAGCGAATTTGTCAAGCTGGTCCACAATCATTAACCTTGGGTTGCCATAACGCTCCTGCAAGGCAGCAATCGCTGAATCAAATAAGCCGTCGATGGATGGGCTGCTCTCTATTAGCCTCAATGCATCTCCTTGCAGACACCCCTTCAAATAGTGGAGCTTCAATATTGGCGTGAGCGATTGATTTTTTACAATTAAACTCTCGAACATGTCCCAGAACTTCGGCCACTGAGAAGAGTCTCCCTTGAATGTCGGCATTGGAATGTTCGGGAGCTGAGCTGCCGTCGAAGGTTGTTGAACAGGATGAGCATCGGCCTGAGCTGGCAATTTGGATTGGGCGAGCACTATCGCGCGCCGAAGGACCAAATGTTAATAATTTTAACTAAAATTATGCCGGAAGGATGGGAGGGAAATAAATAACCACACAAAGTCCTTTAATTGTGCTCTTTACCGAGCGGTACAATTTATTGAGTACGTACGTATGTATATGTATACAAAGCACGCGGTATCCGCAGCGTGCTTTCGAGAAGCCGGCTCGTTACCTGTGGGTTCCACAGATTACCCTAATGAACGATTGAGCAGGAGCCAATGGCCGTGATGAGCAGATTAGTTGAGCGTTGAAGTTTCGAGCGATGAGCCGGTAAAACGAGGAAAATAAACGGGAGCTGTCGTGCGATGCGCAAGGCGTCGAAGATGGCGACCGAAGAGAGAGAGACAGAAAAAAGGGGGGAGGGAACCGAAGAGACGAGTCAGTGGCGCGCTCGCGCGCGCGCACCAACAAGCCATCGAAGTGCGCAAGCGCACACCCTCTCGAGCGGCGCCTCGCAGCTCGAAGTGCGACTTCGGTCAGGCGCGCGAGATTTAAATGTTAAATCCGCAACACTTGCAATGACTACACTTGTTTGCTCGCCATCGGGTAAAGTTGATGGTGGTAATAATGCCGATGTAGCGGGATTTTCACTTGTTGGTACGTCAAACACATTAAATAAACCATCTGATAAGCTGTCGATATCAATACCTTCCATTTTATTTATTTGTATTAAAATAATAATAAACTATTTATGCACACACAATACGTTTTTATTATTACGAAAATAACTAATTACGTCAGTAATTAATTAAATATTAACACTACTTTTTATATGAGTATATATTAAAAAAAGCGTAGGTGAATGCTCATAACCCGACAGAGAATGAAGTAAAACTAAGGCAAGAGTCGAATTTTCAGTTTTCGATAAAGAAAGATACAAAAAATTTCCACGAGGGATAGGGTTGTAGAGATAAAATCACGTTCTAGTACACGTGGTGGAAGCGGTGATTTCATCACAAAAAACAGATATTTCGCACTCGGTCAGTAACGTAGTACAAGACGGATTCCAAAAATGCTTCACCACTGTATTTCGTTATGATAGCTCGCATTTTTTTGTACATCAAGAAACTCGAAGACCCCGCAACGACGAGATTTATTGAGAAAGGGAAAACCTAAACACTTGAAGAAAATGTTTCTTTCCATCAATACTCTTACTGATAGAAAACACACGTCATGTGATTTTTGCGGGTTTACAGAAAATGATGGGGTAGAACAATGGTAGGAGCATTGTACAGAAAAACATTCTGTTTTAAAAATTCAAAGCCTAAATCCGCCAGGTCGTTGTTGACTACAGTACGAGGAGTAGGACGACAAACTTTGAAATATCGTTGACTGTGATTGAGAGCAAAAATGCTTAGTGCAAGTGAAAGAAATCTTTGCGAAACAATATTAAGACTCTCGAATTATTTGCGATATCGGCAGTCACATCCTGGGATTTGGCGGAGATGTGATTTAACATGGCGCATGCGGTTAAGACGTATGGAGTGTGCGCGATTAGTGCATCAATTGAATTTTATTCTTAACTGTTGCACTTTTCGCCAAATAAGTGTTTTATACAGACGATTTTTCCGTGGAAATGAAGTGGGCATAGCTGCAGTGGGTAATTACATAGTACGCCGAACACGCAGTGTTTATGTATATTACGACATATTATGGAGGAGTACGAAGAAATTCAATGTACTTATTATAATAAAATTCAATATTAATATTAATTAATAAATAGTAAGTGAAATAACATTGCATACATGTATCTGTGTGTGTTTGTGTGTTTTCTGTTGGGTAGAGGGGCAAAATGTGCATTTACGCACGACGTGTGAGATTCGTCCTAAAAAACCCCGTGCCAGATCACACAGGCAAGGTTCCTCCATTGGACTGTTACTCCTCCCCAGGAACCGCCGTGAGGCTTTACTTACCAGCCACTCACAGCTCGTGTTTCGATACGTCCGGCGGCTCAATCGCACCATCCACCGCCGTCAGGCCCGTGTCTAGTGCTCTGTCCCGTTATTGTGGGAACAGGTGGTAAACGACTCTGTCTAGAAATTCAGAGCAGTCTGGTGTTGCCGTACCCCTGGGGGCTCCAAGAGTCATTTTCTATCTCCTCGAGGAAGTCGCGCCAACACTTTCTCCTCGCGGCTCTGATGGCAGTTCTGAGCTCCTTTCCTCATAGTTCTTTGAACCGCGGCTTTTTTCTCGAACTATGGCAATAAACCGGTGGTCGGCCACGAGGATTTAATTTCGTGGCCATGGATGCGTCGCAGGCCGCTGTAATAGCCATCGCAAGATTTCGGGCTCTCCCGTTGGGTGTTTCTTCCACCACTGTCCCTTCCAGGAAACAGAGAAACACCTCTTGATCAAAGAAAGCTGTTAGTCAGCTAGAGCCAGTACACAATAGCCTGGTAGTCGCTATCCGTGTATATACCGCTAACCCTCCAGTCAAGCCTTTCCCCACCATGATCATGTTGATGAAGATTAGGTCGACTATGGACGACTTGCCCCCTTTGGCATACGAGTCATCCCATTGTTAGTGATCTCCAACTTCAGTGTAGAGAAGGCGTCGAGAAGAAGACGTCCACGGACGTTCGTCCTTGCGCTGCTCCACTCCGACGCCCAGGCTTTAAAGTCCCCACTGATTAATCCGACCCATCCAATTTTAATTCTCCCATCTTGCAACAACTTTTTGGCAGCTGCTGCCTGGAGCTGTATGGTCGCGTATAGAGTGCCGTAATCGCCGCGGCTACCTCCTGTACTGTCGAGGACTCGTCCATGTCCTTGATGGAGATGGACTCTTTATGAGTCAGTAGCTGGATTTCCGTTATTAAGTAATTAATTTTATTAGCCGCTTAAATTGCAGCTTTGAGCTCTTTCCGCTTTTCCTTGTAGGCCACGGTTAGTTCTTGGTACCGCGGCTTGTTCCGAGCTCTCTGGTGCCGAGTCTGCAGACACTCACGGCGTATTTTTGCGATTTTCTCATTCCACCAGTAAACAGGTGGACAGCCATGGCGGATGGATTTTCCGGCCATAGAGACATCGCAAGCCGCTGTTATGGCATGTGTGAGTTTCTCGGCTCATTCTTCCGGTGTTCCTTTGACAGCAACTTCTGCTATGGAGCAGAGGAACATTTCCCGATCGAAGGTAGACGGTACCCATCTCTTATATTAGAAGCTTTTGTTCCGACCTACTGTCCTGTTACTCGTCGTTTGGACACGAATGCTTGATGGTCGCTCCCCGTGTAACCATCACTAACTTTCCAGGTAAACCCTCCCTTCATCAATCTTCCTACGCCTTCGTTAAAGTGGGAGTCGTTCCGATGTTAGCAATCTCCAACTCCAATATCGCAAAGGCCTCGAGGTGTGTACGACCACGAGTGTTGGTTTTCGTACTGCCCCACTCTGTCGTCCAAGCATTAAAATTCCCTCCGATGACTATTGGCGATCGAGAGGACCTTGCACTGGTAACGATGGCATCAAGGGATCCCAGAAAGTCGTCGATGTCATTGGGTGGGAGGTAGCCACTGTATATTCGCATACCCGCCACCTTCATCCAGGTAAAATTTGGGAGAGCAGCGGCCAGTTTTCCACATACATGCACGTTTCCACATACCCAAATGGCCGGTCTGCCAGTGGCATCACTCACCCAATTCGATTCTGTGGGATCCCTGTACACCTTACTGACGATAACAATGCCAGCCTGCTCTTCTCTGACCAACTGTGGCAGCAGATCCTGGGTCACAGCACAGTGGCTCATGTTGATTTACAGCATCCTAACCATTTCTGACAGATCAATCCTAGGCGCGGCTATGTTCTTATCCGCCGCGCAATCCACTGCTTTCTGGTCCTCTCGGCTGCACCGGAAATACTGCGATAATCGGTCGACTGCGCTTTTGCAATCCTTTGCGAAGTGACCGACCTCGTGGCATCGGTAACAGCGCGAGACCGTCACGCGGAGCCGAATCCTGCAGTTGACCCAACCTATCCGAAGCTTCCCATTCTGTAGTAGTTTTTTTGCTGTAGACGCAGGGACAAGGACACTGGTCATCTGAGTGCCTCCATATGACCTTCTAAGCTTTATATTCCCAGAAGGTACCATATTTGGCCCGATTACCGCAGATATTGCCTCTGCCACTTCTTCCGCCGTCGCGGCCTCGTCCATGTCCTTGATAGTAAAGAACTCTTTGTGAGTCAGCATCTGGACCTCTGCCAACCCACGTATTGTGGACGAGACTGCTGCTGCTCTTTCTCCCAGCAGTTTGAGATTTGGTGCGGCCCGTATTTGCCGAAGGGTGTCGGCATAAGTTCGCCCTCCTGACACTTTAATCTTAATGTCGTCATGACGAGCTGGTTTCACGACCGCTTTATGTTTTTTGGACACCTTAGGTGGCCCTCCGACATCCTTGGCCTGCTTCAGCTGTGTGTGTGTGTGTGTATGTGTTTGTGTGTTACTTTAAGAAATTATATCGTGTGCATTATTCGTCATGAACATATCCCTCACGCATACAGCACGTGTGTCTACTTGACAACCTTTTCTCATTCTACTCGACTTTTTTTCCATTCCTATCTTACGTATATTGATGTTTATTAAGCAAGAGCAACAAAAAGAAAAAATCGACATCTGATAACCCTGCAGTGAATGCGTCTGCTTCTCACTGGACCTCTCTCTCTCTCTCTCGTATGTACAGCGTACGCGTCTACCTGTCGATTCTCTCACTCGCACTGACGGTTCATGCGTCTACGGTTTGGACCTCTCTCTCTCTTTCTCTCTCTATACGACTATGCGTGTGCGGTCTACAACGACGTTGATCAGACCAGAAATTTAAAGCTTCAAAGACTGCTGAATGCTTGTGTACGGTTCGTGTGGGGGGACATACCGAGAAGAGAGCACGTTACTCCGTATAGGTTAGGTCTCAGGTTGCTATCCGTTGAGTCCAGACGCTCATACATCATCGGCTCACTTGCATATATAGCATCATCTCTCATAACTCCCCCATGTACCTGGCAAATCATTTTATCAAATTAAACACCCTACAACATAACCACCGCACTTCCACTCGTCATCCATTAAAATCACTAAATTACCTCCCTCCTCGTACGGAGGCTTTGAATAAATCATTTATCATCACCTCATCCAAGATCATAAATGAACTCCCTCCACATACATTCGAAAAATCCATCATCCATCATCATCCATCACCAAATTCAAAGATTCATTATTTCATCATTTGTTTGGACTCGACCAAACTGCCTGGGCTACCAGGATGCAATGTGAGGGAATAACCCCACCGCTGATCCCTCGCCTCGAATAGAATGTATTTATTGCGTATGTACGTACAATTACTACTATTGTTTTATTATTTTATTGTTGCCACATTTTGTTATATTTTAAACTGATTATTTTTATTTTATTTTATTGTTATTATTGTTATTTATTTTTATAGTTATATTTTACATAAAATGCGAAATCGAATTAGTATTCAGCAAATTGATATATTATTGTTAAAACAACTTTTATTCTGCTGACTGTTTTTTAACATTGTAAGTGCCTACGGGGTTTAAATCCCAAAGGCCAAATAAAGCTTTTCAATCAATCTCTCTCTCTCTCTCTCTCTCTCTCTCTCTCCCCACCGGCGCCAAGCGTAATGCCTCGCCTCCGTCGCCATCATTGTCGCAGGTTGCTAAGAAACCTCGCGGCGTCGCGCCCACAACGCCCAATAGAGATTCTCTCGCTACCGCCGTTCTTGATACCGACTCAATGGCGTGCGCTCCGCCGCCGTGGATGGAAACGTTTGTTCGTAAACTCCAGTCCTCTTTCCATAAGGATATTAACACGGTGGTGAAAAAGGTAGATCGTATAGAGGGCAAACTGGATGAGGGCGGACTTGCGAGCACTTAACGCACGCGTTGATCGACTCGAGACGACCACGGATGGTTACTAGGTTAGATCTTTTCATGGTTCGTGAACCAGTACCTGAGTTTGTATATAATAAATCAAGTGCTCCCTTTGCTGCAGGGCATGATGCCATCACTATCAGTCTAAAGCTTACCAACACTCAGGTTGGTGTAAAACGATTCTGGAGTAGGAACCTTGAGAGGATCGACCTTCATTCTCTCGCCACTACATTCGCCTCATTCATCAATAGACCATCACAAACCTTACACTCCTCCCCTTTATCCTTTCCAAACCTGCCTTCACTCCCCTGGCCTGACCAGCCCACTCGCACATTTTCAACGCCATTCTCTCACCATAATTTTAATCTTATCTTGTCCTCCCTAGCTAATCTAACGGACACAATTTTTAACTACATATAATACTGTTGCTCCGCTCCAATTATTCACCATTAAAGCCAATCACAGACAATGGGTTACACAAGACATCACAGCTGATATCAAAGCTAGAAATATGGCATTCAGACTTTTTCGCAATTCGGGTTCTATTTCGGACTACGATAATTATAAATCATTAAGAAATCGTGTTAAGAATTCACTTAACTCCAGAAAATTTCACTTTTTAGTGTCTAAACTCCGTTGTGAAAAAGAACCCTCCAAGTCTTGGAAGCACCTTAAGAACATGGGTATCTGCTCTAAGACGAGCCCTTCGCCATTACAGCATTTCACTACTCATCAACTAAACATTCATTATGTATCTATTTCTAATCATGTATCACCACTTTCCATACATTCATTCGCGTCCATCTTAACTAATTTATGTCATCTATCACCCTCTTCACCTTCATTCTCATTCCACACCGTATCAACCAAAAAGGTTCAATGGGCCATCGTTAGAGCTTCCTCGAAGTCCGCAGGTGTCGATGGAATTACAACTATAATGATTAAACTGCTTGAGCCGCAACTCACGTTACCTCTAACAGACTTATTCAATGATATGTTATCCGTTGGTTATTTTCCTGACTGCTGGAAGACGGTCTTATTATTTCCATTGGCGAAGTCGGGCAGGATGGAGTCGTCCTCGGACACAAGACCAATAGCCAAACTCTGTGAGCTCTCGAAGATTCTAGAAAGAGTAGTGCATGATCAGTTGATTGAGTATCTTGAAAGTAATTGTTTATTCACAGCCAGGCAAGCGGGGTTCCGAAAGGGACATAGTACTCAGTCAGCTCTTCTAGGTGTACTTGATGATGTGAGAAGGGCTATCGACTCTAGGAAGATAACGATTTTGGTCTTGTTCGACTTTTCCAAAGCCTTCGACACGGTGCCGCATGATCTACTCATCCGGAAGTTGAGTAATATCGGATGCTCCGATGTGTGCCAAATTGGATCTACAGATACCTTGTTGGCCGCACACAGGCCGTGGTGGACGAAATTGGCGCGACATCGGACTGGCTCGAGGTGAACGCGGGTGTACCGCAGGGTAGTGTCCTAGGTCCCGTTCTATTCTCCATATTCATTAATGATTTGCCTAAGATCCTTAAATATTGTAATTATATGTTGTTTGCCGACGACGCCCAGGTCTATCATTCGTTTCTTCCAACAGATTTTGATAATGCAGTTCAACGTATTTCTCATGATGCGAATGCGATAGCGAGCTGGGCGATCAATAACGGTCTTAAGCTAAATGTGGAAAAAACGAAAGTTATGATCCTGGGTAGTCAGGCTTATCTGGCGCGTATTAACCTCGACACTGCTCCGAAGATCAGACTATGTGATGACTACTTGAGGTAAGAAAATGTGGTAAAATCGCTTGGTGTTATGATTACCCCTACCCTTGACTGGTCGAAGCAAGTCATGGGAATCTCAAGGCGTGTTCATGGAGTATTACACTCGCTGCGCTACTACAACAAAACTATGTCACTTAAACTCCGTAAGAACCTGGTAGAAACACTTATTTTCCCGCATTTTGATTACGCATGTGCGGTTTATCATGAAGTAGATCAGTCTAGAAATCTTAAACTCCAAAGACTGTTGAATACGTATATAAGATTTGTATGGGGTAATATAGCGAGACGTGATCACGTTACTCCGTATAGACTAGGCTTAAAATGGCTTTCGGTCGACTCCAGACGGTCCTTTCTCATCGGCTCCCTAGCTTATATACCATTATTTCTCATAATTCACCAACCTACTTGGCAAATCATTTCATTAAACTTAACACCCCCGATCAGAATCCTCGATCTTCCTCTCGTCATCCACCTAAGTCCCTCACATACCTTCCGCCACGCACTGAATCATTAAACAAGTCATTCATTATAACCTCCACCCGCATCATCAATCAGCTTCCTTTCATCACCTTTAACCCCTCGTCCATAGATAATTTTAAAGTCATCCTCTTTAATCATTTGTTTGGGCTCGACAAGAATGCCTGGTCTACACGGATCGCAACTGAGGGCATCACATCACGGCCCATCCCATATCTCCAGGAAGCTACGTAGCTATTGTATTATTTGTAGGTCAGTCTTATTTATTTTATCTATATGAGCGATATGAGCGATTTATTATTGTATTATTGTTTTATTTGTTAATTAATTGCGTATTTATTATTTAGTATTAAGATTGTTAAAAATCTATTATTTTTATTCTTATCTTCAATTTTATTTATATTTTCACTTGTAATTTTTATATTGTTATCAAGCATATATTTTGTTATTTAGTTTTAAGATTTTAACTACTTTCGTAATGCTTTGTACCATCTGTCAGTGCCTATGGGGTTCCTACCCCAAAAGGCCAAATACTCGGTATCTGTCTCTCGCACGTACACAGTAAACATGCGTTCAATTACATAAAGCTTTACATCATTTTCATAAAGTGTATAATATTTATCAAATCTTCCCTTTTTACATAACATTTTTAAATCAGTCTTACTGTACTTTTCAATAACCCTTTTAAAATATTCAATTATGCATTCCATCACTTTATTAACATTATCACAGTATTTTGTAAGTTGATCGAGTCTCTGTTGCATGCAAGGAGTCATCAACTTTAATTCGTCAAATGTTACGTTCTGCATGCAAGTACTTGGTACATGAACTGATTTTCTTCGTTTGTTCTGACTTTCTTCCCATTATTAGGATTCCAATTTCTCATTGTTATTTTCTTCCTCATGCAGTTTCTCTTCCACAATTATAGATTTTAATTTAAACGAGGATTGATACAGTATTTTATGAGAACTTGTTTCAATAAAGTTTGATTCACTAAACTGTTTAAATCTCTAACATTCCTGAAGGTACGAATCAATCTCATCAAACTTATTTGTGAATTCAGTCCACGAAATCAAATCAAATTTAACGTGGTAAGTGGGGTATGCAGTGGAGAGTTTTATAATTGGAGAATAATGGCCGTTTGAGTTTTCCAATCCAATTCATATATGTTTTGAATGAGATTTATAGACTACACGACATTCATACGTTGATCTCATTTTTTATTGCAACCAGTGATGATACAGCCATTTCTATAAAAAAAACAATATCTTTTACTTAGTAAAACCAGAATTTTACAAATTATACATTGATTTTAATGTAGTACATATGTACTGATATACTCGATCGCAGACGAGGGTCGCTGTGCGTGAAACCTGATCTCCCGGCTAATTACAGCCCCGAAAAATTCGACAATTGTTCGTCGACTTTAATTTGTGGATTATAAGTCGATAGGGGGTGGAGAGAGGAGTCTATATACCAAAAATCACCACGATCGGATGATATTTGTGTTTATCGATATCTATCGATCTATACCGATAATCCGTCGATTTCGATGATTTTTTTTAAAGTATTCATCTGTACACGGCGTGTAGATCAAAAAGTGTTAACACCTTTTTTCTCTATAGCGATTATTTACAATTATCCGTGAATAATTGTTTATACTATTCGGCATTTTGGCCAATAACTCGGTAAATATTGGAGATATCGGGAAAATAACCGATAAATCATTCTCTTACGAGAAGAGAATATGTGCACTATATTCAATATTCCGTAGCGATAATCAACAAATTTCGAATTATTTAAACGTTATTCGATAACAAATTCATTCGTAGATGTGTGCCGTTCAGCGTGAAACCTGATCACCCGTTTTTATTTCATTGTTTTATTAGTACATATGTACTCAAAAGTTTAATGTTTAGTATACACGAATGTTTAAATCATTATTGTTTTTTTTTTAATCAGCACTTTTAATTCTTTAATAATGTCGTGTCCGGAATTTGCAAGGTCAACTACAGTCGTATTCTGAGTCACAACAATATTTGTCTCCTCCCATTCTCTTGATTAATCATCAACCGAGTTCCAGTATTCGTACATCCGTTCGCGAGTTCAGTTAAGAGTTCTCCCACCATCTCCCTTCATACGGCGATCAGTTAACGGAATAGCTCAGTAGGTATTGATATGCCCCGCAACCAACATCGTAGAATTCGAATCTTCCGGTCCCCACACCTCCTTCCCCTCCCGCAGTAGTGCATCATGGTCTACCCCTCCCCCTCTTCCGCAGTAATGCATCATTCCCCCCTCCGTCATTTTTCCCAACGTCATTACCCCCTACCTTAACTGGTACTACCATTACCCCCCCCCCCCCCTCCACATGGTCCCCACCTATTACCCTCCCCCCAGCATTACCCCCACCCCTCGCTATGGAGAGACACACTGGACCCATGAGTGGGAGTTTGTTGTGTCTTCCCGTAGCGAGGGGATAACTACTGATAGCAATTCAATGTGATCCTTTTTTAGTATGATCATCGGTATTTGCAAAAATTGGAACTGGTTTTTCCATTAATCTGGGAATGCGGCCAGCAGCATACACTCCTATAGATTTAGCTTTCAGTTTTGCAATCACTTTTTGTATTTGCTGCGTCTTCAGTTTTTAAGTATTTTTCAATGTCGTACACATCATCCTTATCTGCTGCATCAACTTCGTCATGTTTTGATCGTACAAATCTACTATGATTATATACTGTTCGATTGACTCTAAAATTGCAACTGTTGAGTCTTCGATTTCGCATTGCTTTATAAAGTCTTTCACTATCATTTTCTTCACTTTCTGAGGAAGTATCTCGAAGTATCGACAGTAACCACTTTCTTAATAGGTACACTTGATTCAGAGCACATACGAAGCGTTTATCTCTAACAACTATATGACGATGAGACGCATGAAATGCTTCGATGATTATTTTCAGATCTTCAAATGTCGGTGATAAAATTTGCTCAACGTTCATAACTTCAAAAGCTACCACCTTTTCAAGATATTCCTGTTTCTCGTGTCCACGAGTATAAAACCAATTTGTGGCTTTTGACAAGGACCCTAAATGTTCTTCAAGTTGTTCTACACTAATATCATCATCGTTCCATCTTATACCATGATAATAGTTCGATAGTTTGATTTCTAACTGTAATTTAGAGTATTCATGTGGAGACTTGAACAACCAATGGCAAAATATCCGTTCACTTAAAGAAATTACTGTTACTTCCTTAGGAATGAAGGTGCTGTTCCAATTTCTTAAACCTCGTATATCTACGATGTAATCCATTTTGATAAGTTAGCGTTCACTCGTTGACTGTGAATTGTGATGTAGAAACGCCCTTTTTTATTCACTCATCCCCACTTTAAAGTCAAGCACCAAAGTCCGTAATAATTTGATGACTTGAATCGATTTCAAGAACGTTATCAAATTCGCTGTACACTATGCAATTATTTGTAGAAGTCAATGCTTCTTCAAATTTCAATTCTAGAGGAACACTTCCATGTTTCACCATATTCCAGTGCTTGTTTGAATTTGCTGCAAGGTCGGGCGTTAAATCAAATGCAAAGAGACAATAGCCTCTGTTGTATTCGGTACGCGGTATGTTGATTGGTTCGTTTAGAAACTGTATTCCACTTCCAGAAAACAATGTTTGATAAGCTTCTACGTACAGAGGATTATCTCCGCTAAATTTTGGTTGTAATGGTTTTCCAGGCACTTGTACACCATCAATATACAGTGAAAGATGATTGATATTGTAGTGATGGAAATTAAATGGATTATGTTTTCGATTTCCATTAAAAGCTCTGTTATCTACAAACCCAATTATAATTCTTTTAGGTAATTGTCCAAGAATAACATTGTTCAATGTATCTCCGAAAATACCACTGTGTAAAGTAAAAGTTTTCACCTCTACACGACTAATAGGATATTTTGCTGTCAATGTGGTTAGAGCATTTGCATGAGCTAGTATTATACCAGGACTTACACGAACTCGACGAATGATGAGTGAAGCTTCCTTTATATGAACACTAAATTTATCGTTTTCTGCGGCATCCATTAGACAAAATGAATCTTTACTACGTACCAACCGTATCATCAGTTCTACACCGTTGAGTAAAAATTTATTCTAATTAAATACATCACAGTGCAAATGACCTATCATGTCTACCGTTTTTCTCCCACCAGTAAAATATTGTCGATTCAGTAATCCTATATTAGCACCAGGTTCGGAACATGGTATGATAGGTAATGCATCCATTTTTCCAGGAATATCAATATACCATAAACCCATAGTAAGATTTGAATTCATAGTTTCAGCAGAGTAATTAAGCAATGTTTCGATGTACGCCCTGTACGGGTACATATTGTTGGGAGGTAAAACGAGCTTTTGATTAAAAAAGACATCAATTTGATTAAAAATTGAATGCAGAAAATTATTTATTGAACCTACTGTTCCACTTTTAACTGCATCAACTTCTGTATGTTGTAAAATCTGTACACATAAACTTAACACGGTATGTGTAAGATCCAAATTGTCTTCTCCACCTGGTGTAACAAATTCCAATGGTCCATCGTCGCTAAGAGATTATACAGGTTTATAATGAACGAATTGAGAATTTTCTACAGAGGTTTGAGTAGGTGTAAATAAATCTAGCTCCGATTTCATACATTCGCAAGAATTAGCATGTAGAAAAGCCATAATTATGTAGAACCAAAATTGTCCGATACACTACGTAAAGTTTGCTTTTTCTTCTTCTTCTTCCTTTTTACGACTGTGCGTCATTTTTGAGTTTTTTTAGTTATTCGTCCTGATGTATTTACACCTCCTCGTTTAGTTCTATTGTATGCTCTCAAACGGTTCTTGGGTAACTGATGTCTTTTTTTCTTACTTCTCCTTTCATTAGTTCAGAAATTTTATTGGCTGCTCTACTCTTGAGATTTTGTCCAGATCCACGCATACGAATATTTACTGACTCCTTCATTTTCATTCCACTATTGTTAACATCATCCAAAACGTTTAGTCCTGTTCTGAATGATTCTTTACCTACTACTATAAGTAATTTTTAATCACATATGACGTTCTGCTTCTAAAATAAGATTACAAAAATTGAGTGAATTACAACTTCCTTATCATTGACAATTTATAACTTTTAAACTAACAGAGATAGAAAAGTGATTTTTGAACTACAACAAAATAAAATCGATTCGTGAAATAAAAAACAACTTTCCTTCAAAATTGACAAAAAGAAAAATTGAAATTCGGTTATGAAGATCAGGCTACAGCAGCTCGAGTCGACTCATATAAACACGTAAACTTTCTTCCTTTTAGAAGCAAAACGTCACCTACAATTTTTAGAATTTCTAAATTAAACTAATTTATCAATTTTGACACTACCATTGTATTATGCACTAAGTAAATAATATACAGTTAAAAATCACCTCAATACGGTAATTAGAACATTTTTTATTATTAACAATTTATAACTATTAAATTAACAAAAATAGATATTTTTTTGAAATGTATAATATTCAGAAAAAATAAATTTTATTCGTAAAATAAAAAATCAACTTTTCTTCAAAACTAATAAAAAAATTGAAATACGGTTATGAAGATCGGTTATTTTTTCGACAAATTGCGTCATCAAGGTCAAGTGAAAAGTTACTTGTTTGTTTATACAAATAAACATTAAGATAACATTACTTTTTTCAAAGTCTTTTAATTATTTGTGACATCATCAAGCTTAAGCGTTAGCTTACATGATTATTTATATAAACAAAGAATCAAGATATCATTCCTTACGAGGTCAATAAACTTATAGAAACATTTTTTTTAAATAAATTTTTTTTTGTAAGGTGGATTGGGTGGTGAGGGGAATACTGTAAGCAGGTATAGAGGGGCATATCAAATGGTGTCATCAAGGTCACACGTTAGCTTACTTGTTTGTTTATATAAACAAACAATTAAGATAACATTCTTTAGATAACATTCCTTTTTTTCAAGGTCATTCAATACTCTTCTTAACAAATAATTAAATGACCTTGACAAAAAGGAATGTTATCTTAAGAATGTTATCTTAATTGTTTGTTTATACAAACAAACAAGTAAGCTAACGTGTGACCTTGATGACGTCATTTATTATGACTCCCTATATCTGCTTATATACTACTACTACTTATAACAATATTCATTTATGCGAAATTAATTCCTCCAAATCTAATAAAACAGAAATTTATCTTTTTTATTCTTTTTAAATAAAATAATATTTGCACCTCGCGTTGCTTTGCATGCTTACTTAGCACTCATACAAAAATTAAGAAATATAATAAATTAATAAATTAATAATTTATAAGTATATTAAGGTTTGAGGACCATAGGAGAAGGTAAGTTAAATAATTTTTAATATTGCTCAAGAGGTCTGTGCATCGTTAGAACGGTAATATTAATATTGGTAAATGATTTTGTAAATGATTTATACTCGTTTTTTGTATGTTTAATAAATAAAAACAAATGATCTCTTCGAGCTATTTTTATTTTAGTATCAACGTTTCGACCGTTTAACTCCTTATTACGGTCAAATAAAATCAATATTAAAATTTGTTTCTGTACAATTACATCAAGTGCCAAAACTTATTTATTATTATATATGATATGAATAGATACGATACTTTAAAATCGTACATGGTTAGTTAATCAGAATGAACTGCCGAAATATAACTAACGGTGGTGCAAGTATTATTTTATTTAAAAAGAATAAAAAAGATAAATTTTTGTTTTATTAGGTTTGGAGAAATTAATTTCGCACAAATGAATATTGTTGTACGTAATATTGTTTATTTATTGCTGTAAAACATGGTAGGGTAAAAATGATAAATTATGTGTAATTTACACGCCTTTCTGAAAACCTGTGAGATTTATTAGATACTTGTCGATTCCAATTTGATTTCAGAAACTTTCTATTACGAAAGCTTTTTAAGAATTAAAAAAATTTAATAAGTTATTATTATAAGTAGACAAAAGTTGTGCGTTAGTATTAGAATATTAGCTATTAGATAACAATTGTAAAAGTAAGATCGGAATTACACCATACTTGCACATTTTTACACCTTGGCAGAATGTGTTTTTCGATATGAAACTATGGGATTATGTACTACAAAAGATAATAAAATATACTTGATAGATATAAAACACTAATCTTAAAGATGTTTATTACTTCCAGACTGATTGAAGTATTTTATTATTGCACTAACTTATTTTATTACATTTGTTAATAATATAGCAACAAGAAGATATTTATAAAATTGATCTTTTATAAAATTAAAAATTATTAATATGCTAGTATTTGGAAATAGATTTTTTAGGTCGAAAATAACATTTTATATAGTGATAAAAATAATGATATTAATTTAAAATTGTGATCATATATAGAAAATACTTGACGGCTTTTTATGATTTCAACACTTCTATTGATGCTAAACAGTTATTTATTAGTATCATAAATAACACAAAAAACTATTAAAAGTAATAGTCGTTTTTAACAAATAAACTAAAAAATAACATTCTCATTTTTGTGAATTAAATGTATCAGAGAATTGTTTTTTAAATCATAGTGAAATTTTTTAACTGCTATTAAAAAATATAACATATTATTTACTTAATGCAGTAACTATTTAACTAAAAAAGAGGAGACATGTAAAAAGTATATTTATAAGTATCAATTAAATTTTTTTGCGTACTTGTTCTTTAAGATTTTCCTTGTGAAAAATGTTAAATATTAAAATTCTTATTATTATTATTGTTCGTAAAAATTTTTAATTAAGGTATATTCGTAAATCGGCATAATATATTTTACATTTGAATTAGTACTACATGAACAATTGCATAATAAGGTTCAAAAACTTATTTTAGAAAATGTCACAAATAAATTATTAATATTATTGTAATTTTTATGACTAATATAACACAATATTATATTTAAAAATCATATTTGGGTCTATAAGTAAAAAATATATTAGTATTTTATACCAGTTTTACTATGATACGAATAACCTTTAAGTATTGATGAGAATAAAAACTTCACTACTTAATTTACACTATTTTTCTTTGAATTATTTAACTTAATATGTTTATAAGTTGCTCGGATCTTTCAACGATAAAATAAAAATAATTGAATATTTGCAAAAGTTCATAAAATATGCAAACTAATATTACGCTTGCCAAATATCTCACATATTTCTTGTATAGAAATATTAAAAAAGGTATTGAATAATTGCAGGGATGTAAAACAATAATGTATGCACTGAATTTTTTTTATTTTTTAAATTATTTAATTCAATGTGTCTATCGAGCAGTCATATCACCGAGGTCGAATAAAAGTAATTCTATATGGGTTAAAGTTCATAATGTTAAACAGTTGTCAAAGAACTGCCACATTTGTTTATGTAGAAATGTTAAATAAATGATCAAATAAGTATAATCAAATAATGATAGTGAACAATACCTTATCCACCAAATTAAATTTTTTCTAAATTATTTAAGTCAATAAGAGACTATCAAACATTCATATCTTTCAGCGATAAAATAAAAATATTTGACTATTTGCATAAGTTCATAAAATGTCCATCGAATATTACACTTGCCAAATATCTCACACATTTGTTTATTATAGAAACATTAAATAAGTTATTGAATAATTGTAGGAATGAAGAACAATAATATATACGCTGAATTGTTTTTTTTTTTTTAATTATTTAATTCAATGTGACTATCAACAAACAGTCTTATTACTCTGAGTTGGAATAAAAATAATTCAATACGTGTTAAAATTTATAAAGTTTTCAAACGAATTTTACAATCATCAAAGAACTGCCACATTAGTTTTATGTAAAAATGTTAAATAAGTATTTAAAGGGGTATCCTGATTTAGAACGTTCAAAAAATCGATTTTTTTATTGCTTAAATCTATTCCTTATATGTATAAGAACATATACCCGAAGTTCCGTAGTAGTACCGTAGAAGTAGTATTTCCGAAGATATAGCACTAAACGCAACGGGGCATCGAGCAAGTGCCAGTGCTCGGTCAGACTGAAACGCGCGCGCTCCTCCCCTCGTCTCTAAACTCGAAACTATATACCTGAAAAGGTTCAGCAGCTGTTCGAAATAATATTTTGCTTTCATAGAAGCGTCTTTTGAACCTTCGTATGTGTCATCGGTATATAATTTGTGTGTACCTGCTTCCTATAGAGCTGTTTGTGGCGTAACGTTTAGTTCTGCTCTGACTATTGACGAGTGCGCTTCGATATAATCATGTCTAGTTATCCGAAAAGTGACAAATCGAGTAGTAATCGTGCTGCAAAACCACAGAAACGAAAATTCCATGGTAATCAATTCACAACAGAATCAGACGTACAGAGTGCAACACAAGTAATACTGAGAGAAAATTAGCCACCGCTAGCACCGAGAACATCATTGTGCATCCAACTCACTTCTATCGAATAATCGAGTTTGTCACAGTATTTCTTGCAATTTCTGATATCGTAATTTGCAGATCTTGCAAACAAAATATACAATTTTCAGAGAGAGGGCATCGAGGCTTAGGTTTCAAAATTGTATTATCGTGTATGTGTGGCCATAGAGAAATAAATTCAGGACCGTTTATAAACACTGGAATCGAAATAAATAGATGCATTGTTTTTGTTATGAGGCTTTTCGGTGTTGGACGAGAAGGTATCAATGTGTTTTGTGGACTTATGGGTATATGTCAAGGTTTAGCAAAATCAACGTATGATCAAATTGTGCAGCATTTATATACAGCGTCAAAATCAATATTCAAAAGCATTTATGAAAAAGCTGTCGAAGAAGAGAAACAAAAAAATATAGAACATGATAGATCTGCTGACTGTTTGAAAGTTTCTGGCGATGGATCCTGGAAAAAATGAGGTTTTACTTCATTGTTTGGTGTTACAACGCTCATTGCACATTACTCTGGCAAAGTAGTCGACCTTATTGTAAAACGTGCATATTGTCATTCATGTGCTTTACAAAAGAATATATGTATTAGACGAAGAAGAATTTGAAGGATGGTATAATGATCATAAAGAATCATGCTCTTTAAATCACGATGGTTCTGCAGGGAAGATGGAGGTAGATTCAATCGTGGAGATGTTTTTGAGATCTGTTAAAAATTTTGGAGTAAAGTATACGAATTACATCGGCGACGGTGATTCGAAAACTTTCAATGGTATTGTAAAAATGAATCCATATGGTGATGATTACTCTGTGACAAAAAATGAGTGCGTGGGACACGTACAAAAGCGCATGGGTACTCGACTCCGAATTAAAAGGAAGGAAAAGAAGCTTGGAGGAAAAAAGCGTCTAACAGAGAGTCTCATCAAAAAGTTGACAATATATTATGGTTTAGCAATTCGAAGGAATATTCATTCTGTCCAAGATATGAAAAAGGCTGTGATGGCAACGCTGGATCATTATTGTGCAACTGATGAATCTCCTCGTCACGAGAATTGTCCGACAGGCACTGACAGCTGGTGTGAATGGCGCAAAGCCGAAGCTACGAATTGTCTTGCATCCTTCAAACATTCTGCTCGATTGATTGACGAAAAAGTGGAGGAACATATTCATCGAATCTACGAAGAACTTTCGAATGACGATCTCATGACGCGATGCTTAGGTGGACACACGCAAAATTCGAACGAATCGTTCAACTCCACTGTCTGGCGCATAACTCCGAAACATCTCAATTCTGGTCAAAAAATCGTAGAAATTGCTGCGCATATGGCTGCAGGAATGTTCAATGAAGGATATTCAGCAGTTCTGCGATCATGCAATTATTCAATTTGAAAATTGGCCAGCAATGTAAAATGTTTGCGGATAATGTCGACATACAGCAGATTGAACGAGAAAGGCGATGTTCGTCTCTTTCCAGTAAGGAAGCTCGTACGGCCCGTAGACTTGAACAACTTCAACAAAATGAGTTCCATGAGGAAGCTGAAGGTCTATTGTATAGCGCAGGAATAGCTGATTAGCGAATTATTGCCGTAAGTAGTCGAGAATTAACATTTTTCCAGTTCATAAACTTTAAAGCGCTTTTTCTCGAGTTTTCGTTTTTCCACTTTTTCTAAACTGGCGGACGTGTTTGCAAAAAAAAATAAATAAGCTATCGTAACGATCCGAAGTTTTTTAGCTTCAGTTTTATCTACTCTTCAATATGAACCAAAAAGGTTTTTGGAAATAAATTTCTAAAAGACTTTTTCAGCACATTGAAGAGATTTTTTTTTCTCGTATAAAGCACTTTTTGCTTCAAATTCGGAAAAAATTTCAAATTTCACGATTTCTTCGGATTTTCCTTGGTTCAAATAGAAAATACATGTATGAAAATGAAATTTTGTTTTGGCTTTCGGTTTCAGATCAAGATTAAGAGCTCTACCACTCCCGCCAATAGAAGACTCGGATAACGGATTGACCAACAAATGTGCCTAATAATCGGCTGCATTTTGATATTTTTCTTTCAAAAAATTTATTATATATTCAATTATATAATAAAATATTCCTGAAACTTCTCTGGAGTTGGTTATTTTTTTCTATCTTAAAAAAATTCCCTAAAAACGGTTTTTTTAGGCCTTCCAAAGCAGGATACCCGCTTAAATAACTATATGGATAAAGACCGATCACCTATCCACTTAATCAAGATTTGTTTCTTTAAATTATTTGAATCATTACAACTATTATATTCAAATTAAAATGTCACCCAACGTTGGAATAAAATCATGGAATAACTATAAAAATGGAGAACGATAGAGGATCCACTTAAATAATATTATATTGTCTTTTGAAATAACTTTACTTAGTCATTTAGTATTGAAACATTTATATCAAGATTAAAGCATCTTAAAGAAACCAGAATACCTTGAATGGATTAAGTCTTAACTGAACACATTAAAAAAAATAAAATATTCTAATATAATATAATAGTTAAAATTAAAATAATATAAGAAAGTATATATATATTTAAATATTTTTAAACAATTTTTTAGTAAAACAAAATTATAATTTAACTTAAAAAAAGAAATAAGTACCGTTGCCTGCATCCAATCGTCATGAGTGTTATTATTGTGGTTCGAGTTATATATATATGTGGGTGGTTCTCTGTGACATCGAAGATGAAAAAAATAAATATTGCTATATAACTGTGGGAATATGTTTTAGAGGTATTCAGTAGTTCTCCTGAATGTTTTCAGATTTTTTCGGGGCCATTATTTTAAGTTACAGAGAGTCAAAGTTGACATTTTAGCACTTTTTTTGCATTATATGCCCATTTTCATGAATTTGTAGCTCCCAGGGGATGCATTTTTCACTAAAATCATAAATATGACTTCTTTTGTAAAATTTCTGAAATTTTCATTAAAAATACTTTTAAAGGCATAGATGTATGCTGTCACACTCTTGTAAGCCATTTAAACCTTAAATAGTGAAAATCAGCAATTCTGCTCCGGACTCTGGTAACCTAATACCGTCTAAGAGATGTCTTGTTATAGTCAGAAACTGCCTATAAATTTCCAGAGTGGGTCTAAATTATTAAGATCACTTATGGTCGAAATATCCGGGAAAAGTGCCCGAAATATTAATAGAAATGTATATTTGTTGCCTTATAACGATGAATCTATTAGCATGATCATTGCAAAAAAATTTATTCCCTTATTTTGAAGTGGTAGAAAAGTATCTCCAGTTGTTTCAGTATCCATCTAATCTCCTGTCAGCTGCTAAAAATACAAATATTATTATACAATTATAAAAAATTAATTTTTGAACATTTATAAAGCTGGATTTTTAGTTTTACAACCCTTACAAGAATTATAATACTAATCTGAAGGATTACTATAAATATATTAACATTATTATTACAATAACTGAATATACGTATTTAATACAAAAAATATATAAACAAATCAGGTCTGAGATTATAATGAGTAATATGATTACGTGACAGTGACAAGTTTGTGAAATTAATAATAATAATGTTGATACTTTTATAGTAATCCTTCGGATTAGTATCATAATTCTTAATGTGATTGTAAAATTGAAAATCCAGCTTTATAAATGTTTAAAAATTAATTTTTTATAATTGTATAATAATATTTGTATTTTTAGCAGCTGACAGGAGATTAGATGGATACTGAAAAAAGTGGAGATACTTTTCTACCACTTCAAGATAAGTGAATAAATTTTTTTGCTATGATCATGCTAATAGATTCATCGTTATAAGGCAACAAATATACATTTCTATTAATATTTCGGGCACTTTCCCCATATATTTTGTCCATAAGTGATCTTAATGATTTAGACCCACTCTGGAAATTTATAGGCAGTTTCTGACTATAACAAGACATCTCTTAGACAGTATTAGGTTACCAGAGTCCGGAGCAGAATTGCTGATTTTCACTATTTAAGGTTTAAATGGCTTACAAGAGTGTGACAGCATACATTTATGCCTTTAAAAGTATTTTTAATGAAAATTTCAGAAATTTTACAAAAGAAGTCATATTTATGATTTTAGTGAAAAATGCATCCCCTGGGAGCTACAAATTCATGAAAATGAGCATATAATGGAAAAAAGTGCTAAAATGTCAACTTTGACTCTCTGTAACTTAAAATAATGGCCCCGAAAAAATCTGAAAACATTCAGGAGAACTACTGAATACCTCTAAAACATATTCCCACAGTTATATAGCAATATTTATTTTTTTCATCTTCGATGTCACAGAGAACCACTCATATATCTCTCTCTCTCTCTCTCTCATTAAGAGGTTGAAAGGTTGGCAGCTAATACGACGTAAACGAACATGAAGTCTTTATATTCCAATATTATCTTGCGTTGTACAATAAAAAATAGCAAGATGGAATGAAGCAATGTGTTGGAAATAATTATGTAAATAGTTTTAATTTTCATTCATCCTTTCCACAACAAAATCGGTGACTCTAGCTCCCTTTCACGGCCACATTTCAACTACTCCTATATATTTTTACCACCGTAGGCCATCACTCATGGGCTGGAAAGCATAGCATCCTTTTCTATCTCACGCACCTTCCGTATTTGCTATCTCACTTGAGGAAACCACGAAGAAAAAGAAAATTTCTCTAATTCCAAACGAAAAGATTTCGACATTTGAAATCTTTATATCGCTTTATTTTAAGATGGGGAAATGAATAAACACCAAATTTTGTAGAAAGCATAAAAAGTAACTAAGGATTATTAGGAGACTGAAACTGAAACGGATAAAGAAATATTGCTATTAAAAATAAATAAAAGTAAAAACCGGAAGTTCGTTTTAGCTGTATATAATGCTAGTGATGCGTACCCATACTTGCCTCGGGTGCGCGACACGCGCCCCTTGATTGATCTAATGTTGTAACGTAGTCCTCACTAATGCGGTCCGTATACCACGTTACTCGACTCCTTATAATAAACTGTAAGAACCTTATTTATAATGACGCTGGGTGCCAGGTCTTACCTACTCGTGAATATGTTCCCCGGTTTGATTCTCCAGGACGTAATTCCAACGCCAATACGGAGGTGGTGAATCCAACGACGAAATTTTTTTCCTTCTGTTACGCGTAACGATGCAAGCGAGAGAATGTTAGGGAACTTACTTCAAATAAGTAACAACTCGATCATTTCGACAAGAGCAGATTTCTTCTATGTGGTTGAGTATTTGATATACAATATTTGATCAGTACCGGTGATCACCGTTACAAACTTTATAATACGAATTACCCGGTTTCACGACTCCGTTACAAACTAATGACTCGTACGAGACTGGCCCGACCTTCTGGTTATAGAGGGAAAATCGCGGTATCAATGCTACTTTCGTGAAATAAAGATGTTAATCGAAACGTTAATCGAACCAAAAATCGAATACAACAAGTTACTACCAGTTCCTGATATCGACCGATACGAACGATTATTACTACCAAATCTCTTTATAATTCCGTGCCACGTGTTGAAAATGGCAGTGTTCTCGCAAACCCTCGATTTCTCCTTCGACACGATATAACATGATTTGTGGCCGTGCTACCTACTTACCGCAACTCGATGTCCCACCATGCGCCGCGACGTACATAGGTGAGAGCAGCAAGCGCCGCCCTCTTCTACCGCGCCGACTAAAGTGTACAAGCACACGGCCGGTATACTGCACGCGAGCCCGGCAACGTCCGTCTATTTGACGAAGGACAGGTTTTCTCCTTTGGTGTTCTAAGTGTGTGAGTTTCGGAATCATCGTCATCGTTGTTGTCTTTGTCCCTCATCATTAGGTCGTCGGGAGATGCTGCACGATCCACGGGGAACATGGTTGGACAGTGGTACTGGTACGGTCTTATCGTTCTTCTTTGTTTATTTCCTTCCTGGTTACTCAAATCCTCAACTTATTTCCTCAACAAACCATATAAAATCCTTATATATTCCCTTCCTTTTTTAATATCGGTAACGTGAATAGTTCGGGTCAGGATTCGTAGCCGGTGTTTACCTTTTTGTAACCTCTGCTTCCTTATCATATTACCAATTTAACTTATTACTAGAATACCTTATTCCTTTATTACCATCCTACCCTAACCTTAAATACACTTTATACACTTATTATTAATTTTAAAGGTACTCAGGACTACCAAGGAGCGGACCCACGACCACCGAGGGCCATCAAGAATCACCCTAGATTCTTCGCTTCAAGCAGTTGCACTAAGGTACGGTATCCCCTTCTTTACCATCACCCTATGTATATTCCCTATGCTAATCCTATCAGTTGTTCGCCTTTATTAATTTGTCATTTTTTCTTTCGTCCCCTCAACTACTGGTTCCGTTCATTGTTTTAATATATTAATATTAGTTATGTCGTGAGAGACTTACCTTACAATATATATAGAAATTCAAATAAACGTAAAATTTTTTGCTGAATCCGTTACTTTGTCAATTAAATATAGTTTATTCACGTTCCGCTCATTTAGCCATCAATTTAGTTATTTACAAATAAATATGAACCTTAATATCGACTGGATCTAATGGATACAGAAACTGGATCGAATGGATACGGAAATCCAAAAAAAGATAATGTTTTTGCTATATGGGTGGGTTTGCCGAATAAACGTACTCATTCACTTTTCACTCATTCAGTCTTCACTTTAGTTATTTTTCAAGAATACGAACCTTTATATTGATCTAGTATATACAGTAAATCAAATAAGCGAAAAAGTTTTTGCTATATCGGTGGGTTTGTCAATTAAACGTAGTTTATTCATTTTCCATTCATGTAACCATTACTATATTTATTTACCAAAAAATATAAAGACTACTATTAAAGTAATGTATAGAAACATTCAAATAAAAGAGAGAGTTTTTGGTTAATGTGTGGATTTGTAAATTAAACGTAGTTTATTCACTTTCGTATCATTTATTCATGATATTAGTAATTTACCCATATATACGCACATTAATTATACAGAAATTCTAATAAACAAAAAAGTTTCTGGTAAATCGGTGGGTTTATCAAATAAATGTATTTTATTCACTTCCCACTCATTTAGTCATCACTTTATTTATTTATCCAAGAATGTGAACCTTAATATTGATCTAATGTATACAGGAAATTAAATAAATAAAAATATAAACCGGTGAGTTTGTCAAGTAAATGTATTTTATTCACTTTCCCCTCATATAGCCATTACTTTTCTTAATTACCCGAAAATACGAACATTAATATTGATTTAATTTATACAGTGAATCAAATACGAAGAGCAGACGAAAGTGATTTATTAAAATATTTTGACGACGAGACAAGTAAAATTGTACAGAGTGAAACTTTATCAAAAAAGTCTTCGGATCGATATTTATTAGTATATAATACATACAAAAAGTGGCGAGAGGAAAATAAAAATTTACTTTCTACCACAGAAGAAAATAATTTAATTGTTTATTTTAATACATTAAAAGTGGTGGAAACGCACCTCAGCCGATCACGAAAGTTAAGCAGCGCTGAGCGGGGTTAGTACTTGGATAGGAGACCCTTCTCGTGCGGCTTTCATGATCGGTTAGGTGTTTTTTCATTTCACAACGCGAGCGGGAGGTGTGGAAGTTCTGTTTCGGTATCATGTCATACGCAATGTGACTTTGACACCCAAACAGAATATTTCGTAGACACCGTGTCATCTTGGGTGAGGTTTTCCCTGCTTCACAGGTTTCCCTCTCCCACGGGCAGAACCCCGGGCAAGTACGAGATGGTTGGGGATTAAAAAAGGTGGGGAAAAAGCGCCCACGCAGAGGTGGTGGGTGAACGCCGTTGAAGTCCTCCACAACGGCAAGACAAACGGCAGGGAGTGCCAGAAAAATGGCACAAACCCAGTAAATAAATAGAAAAAAATACATTAAAAGTAAAACTAAAACCGACATTTTTATGGAGCATATGGAGTATGCTTCGACATACTTTGAGCGTAAAAGAAAATATTAATATTACTCATTTTCGAAATCTTAAAACCATAATAAAATATAATACTAAAGGTTATGCACCAAAGAAAGCTTCTGTTTTAAGATGGGATCAATTAGTTAAATTTATTGATAAAGCCCAGATTGTACATATTTAGCCATGAAGGTAATACATTATTTATGCATTCGCATTTCGGCTTCGCCTCGGACCTCAAAATGGCGCCGGCCAGGAAATCCAACTTTCAGGCCATGAGTAATAATGTACTATTGCTGTATCGGTTGGTTTGTCAATTAAACGTAGTTTATGCACATTTAGCTACAACTTTAGTTATTTATTCGAAAATACGAACCTAGATATTAATCTTTTTTTTTTATTATTATTTAAACGTCGCTCTTTTTATGCTCCCAAACCGGTGCTAATCAGCGACGGAGGTCATACGATGTCTTGGTGAAGAAAGCACTTGTTGAAAATACATTCGCCAGTGGTGTTTGTATCAATCGGCCGGGGCCGGGAATCGAACCTGGGACCTCCAGATTGCGAGCTCGACGCCCTACCGACCGAGCCATCGCAGGTCTCAGATATTAATCTAATGTCTACAGTAAATCATATAACTAAAAATGTTCTAGGTAAATCAGTGGGTTTGCCAAGTAAACGTAGTTCATTCCCTTTCCGCTCATTCAGTCACCACTTTATACGAACCTTACTATCTATGTAATGGATACATAAATTCAAAAAAACAATAATGTTTTTGATAAATCGCTGGGTTTGTCATATAAACTTTTTTTTTTTAATTTCCACATATTTAGTCATTAATATCGTTATTTACTCAAAATACAACGACTAATATTGATCTAATGTATAGAAACATTCAAATAAACGAAAATGTTTTTGCTAAATCGGTGGGTTTGTCAATTAAATGTATTTTATTCACTGTCCACTCATTTAGCCATCGCTTTCGTAACTTACGGGTATATTAAGCTGGAATGGTTATATGAGCATAATTCAAAAAAACCTATTCAGCAATTTTTTAATAACTTAATTGCTAATTTATTATCAACTCCAATAATTTATAGCTGGATCCGATCACGATTTAACACCTATCTATGGTAGCTTAAATATTAAGCTGACGTAATAGTTTATAGCTCCGAAACTTACAGTCGCAATCACACGTACTTAGGCTTGAAATTTTTAACCCGGCAAGTACTTTAAGCCCAGCCACCCCCCGAATTCAGAAAAAAATTTCCACTCCCAAATAATTAAAAAAATGAAATATAACGGTAATAAATACGCGTTTCTTTTTTCGACAGATTACAGTAAATATATTAAAATAGAATTTCTTGCCAAATCAACATCGCCACAACTCCTAAACGAAGCTGAAAAACCCTTAAGAGCGCTGACTAAAGTAACGAGCCAGCGTAACTGTTTATAGCTCCGAAACTTACAGTCGCAATCACACGTACTTGGGCTTGAAATTTTTAATTCGACAAGTACTTTAAGGCCAGCCACCCCCGAATAAGCAACAAGACACGATGTTTCGCGCACTCAGAGCGGCGGTTTCGCATACACCAAAGACGTATGAGAAACACGTGTTTCGCTTACGAAGTGCCAACAAATTAATTATGTATTTTAATTAATGGCACTGTAAGAGTCTATTGAAGATTTATGTATAAAGTCAAAGTGGAGAAAATGGTTACATATCTTAATATTTAGCATATTCATATTTTTTAGAAAGTGCTGTACAGTCAATATTTATTAATATTAATAAATAAATATAAGCGTACACATGAGAAAAAAGAGAAGAGGTACCTTCGATTATACTAATCTTACTGTGTGATGATTTACTAATTGAAATATTATTTAGTTGTCTAGATACCCATTATCATTATCTCATCGTATTGTTTCTATGATATATCTCACCGCATTGTGTTTAGTTTCATATGTTTGCCAACACATACATTATGAGTAAACAAACTTGCATATTATCGTATTTTTGCACGTACTTTTTTATTTTCTGATTTATTGATGATACTCAAATCAACTGTTGATTTATCAAAACAAAAATTTTTTGACAAATAATTGAAAAACCAAAAGTCTAAGTATGAAGGTTGTAAAAAGTAGCTTTATGTTAACGTGATTATTATTTTTATTTATTTTATATCCCACGTAAAAATTTACTTAATTATTTATCGAGTTTTATATTATTATATATTGTCAATATATTGTTAATGTCAGTGGGACCGTAACCGAACATTTTGCCGTATGACATTTCGCCGTCGGACCTTTTGCCGTAAACATTTCGCCGTATGAGACCTTTTGCCGTATAACATTTCGCCGTATGAGACATTTTGCCGTATAACATTTCGCCGTATGAGACATTTTGCCGTACGCGATTGGGTTATAGGGTTATAGGGTTATTGGTTGAATAGGGGGTTTGGGGGGCGCCCCCATTACACTTTTGTTGTTACACACATACAGTATCGGTAAATTATTTGTAATTATAACTTGACTATAATAACAAACAATTTTTCAATTTCAATATATGATTTTGTTTACAATCAATGTTTTGAAAAATTTATATACAATTATAGTTCAAATGCTCTTTAAAATGTAAACATAGTTTTTATTTTATTTGAATATAAAATTAAATTAAATTTCGCTGTATCAAAATTCGCCGTACGTATTTTTTCCTATTTTACGGAGAGAAGTTCCTTACGGCAAAATGTCACATACGGCAAAATTTTATACGGCGAAATGTCCTATACGGCGAAAAGTAATACGGCGAATTGTCCGACGGCGAAGTGTCAAACGGCGAATTGTCATACGGCAAAGTGTCATGGAACCCAGTGGGACATATTTGCAATATATTGCTCCATTTCGCTCATTTATAATCGCAATATAACTGTAAAGGTGCACTTGCCAAAATATTTAGTATTATTGGTATATTAAGTTAGGTTAGGTATATTGAGTTAGCATTTTCCTTAATAAGAAATTTATCATTTAATCCTGTACGTAAATCTGAAAATAAAATCACTCATAGTTACTTTAGGATCCCACAGTCAAAAGTTAGTTAACTATGGTTCTCAGAAAAGATTTTTGCAACGAAACGTTCATTAGATTCGTCGGCTGGCATGATTGTAATAAAAAAATCTTGATTCGAGAGTGATCAACAACAAGTTATTTGTTCGATAGTTACCAAGGAACATTACAAAATTAGCTTTCGCATTGAAAAAACAATCCTTAGTCACCATCGAATCAATCATGCCAGCCGCAAAATCTAGCGAGCGACTCGTTGCGAAAATATTTTCCGGAATTTAAGTAACTTTTGACTGTAGGATCCTAAAGTATATTGAATGATTTTATTTTCATGTATACGCATGGGATTATATGATAAGTGATAATTCTAACCTAAATATACCTAACCTAATATACCAATATATGGTAAACATATTGACAAGTGCACCTTTGCAGCTATATTGCGTCTATAGTTGGGCATGATGTATTGCCAATTGAGTACATTTTTACGCGGGTATGTACGATTAGATATTGATAAGCAGATGTTAATAGCAAGTAGTACTAACGAAGTATCTGTAGTATCATGTTTATGATTTTTCATCATAATTAAAAGAATTCGCTACTATGTTCTGAAAGTAACACATTGAAAATCCCATTTTGAAAGTTGTCATAAATTCCTATGAAATACCATTAATGATTTATCATACCAGATTTAGATCAGCGCGCATTGCACGCCCTTATTTAAACGGTTAATTAATACTATAATTTATAATAACGTTCAGAATCTTTAACATATCTTTAACTCATTTCTTCCTAAGCGGACATTTTATAGTCGATTGATTTTTTGCTTAGAAAATTGTCGAAAAAAAATGAAAATAGTAACCAGAAGCACTTTTCTGAACTAAAATTTTCCGCTCTTTCCGATTCTGAAGTCGGAATTTGAAAATTTCCATTGGAAAATTTAAAAATGGCGATTTAAATTTGGTGAAAAATCAGAAATACATTTTTCAACATTTTGACATGCTTGGTTAGAATAGAACGATTTAACGAAGATCGTAAGACAGATTCATGTTGCAAATGATATTATTATTGAAACATTTGATGTTTGCGAATTTTTCCGAAAAATTTTTCAAGATGGCGTCTGTGACATCATGGAATAATCGGAAACTTCTTATTTTTTAAAAAAATGTTCTAATTTATACCTAATTTTGAATACTTAGGTTCTCGAGGTCGCTGATAACGAATTTGAAATCAGTTTTGAAAAATTCAAGATGGCGAATCCAACATAGCGGACATTTTTTTTCAAAAGTCAACCAATTTTGGTCAAATTTGATATACGGGGGTTTTCAGGGTCGCTGATTACGAATCTGAAATCAGATTTGAAAAAATCAACATAGTGAATTCTATATAGCCGAAATTTTTTCAAACATCAACCAAATTGGATTCAATTTTAAATATTTACTTTTGAAATAATGCTGGTAGAAATTATTCATTTTTTTCAATGTGGTAAGGATCAAAACAACTTGAATATATATACTCCTAACATTCATTATAATAATTTGGGATCTTTCTTCCTATAAATATAAATAGTTGGCGAACCGACGCGGTGGCAGAGTGGTGGAAGCGCACCTCGGCCGATCGCGAAAGTTAAGCAGCGCTGAGCGCGGTTAGTACTTGGATGGGAGACCATTCTCGTGCGGCTTTCGTGATCGGTTAGGTGTTTTTCCACACTTCACAACGTGAGCGGGAGGTATGAAACATTCGGTTTCGGTGTCAAGGCCTACGCAATGTGACTTTGACACCCAAAAAGAATGTTTCGAATACACCGGCCATCTCGGATGAGGTTTTCCCTGCTTCACAGGTTTCCCTCATCCACGGGCATAACCCCGGGCGAATGCGAGATGGTGGGGTTTTAAGGGAGGGATAAAGCACCCACACATAGGTGGTAGGTGGACACCAGTAAAGTCCCCCAGGGGATAAACGGTAGGAAGTGCCAGGAAAAAAGAGGGCACAAGAATATAAATAGTTGGCGAGTTTTTCGTTAAGGGAAAGTGTGTATTTCTCTAACAGTATTTCTCAAGATAGTTAGAGAATATTCACTTTTTTCTTCAGGTGCCTCCCGAACAGTCCTTTTCAGGATAGTTGGCGAGTTTTCAATTCCGTCAAAGTGTGAATTTCTCTAACAGTCTTTCTCAAGATACTTAGAGGATATTCACTTTATTGGGCTATCTTTAACGATCCAGTTTAGGATAGCAGCTTAGCTGTTTCTTACAGTTAGTCGTTGATTCTTGTAGCAATTTTTCCAAGATTATCAGATAATTTTTTCATCAGCTTGTCATAAATAAGTTTTATAAAACTTCCGCAAAAATGTCGAAATGGAAGTCTACAGTGAATGATAGTTTTGATAGAAGTTTTGAAGATGACAACGTTTATGATTACGACAGTGAAGATGAACATACCGATGAAGAAGTTTTATTTGTAACGATGAAAATAGTGACGTAAAGGGTTTGAACAGTGATAACGAAATCGATCAACGTCATACTCTCACTGATGCAACTACCTCTTCTTATGAAGAAGTTAATCGCAATTTTTCCCCGAATAATAAAAAGTTAGAAGAGTCACACTCTTACAAATGGTTAGATAATAAAAAAGTTTACAATTTTCAACTCGATTCAGAAATATTTGACTTTGACGTAATAAAACAGAAAATCTTAGACAAAAGTCCTCGAGAGTTATTTGAAATGTTTTTTTTATAATGATATTAAAAATCAAATTATTGATGCTACTAATGAAAATGATTTTAATTTGGGATTTTGATAATTTAAACCAATTTTTAGGTATAATTATATTTTCTATTTTCAATATACGTAAGAGTTATAGAGATTATTGGGCAACAGATAAAATGTTGCACTCTGATATTGTTTCAAATACGATGAGTAGGGATTTTTTTGAAAAAACCAAGTCGCATTTGAAAACTTTAAAAAATTTGGATAAGTTTGATAGTGACAAAGTTTGGAAAGTACGTGTACTATTGAATATTTTCAGAAAAAATATAAAACAATTTGGATTCTTCTGCTCTTCATTATCAATCGATGAAATGATGATTAAATTTTTTGGTCGGACCCTTCTAAAACAATACATCAAAGACAAGCCAATACGTTCTGGAATAAAACTATGGGCCCTCTGCACTTCAAATGGATTTGTTTTAGAATTAGATATTTATTGTGGAAAGAATGATGGTATAATAATGCAAAATTTTCTAAATGCAGTTTGGGATCAAGGGCAGTTCTGAATATGCTTTATACTTTCCTAATGACGGTCTCCAAAAGAGATGTTTCAAAATATCATTTATATTTCGGTAGATATTTTATATTTCCGGATTTGTTAGTACATTTGAGAAAACAAAATGTCTGTGCAACAGGTACGGTTAGAGATGATCGTGTCTTCACAAATGATGTTCCCTAAAGTTTTGGAGAATGCAAATAAAAAGTCAAAACAAAAAACGATAAATCCTGAAAAAGAAAAATGGATGAACAAACATAAAATGGATAAAAATAAAGTCGTAAGAGGTTCCTATGTAGTAAATCACGAGGAAAATAGTGGTATAAATTATATTACTGTAATGGACTCAAAACGAGTGTCTACATTATCTATGGCTCTTGGCGTTACTCCTACAATTTCAATGGAAAGATTTGATAAAACAGCTAAAGGTAGAGTACCAATTCAATTTCCTAGAGCGTTCAAGACGTATAATAAGTTTATGGGTTGGTTGACCTTGATGTTCAATACTGCATTGCCATGAGAACGAATATTGGTTCAAAGAAATGGACATGGGTTATTTTGTGCAGGTTGATTCAGTCTTCACTGACGAATGCTTTGATTTTATACAATATAGTGAATGAGAAGAAAATGCCCAGTAAAGATTTCACAGAAAGTGTTGCGAGTTCTTATTTAGAATCATCTTTAGAGAAGTTATCAAAGCATTTGAAACTTGCAATACCTGATCGTAGAAGAGTTTGTATAAAGTGTAGCATGAAAACGATATTTTATTGCTTCGAATGCAAGAAACATTTTTGCGACTCTTGTTTTAGACAAATACATCATATCCACCAGAAATCCACAAAATCATCACAAAGAATTTGTAAAGCTTACGTTCATTGCAAAAATTATTGCACAAATATTTATTGTAATGAATTTGAGGAGTATATGAGCAAATCCCCAAAACTTTTAAAATTGTTGTTACTCCAGGATAACTGTGCTATAATATGAACGAATCGATACTTCGGTACGGTTTCTTATGGAAAAAATGATGTCTAATAATGTCCATTAGTTTATTTTGGACCATCGATTGTAGTTATGAAGTTATAAATTGAAAATGTATGGTTTTTTCAAGAATTTAAGTTGTAACTCGCTATAAAAAAATTTATCTTACCATTGTAAAAAAGAAAAGTCTTGTACAAATTACTTCAAAAATTTTTTTTAGTTACCTTTCAATAAATACTATTGAAATAAATAAGGTTCAAGAATGTGTTTTTATCAAGAAAAAAATTAAAAATACTAATACAAGTGTTACTCACTTTTTAAAAATTCGAAAACTTCATAAATTTTATTTTTTTACTAAAAGAAGTTTTCTGTAATTCATATATAAATAAATAGAATGTATTCTACCTCAAAATATCAATCTAACAAATTTTGTTTTTATTTCTATGCCTTGTAAATACTCTGAGTTAAAGACTTTTGTAGCCAAAGTGGTCGGTGCGCCCCTCGAATTAAAAAGAGGCGTTTTTGCTTAGCACATCAAAAATACCTTTACGATTGTTGTATAACCGAAGGCCACTTTATATTTATCCTATTTATTCGCGTTTTGAACCGTGCTTAAGGTGATACCGCAATCTTATGTATTATACCTATATACCGACATACACGATTTTTCGTTTTACGCAGTCAATTTTTGTTTAAACGCAATGGTACGAACGTATCTACATACTATAAAATCTATAGATTGTTGGTAGGTTGGCGAAATTTCAAAATTATACGCTTACTTTGAATAAAATGAATAATCGTACTGTAGATAGTGCGGCTTCCCTTTAAGTTGTAGAACGCAATTAGAAAAATTATAATAAATTAACTAGCTAATATCCTCACTCGCTCACGCTCGCATGATGAAAAATTATTATATAATAGATAATATTAAATTAAACTAAAAAATATTTTATTATTTAACTGCATTCCATTATTTATTATTAAATTATTATTTATTAAATTGTACCCATAAAGATTTATTATCATATGTATAATAATTAATGAATTTATTATTATTATACGATGAATTGAAATAATAATATTAAAAAAATAGAAATTATCTATAAAAATAATTATTTTTGTATGAAATAGAGTTTAATTATTATTGCAATAGCACTTTTCATAAAGGAATTATTATTGATTTTTTATTGTCATGTAATATGTATACATCCTTTGCAAATAATTGATTTATTTATTTAGCAGTACTTATTAATTTGTGTGTTATTGGTAATTTGGTAATAGCACTTTTTATACACTGAGAAAAATATTATAATAAATATTAAAATAATCTATATTAAAAATTACTATATTATATAGGAAAAGTGTGACATTTCAGCAATATAATAATTTTTGCTATGTTATATAGTAAAATTTAGATACAATATCTTTTAATATCCAATATCGTAATTTTTGATATTCAATATAGTAATTTTTATTATATAAGTCAGCAAATTTTATTATTCAATCTGGTATTTTTTAAATGCGAATTTAAGGAAGTAAAAATGAATTATATTTTGTTTTTAATTAATTGGAAATAGAATGTATATATTGGGCGAATTCCTTTTGTCAATTAAGTACTACAGAAACATTTAATATTTGGAGATTTAATTATATACTATTCTTACGCAGTTGATTGCAATTTTTATTCACTCGCATATATTTATTCATTACACTTAATAGTCACAAACTTAAATATTATTTCAATCGCCATCATTGCAATACGCTGAACGGAAGATACATTTTCGCATAATAACTAAATGCAATTGAAGGAATTGAAATGAAACTGAAATCGACAAGTATTTTGAATCGTACCATAAATTTATATTTTATATAAACATTTTTATATATATTACTTAAACTTCGTAAAAAGTTTCTGCAATTGAAAGCACTGAAATCAAACTGTAATCGACAAGTATTTTGAACCATGCAAAAATTTCTACCAATCTGAATACAGATTTTTTTATATGAAAAGTATCTTACACTATTATTTTTCATTTCTGGCCCTCACATGTTTTACAGTAATAAATAAATAATATTCTAATGATATTAATTTGTGCAAAATTAATTTCTGCAATACTAATAAAATGGACATATCTTTTTTATTCTTTTAAATAATAAAATAATACTTGCACCACCGTTGGTTAAACGCTTCATATATGTGTTAATTCTGACTTACTAATGTATTCCTTTATTTTTATGAAAGTATATAATACCGTGAAGAAACTGCAATGAGTAATAATATATAAATATTGCAATACTATCTGGCAATTTTAATATCCTACATCACCAATGATAAAATAGACATCATTATTTTTATCTAATAAAGTTCCTAAAAGAGGCCTGCGATGGCTTGGTCGGTAGGGCGACGGACTCATAATCTGGAGGTCCCAGGTTTGATTCCCGTCCCCGGCCGATTGATACAAGCACCACTAGCGACTGTATTTTCAACAAGTGCTTTCTTCACCAAGACATCGTATGACCTCCGTCGCTGATTAGCAAGTTTTTCTTAGTAGTTATGTAAAATAATTATTATTTCGCTTAACTAAGGATATACAATCTACATGATTTTACCAATTAATTAATTAATTAATAAGATAAAAGCTAAGATGTATGTAATTATTTATAAAATGTAACATCAGTTAATATAGTCAGAATTAACACATATATGAAGCGTTTAACCAACGGTGGTGCAAGTATTATTTTATTATTTAAAAGAATAAAAAAGAAATGTCCATTTTATTTGTATTGCAGAAATTAATTTTGCACAAATTAATATCATTAGAATATTATTTATTTATTACTGTAAAACATGTGAGGGCCAGAAATGAAAAATAATAGTGTAAGATACTTTTCATATAAAAAAATCTGTATTCAGATTGGTAGAAATTTTTGCATGGTTCAAAATACTTGTCGATTACAGTTTGATTTCAGTGCTTTCAATTGCAGAAACTTTTTACGAAGTTTAAGTAATATATATAAAAATGTTTATATAAAATATAAATTTATGGTACGATTCAAAATACTTGTCGATTTCAGTTTCATTTCAATTCCTTCAATTGCAGAAATTTTTTATACGAAATTTTCGTAATATTTATAAAAATGTTTCATTAAAATTCAAAGAAATAGATAAAATAAGGTAGTTAGAAATTAAAATTATTTATTTATCAGATAACAATTTTCAAAGTTTGATTAGAATAGCACAATACTTGCGGGTTTTGACACCTTCTTGGAAGGTGTTTTCGAATTGAATACTTTCAATTGCAGAAAAATATTATGGAATATAAGTTAGATATAGAAAAGGTGTAATAAAAATATAAATAAGTAGAGAAAATATGGGAAATAGAATCAAAGATATTTTTATCTTATACTTTAAAATTTATCAGACAGATAACAATTTTATTTATCAGATAACAATTTTCAAAGTTTGATTAGAATAACACATATACTTGCGGGTTTTGACACCTTTTTGAAAGGTGTTTTTGATTTGAGTACTTTCAATTGCAGAAAACAATTATGGAGTATAAATTACTTATAAAAAGGTGTAATTAAAATATAAATAAGTATAAAAATAGAATTATCTTAAAAATGCAATAATTAATATATTTAATTTTTAACCAATTGTATATATCATATGGATATTTGGAAAAGTGTATGTTATACTTGATTAATATTGATTTCATCTTCAAACAATTTTGCATCTGTATTTAAAGCATTACATTGAATTTTAGATCCGTTATTATTATTGAGTATACGTTTAAAAATTTTATGAGTTTTATCAAGAATGAGTAAACAAATACACATTCTTTCATGTTATGTTCACAACTTTTTTTTTGCGCACGGAAAAAATACATATATTATGTATTCTTGAAAAAACAATTTTAAAATATATATATATTATATTAATATTCCGCCGCACGCACACACACCCACATGCATACATACATATATACACATATATGGGCTATTTCACGTCAAGTGGTACGATGAAAATTTTAAATCACTCCAAAATTTGAGAACAGGCTGGAAACATCTTCCAGAACAAACAAAAAAAATTTAAGTGTTAAAAATAATTTGCTTAAGAGTTATTTGACCATGAAAAGTGGAAATTTTTCAATTTTTTAGAAAAATTTCTATTTTTAAAGCCATTTATCTCAAAATCTGTTGATTTTTTTGAAAAAACATTACAAACAACTTTTGTTTAAATTAATCTTTAGAACTTATCTACCCTGGTTACATTTCTTAATTTTAAAATCTCGAAGAGATAGAACACCCGGACATATTGAAAATCAAAAAAAAGCTACTACACCATAATCGATTTTAATCTAACACCTCTCAAAAGTTCACATTTTTTGCGAGCTTTCGAATGGCTTGGGTTAGATTATTGGCCAAGACCGCTGGTGTAACTTATGCCTCATAAACCTCATAAAATCACTAATTTTCACGTATTTTAGGACATAACTTACACCAAAGGTGTAATATATATATATATATATATATATATATAAATATATATATATATATATATATATGTGGTAATGAACAATTAACTTACCAAAAATAGTAAAGTGCATAAACTTAATTGTAGTATTTAGTAAAAACGTATTAAAATTTTAGAATATTTTAAACGGATCTAAATAGAACTATACGTCCTAAGATTAATTTATTTAAGTCATCGCCAAGAGTTCTATATGTCATTAATATTTTGTACTTTTAGAGTAATAAAACTTTCTACTTAATTAAATTAATTTTTGTATTAGTTTTAAAAAATTATTTATAACATTTTAGTGGTATATAAATAAAAACCTGTTTCTTCTATTTCTCCCGTAATTCGTAATTTGCACCCTCTTTCAAAATTTGCGTTTTAATCCATAATTATATCCAATTATTTTTTCCTTTAGTTACAGACCCCATATATTTATTTTAATTAGTAAATAGTCGATTGTAAAGGGTCAATAATAAATAAATCCAATTTATTTATGTATGTGCACAACGTTTCGTCTGCTAGGTTTGCAGACCTCTTCAGGTGCTGAATTTATTGGACAAAATTATAAATATTTATATAGAAATTTTACATTACTTGTGAATTAAAAATTAAATTTTACCTTGATAATGAATATAATATTACAGCCCAAGTGAGCTTCGTCGAATAACATTTGATACGAAATCAACGAGTATTTATACAAAAACAAAGTAGGTGTGTGTTTACAAACTATATACGTCATAGTTTGTGTACATTAGTCTCTTTAAAATATATTCATAACATTTCTGTATTGACGGTTTAAATGTTGAGTATCTTCCATTCTGTTAATTGTCGAATTATAATGATTGATGTGTAACATTTCCGAAATGAGTCTTTTTTTATAGCAAGATTCTTTATCTATTATTTTTGTATCTTCCCAGTTAAAATTATGATTTACGTTATTTAAAATGTGTGCAGTAACAACGGCTTCTTGATTTTTATTGTTCTGATGTTCTTTTATTCGATTTTTTAGGCAGCGTTTTGTTTCTCCAATATAAATAGCCGGGCATTTAATACAAGATAACTTGTAAACTACCCCTGTCTCCTCCCATTTTGATGTTTTATCTTTGCCTAATTTTATAATTGTATCAAGTTTGTGATTAATTAATGGAATAGTATTAATATTATATTTTTTTAGCATTCGGGAACATTTATTGAAAAACTCTTTATTGTAAGGTAGTGATATCGTACATATTGGGATTTTTTTATCTATTTTAACATTGTTTTTAATTGTAATATTGCGTTTTCTTTTATTTATTGCTGTATTTATAAATTCAATAGAATAATCATTGCTTTTTAGTATTTCTGTAATAATATTTAGATTTTCTTTATGAAACTGTTTTTGTGACAATATCATTGCCCTATCTACTAAATTATAAATAATATTACGTTTCTGTTGTATTGTGTGATTAGAATTAAAATTTAATAACCGGTTAGAATTAGTTGGTTTTCTATACCAATTTGTAATGATACTATTGTTTTCTTTGATTAATGTGAGATCCAGAAAATTTATACAATTATTATTTTCTATTTCATATGTAAATTTGAGATGTTTATTGTAATTGTTAAAGATATTGAGAACTGTGTTTACATGACTTTTTTCCACGCATAAAATTGTGTCGTCTACATATCTATAATAAAAAATTGGTTTGCAATTGTGTTTACTTTTTAATTCTTTTAAACAGTGGGTCTCAAGATCATCCATTACTAAATCTGCAAATAATGGTGATATAGGCGATCCCATTGGAGATCCGAATATTTGTTTGTAAATGACATTATTGAAACTAAAATAAACATTATTAAATAAAAATTCTATACTTTTGCGGATATTATGGAAGGGGATTTTACATTTATTTTGAATATGAATAAAGCGTTTATCTAAACTATTGAGAACCTCATGACTTGGGATGTTTGTAAACAAAGAACTAACGTCTAATGATATCAAAACATAACCGGTTGGTATATATATATTTTCAAGCTTTTCTTTTAAATCAAAACTATTATTTATGTGCGATTTTGGAACTGGTATTGCTTGTTTTAGATCGTTATAAATTATTTTTGCTAAATAGTGTGTAGGACTGTTTATTGTCGAAATTATTGGTCTGAGTGGAAAATTATCTTTGTGTATTTTTGGTAATCCATATGCTTTCGCTAATGTTGTATTAGTTTGGGTTAATTCATTTTTATGGTATTCTTTTTTTAAAAATTTATTATCATTAAGGTCTTTTAATATAGAATAAACATCTGACTGTAGTTTTTTTAACGGATTCTTTTTTATCATCATATATGTATTATTGTCTAATAATAAGGTGTTCATTTTTTCTATATATTCAGTTTTATTTAAACATACTGTTAAGTTGCCTTTGTCAGCATGTGTAAAAAATATGTTAGGATTTTCTTTTAAGAAAGATTTAGTTTCACTCAGATTGTTTTTAAATTCTCGTTCATGATATGTTATGTGTGGAGACTTTTTTCTTACCGATTTTATGTTATTTACAATGATATCCCTAATTTCATTTTTAGTTTCTGTATTAGTTTCAATTTTATCTAAGGAATATTCAACATTTTTAATCGTTGTTAGAATATCATAATTAGTAAATTTTGAAATTCAATTAAATTTTGAGCCGAGAGATGCTACCTTTATTACATTTTCAGGAATTGTACTAGATGATAAGTTTTTTATCCATTGGTTTTTTGTGCTGTTATTACTGCAATATTTAATTAAATTATATAATTTATTGTTATGTATTTTAGTAATATTATCAAAAAATCGAATAAAAGAACATCAGAACAATAAAAATCAAGAAGCCGTTGTTACTGCACACATTTTAAATAACGTAAATCATAATTTTAACTGGGAAGATACAAAAATAATAGATAAAGAATCTTGCTATAAAAAAAGACTCATTTCGGAAATGTTACACATCAATCATTATAATTCGACAATTAACAGAATGGAAGATACTCAACATTTAAACCGTCAATACAGAAATGTTATGAATATATTTTAAAGAGACTAATGTACACAAACTATGACGTATATAGTTTGTAAACACACACCTACTTTGTTTTTGTATAAATACTCGTTGATTTCGTATCAAATGTTATTCGACGAAGCTCACTTGGGCTGTAATATTATATTCATTATCAAGGTAAAATTTAATTTTTAATTCACAAGTAATGTAAAATTTTTATATAAATATTTATAATTTTGTCCAATAAATTCAGCACCTGAAGAGGTCTGCAAACCTAGCAGACGAAACGTTGTGCACATACATAAATAAATTGGATTTATTTATTATTGACCCTTTACAATCGACTATTTACTAATTCAACAATGGAGGGTGAACATTACAAATTAAACTACGGTCTTCGATTGAATACGGTCCAGCCTCAAAGGAGAGGTACATCATTCTTTAACTACATCACTTCTGAATTTGGACACAAAATAACTAAACTCCTCAAAACATGGACATATATACGACATCAACTATCTGAAGCTAACTCCAGACGTACTTTTCTACTCCAATGCAGAATCAACGATGTATTTCCAAATCATATCAAAAGCATCGGCAGACGACAAAACATTTCCTTTTATAGTGAGTCTTGTAAATCAACACATAATTTACGGAGTAATATATATAAAAATCGTCTTCTAAAATTAGAAATTAATGATATTCATATTCATTTAAATTATTTGTATAAATCTTTAAACAAGTTAAAAATTAAAATTACTAACACAAATTTACCTTTGATTATTCTTGATAATTTCTTTTTACTAACTGAGAAAAGAACACAAAAAATTTTTGATAATATTACTAAAATACATAACAATAAATTATATAATTTAATTAAATATTGCAGTAATAACAGCACAAAAAACCAATGGATAAAAAACTTATCATCTAGTACAATTCCTGAAAATGTAATAAAGGTAGCATCTCTCGGCTCAAAATTTAATTGCATTTCAAAATTTACTAATTATGATATTCTAACAACGATTAAAAATGTTGAATATTCCTTAGATAAAATTGAAACTAATACAGAAACTAAAAATGAAATTAGGGATATCATTGTAAATAACATAAAATCGGTAAGAAAAAAGTCTCCACACATAACATATCATGAACGAGAATTTAAAAACAATCTGAGTGAAACTAAATCTTTCTTAAAAGAAAATCCTAACATATTTTTTACACATGCTGACAAAGGCAACTTAACAGTATGTTTAAATAAAACTGAATATATAGAAAAAATGAACACCTTATTATTAGACAATAATACATATATGATGATAAAAAAGAATCCGTTAAAAAAACTACAGTTAGATGTTTATTCTATATTAAAAGACCTTAATGATAATAAATTTTTAAAAAAAGAATACCATAAAAATGAATTAACCCAAACTAATACAACATTAGCGAAAGCATATGGATTACCAAAAATACACAAAGATAATTTTCCACTCAGACCAATAATTTCGACAATAAACAGTCCTACACACTATTTAGCAAAAATAATTTATAACGATCTAAAACAAGCAATACCAGTTCCAAAATCGCACATAAATAATAGTTTTGATTTAAAAGAAAAGCTTGAAAATATATATATACCAACCGGTTATGTTTTGATATCATTAGACGTTAGTTCTTTGTTTACAAACATCCCAAGTCATGAGGTTCTCAATAGTTTAGATAAACGCTTTATTCATATTCAAAATAAATGTAAAATCCCCTTCCATAATATCCGCAAAAGTATAGAATTTTTATTTAATAATGTTTATTTTAGTTTCAATAATGTCATTTACAAACAAATATTCGGATCTCCAATGGGATCGCCTATATCACCATTATTTGCAGATTTAGTAATGGATGATCTTGAGACCCACTGTTTAAAAGAATTAAAAAGTAAACACAATTGCAAACCAATTTTTTATTATAGATATGTAGACGACACAATTTTATGCGTGGAAAAAAGTCATGTAAACACAGTTCTCAATATCTTTAACAATTACAATAAACATCTCAAATTTACATATGAAATAGAAAATAATAATTGTATAAATTTTCTGGATCTCACATTAATCAAAGAAAACAATAGTATTATTACAAATTGGTATAGAAAACCAACTAATTCTAACCGGTTATTAAATTTTAATTCTAATCACACAATACAACAGAAACGTAATATTATTTATAATTTAGTAGATAGGGCAATGATATTGTCACAAAAACAGTTTCATAAAG